>CM074449.1:24553459-25153459 GCA_037101425.1 Elopichthys bambusa
TTATGAACTATTTCTTTTAATTTAGACAAACTTAAGTTTAACTGAAACTGGGCTGGGATTTCTATTTCCCAGCATGCTTTGCCCATGGCACTCAAAAGGGAGAGTAAATGCTAAAAATAAGTGTTATATAACGTTTTTTTGTGCAAGATTAATATTAAGTGGGAGATTTAGTAGTGATTAATGTTTTGTTATGCTAATTTAGAAAAGTTTCTGTTAATGTGGGTTTTGGAGAGTTACCATCACATGGTGACAAGTGGTGCATGTTGCTTGGTTTGAGAGTATAGTATAGCACTTGCTGTACTCATTCAGTAAGTTTTTATACCATACTATTGTTAATATGTTAGCAAATTAGCAAGTTAGCATTTATTAAAATGGCTTGTTATAGCTAGCTAAGTTTCCACTAATAAAAATGTTTACTTTGAGATTATATGATAATTTTAAGTTAAATGTATGAATTAGTTTACTCAAATATTTCAATTTAAGAACAATTCAAATGTATGAGTACAAAATAAAAATCTGCCAGTTCTGCTTACTTAAACGCTCAATTTCTTAACTTAAACATTTTGATGTAACCGACTGCCTCAATTTTTGTGAGTTTTGCCAACTTATTTAAGTTTATAGTGTATTAAAAACAAAGGTTCTCAACTTCTTATTGGCATCTATGGTTCCATAAAGAACGTTTAACATTCATGGAACCTTTCCATTGCTCAAAATATTCTTTATAGTGGAAAAAAGTTCTTCATATCATTAAAAAGTTCTTTACACTGAGAAAAAAAAAAAAAAAAAATCCATATTTAACAAGTTATGAAGTAAAATATTTTGCTTCCGCCAGCCCGCCTTGCGTATTCAACCAAAGAAGAAAGTGTAAACTGGTGTCGTGTCAGTTAAGTTTTTCCGTAAGTTGAATAGGGAAGGCGTAGGACGTAGCGTAAGCTTTTTGAACTGCAAGAGTTTTACACTTTGAATATGGAAGGCGGTCTGGCAGAAGCTAGATATTTTACTTCATAACTTGTTAAATATGGATTTTTTTTTTTACACAAACGCATCACTTCACTTCAGAAGGCCTTCATTAACCCCCCGGAGCCGTGTGGAGTACGTGTTTATGATGGATGGATGTAGATGGAAGCACTTTCTTCAGCTCATACTGGTGACCCCTGTTCACTGCCATTATAAAGCTTGGATGCGTCAGGATATTTATTAATATTTATCTGATTGTGTTCATCAGAAAGAAGAAAGTCATATACACCTAGGATGGCTTGAGGGTGAATAAAGCTTGGGCTAATTTTCATTTGAAAGTGAGCTAAAAATGAATGCTTAAAACTGGCAAGGCTCAAAAATGCTTGCAAAAACTTTTGGGATGGCACAGCACTACAATGTCACATATGCGTAACTGTGTGTAACTCTACCGGTTGACAAATTTCTACCTGTTAATCATGTCATCTGTTATATCGCCCACCCCTGGTGATGCCCGAGTGAACAGTCTATTGGGTCAGAGGAAAATCAAATGTTTCACATTTCCAGAACTTTCTAAAAGCCCATTGTGCACCTGATGAATGCCATAGAAGCATCACCAGCATCCAGCTGGAAAATGACAACCACAAGCGAGAGTTCAAACTCAGAGCAACGAGAGGCAGGCGGAGCTTCTGACACTAGGACAGGTGCTCTCGAGCACAGGTTCAGTGAGGTCAGCTGGCACTGCATTCTATGTGCGCTGATGATTAAATCACTGTCAAGGTTACACAGGGCCCAAGGCTGCGGCCACAACGCTACACTTGATCTTCCAACAAAGCTCAGACTGGCAACATGATCTGTTCTGGGAAAAGAAAAGAAAGCATTAACTAATCAGCTGGAGAAGAGCTTATTTTATTTTATTTTTGGGTTCTTTTCTCAACACGCCACCTTTTTTCATCACATTTGGCGCATGCAGCAGTGGGGTCAGAGAAACGGCGCATCAAATGAGTCCATTTGTTCATAAATAAACATTTATGTAAGAAGCCTTTTTGTCACCTTGGCAACAGGCAGGTTGTTTACTTGGCTGCTGTGGCCATGACAAACACATTTGCGCAGGCATCCGTGGGCTCAGCAGAGGAAAGGCTTACGTTTATTGAGGAAATGGGGCCGCTTCTCTCTTAAATGTCACTTTTCCTTTGTTCCTTGGACTAATTCACTCAAACGGGATTCGTATTCGCCAATTCTTCCCCTTTTAGCTTCCACCCCACATCACAATCATTTGAATTCCAGCCATGCGAGTAATGTATTACTCATGATTTCTGGACTACATTAGCTCCTTTACTTCACGCTTGTTATCCCGTATTGAGCACTCCATTCCCATTTTTCAGACTTCCATATTATAAATAACAACTGATTTGTTTGTTTAATAATTAATATACACACTACCGTTCAAAAATTTGGGGTCAGTAAGACTTTAAAAAAAAAAAAAAAAGTTTTTGAAATTGATTTAATCAAAAATACAGCAAAAACAGTAATGTTGTTAAATATTATTACACATTTTTGTTAAATGTTTTCTATTTTATTATATTTTAAAATGTAATTTATTTATGTGACCAAAGCTGAATTTTCAGCATCATTACTCCCGTCTTCAGTGTCACATGATCCTTCAGAAATCATTCTGATATGCTGATTTGGTACTCAAGATTATGCTGTCTTCCATCACTCGATAATCAAATTGAAATTGAATCATGAAAATGAATGAGTTACACAAATTATTTATTGTATCAGCTCATTGTACTCAACTTGATTTTTTAAAAATTAGTTTATTATAATTTAAGTTGAAATGACTTGCACAACTAAGTTGACTGTACTTAATTTAAGGCAGCAACTGAACTTACAATTAAGTTGAAATAGGTGGATTTTTTTTTTTTTACAGTGTACTAATAAGAGTGTAATAATACTCTCAGCTCCATTTAAAACTTTTTTATAAATTTTTTGTTTTTGTTCAAATATGCCTTTCATTTGACATATAAGAGGTCTTGGTACCATTAAAACAACCTACAAGTTTCAGAGCTTAAAACGTCCACCATATTATAAACAAAGCATTTATGTAATCAAGCTCCAAAAACAGCTTGCTTGGATATTGTGGGATCTGTGACGTCACATAGAGGTCTGCCTCCAGAGCAACGAACCGTTTTGCATCATCGCATCATAGGCCCCGCCTACTGCTGTTCAATCGTGACCATAGGTCACTTGCCTACACCGGATGCAAGCATCCCATTGCATCAAAAACAAAGAGAACGCATTATAATCACTGACACTTTCTACACTGTATACAGTATACTAATGCCAGTTCACTTTCTGACGCTTGGGTCTGCTGACAACAGAACAAATGGAAGAGTAAATGGATTCATAAAGGAACGTTTGCTTTGACGTGTCCAGTTTAAACAGCTCATTTGCCCATTTCTGTAGAGCCTTCAGAAGGATACCAGCGTCAGGAACAAGTAGATGGTTTATTTTAATGGCGTCCTGGATTGTGTCAGAGAATTATATGTTTGTTCAGAGCATTTTGTATTGTAAACAAGGCACAGTGTAATGGAGAGTTTGCAAAGGAACTTTTGTTCACAGAATGAAGCAGTCAGCTATATTGGATCTGACAGCAGCTACATTACAAGAGTAAGTAAATGAATTCATAATGCTTTGTCTGTAAATGATGGTTTTATATGGGTAATGTTTTCAAAACACTTACAAGCAAACAGCTTAGAAAATCACATTTTTGTCAAAGACCACATCTGGATCCTATTCAGAACAATGAACAAAACATAGATGGAGTAAATAAGATCGAGTTCATCAACACCCCCAAAGCTTGCACAGTCCTATAGCTCATCCTGGGTTGACATTTCATTCAGTAACGTTAGACAGTTTTGATTTATATGCTGTTTAATGTTGATGATCGTGTTATTTTACATATGCATATGATTACATATGCTATCACTTGTTTCTGCATCTTCTTCACCTGTGTTTTTATCAGGTGATTAAGAATCAGTCCCAAATTCCTGATTCCTGAGCTTGCTGATGAGACAAAACAACTGTGGTCTGTCTCACGCTCTCCCTTATTCTAGCACACAATATGGGGACTAGATTGGCTGATATATCAGCCAGGCCAAAGAATCTGCCAATATTTGGCCAGCGTGAGATAACTGGCTGTTAAGTGTTCCTACTTAGCCAGAAGAAGAATGTTAGAATTTGTAGTTACGGCTTTATCAATGAGTGTTTTTCATGTGACTTTACACCATTTATGTTAAATAAAGGAATGTGTACGATTATCTAAATGCTTTAAATACACCCATAACGCATAAGTTGTGTCGCTGTACTATAAACCGAAGCTTCAATTATCCAAAGGAACAGCAGACCCCTTCTTAATGTTTTCTTTTCTTGTTTCCCCCTAAACTGACGGCTCCCATTGTCACAAACATCAAAAGCTCATTACCGCAACTCAGTTGCTTTTGTTTCCAGTAATCTCTGCACTTTCCCTCTGTGGATTTTAACAGGTCATTTACCATGGTGCTGGGGGCTGAAGGGTGGCCAGAGCTTTGAAGCTGAGCAGGGCTTCTCTACCTTCTTCCAAAGTCATTACAGAGCACTATGGGGTCTCTCGCAGATCAAATATCTGCTTGTGCATTCCTGTGGTCATGCTTTTCCCTTTGAGCAAATACGTTTGAAGCATATCTACGGATTCTCCAGAGTTTTGGCCTGAAACATTTGCGGTGGATGGAAGTTTCAGAGGAAGCCAAATTAAATGAACTGTATCTGAGAGTCTCATTCAAAGTCAGACTCACACCCCTCCACCCAAAACACACATGGTACAGTATGGGAAAATATTCACCCTCACATTCCATGGCTCAAATTTTTGTATAGTATGTTTACAACTGCCATAAAGTAAAAAAAACTTTATATAATAATAATAAATTATATTATTTAATTGTTTAAAATAACATTTTTGTTAGAATTAAATTTATGTTAGAATTCAATTTTCAATACTTTGTGTACTAAACAAAAAACAAACAAAAAACATTAGTTAATAACTATAAAAAATAATTTAAAACATGCAAAAAATAAACCAAAAAAATATAAAAATGACAAAACAAAATTACTAAACTTGAACTAAAATTAAACTGAAAATGAAATTAAAAACATTCAAAATATAAATAAAAACTATAATATTATAATCTCAATAGTACTAAAATAACACTGGTGTTCATTGAGTGTGAAGTATCTGACTGCTATGGAACAGCCAGAGTGACAACGTTGCACTCTGCTGAAAGGTCACGCTCATCACATGACCTGTGTGGTCTGGCACACGTCCACCTGATAAACTCTGCTACTAGGAAACTCGCTGCTTTAATTATGCAGGAAGATGGAGGGGCTGTACGCCAAATTCTGCCAGTCTAGTCCCGCCCATGTTATTATCATCATCCAGCTGCAGTTCCATTCATAACATCAGTAAGGTAAGTGGATTATATGAGCACATATATGATAGACACATTCATATCAATAATCCAGAGCTCAGAGTAGCAGATCTGTTAAACAGGAAGTCTCCACCTTTTTTCTGCTTGGCTCTCTCTCATGCCCCATTCACAAATACAGTGGTTTTGCAGTCACTTTTCTGTTGGCCACATTATAGCTGATAATGAATAAATGGGCAAAATAAAAAGTCTATACTACAGATATGGATTTTTTTTATGGCCAAAACAACATTAGAGCAGGATAGCCGATATATGTGATATTACACTTTTTAAATTAGGCAGCGGCTATTTGCACTAAGTGCAAATAATGATAGATGCTATTTACACTAAGTGAAAACAGCAATTAGATGCTATTTACACTAAGTGAAATTAGATGTAGATGCCATTTACACTAAGTGAAAATAGCTGTAGATGCTATTTACACTAAGTGAAAATAGCTGTAGATGCTATGTACACTAAGTGAAAACAGCGTTATATTCTATTTACACCATAGCAGTTATTTGCAAGAAGTGTAAATAGTAATTAGATGCTATACTTTTTATTGGCAGATACTATTTGCGCCCCATTAATTTTGTACATTAACAGGATGCAATAATATCATAGTGTAAATGATTATATTAATTAAAATGATTAAATAGATGCTTGCCTTCGCCGGCTTGCCTTCTTTGCCATCCTTGTGCCATGTGGCCCAGGTAAGTGACTCACACGCACCCAGCCATCCACATGATGTAAAACGTGATTTATCAGACCAGGCCACCTTCTTCCATTGCTCCGTGGTCCAGTTCTGATGACCACGTGCCCACTGTTGGCACTTTCGGCGGTGGACAGGGGTCAGCATGGGCACCCTGACTGGTCTGCGGCTATGCAGCCCCATACGAAACAAACTGCGATGCACTGTGTATTCTGACACCTTGCTATCAGAACCAGCATTAACTTCCTTCCAATTTGGCTCTTGTCAGACTCCCATTTTTATGCTTCTAACACATCAACTTTGAGGACAAAATGTTCACTTGCTGCCGAATATATCCCACCCACTAACAGTTGCCGTGATGAAGAGATAATCAGTGTTATTCACTTTACCAGTCAGTGGTCATAATGTTATGCCTGATCGGTGTATATTTATCTAATATATAGACCGACAAATATGACAAACAACAAAAAAAACTTGATATTATTGGCCAATAATGGATACCGATATATTGTGCATCTCAGTCGCAGTTTTTAATCACTTGAGTCTTAAATGCCATGTGACATGACAGATGGGTTGCATTTTCTGAAAACTTGTTTGAAACAGTTATTTTTAATCTTGAGCACTTGAGCTTTAAACTTTCGTCACTGTAAACCGCTCTATATGTGAACACCTTTTATTTTTCCTCTCTCTTGGCCTGATTAAATTCCTCTGCTCCTTGTGATTTAATACAGCTCTATACAGCAGATGGCACTGTGAGGTGCAGAAGGAGCAAAACATACACGATGAATAAATGATATCGCCCTCGTTAAATAATGCTGCGCGCTCCCAAATCCCCCACCGAAACGGCAACACTTCTATCTTTTAATCGCTGAGAGTGTTGAGCACAAGTCTCTGAATCAGCAGCAGCAGTGCGACTTCTGCAAGGCTTTTTTTTTTTTTTTTTTTACAGTGCAAACAGATTGGACCAAACAATGAGTCAATGTCACTGCACGTCCCCTCATGGGGGGGAAATGCGGTGTGAGCGCGTAGATGACGCACACACCAAGGTCAGATGCTAATTCAAGAGGGAGCAAATGGTACAGTCACAGCACATCACATAAAGCTGCGCATATGCCGGAGGACGGCATCGGCACTGTATACGGCGTGTTTGTTATTTATTTATCTGCCCGTTTGTGTTGAAGTGTGTGGTGTTATGTCATTTGTGGTTGTGGGAGAATGCTGCATCAGCTTGATCCCTCGCCACACACTCCAGCTGGCCTGTGCCAAATCCCTCCCATGTGTTATTCATCTTACAATCCATCAAACTTCACAATGAACTCCGTTTTTATCTTTTTGGAAGAAAGTACGAGTGCTGCTTGCCCATGCGGAAGTCGCTTTCGCTGGTTCGTGGTGGTTACTAGGGCGTTCCACAACCTATGATATTCTATGACACTCTTTATGTACATACGGCTTGGGTCTGATTGATTTTCTTTTATTATTCTTTTGCGGCTAACCAAACTTCTTAGAAGAGCTGCTGCTAAACATGTTGCATTATTTGAGGTTCATGTTCATACAACAAATGATTAATGCAAAAAAGTTAATGCCTACACTTTAAAGAAATGCTGAGTTGTTTCAACCCAAATGTGGGTCAAATATGGACAAACCCAACTGTTGGGTTAAAAATGTAATTAAAAAAAATGTAATAAAATTTTTTTTTTTTTTTTGTTGAGTGTATTATTAAGTAACACTTTACAATAAGGTTTCATTTGTTAACATTACACTCTAAAAAATGCTGGGTTAAAAACAACCCAAATTGGGTTGAAAATGGACAAACCCAGTGACTGGGTTGCTTTAACCCAGCGATTGGGTTGCTTTAACCTGGTGATTGGGTTGCTTTAACCCAGCGATTATATTTTTTTTTAACCCAGTGAATGGGTTGTTTTTACCCAGCGATTGGTTTTTTTTTAACCCAGCAATTGGGTTGCTTTAACTCAGCAAATGGGTTGTTTTAACCCAGCGATTGGGTTGTTTTAACCCAGTGAATGGGTTGTTTTTACCCAGCGATTGAGTTGTTTTAACCCAGCAATTGGACTGCTTTAACCCAGCGATTGGGTTGCTTTAACCCAGCGATTATATTTTTTTTAACCCAGTGATTGGGTTGTTTTAACCCAGTGAATGGGTTGTTTTTACCCAGCGATTGTTTTTTTTTAACCCAGCAATTTGGCTGCTTTAACCCAGCGATTGGGTTGTTTTAACCCAGCGATTGGGTTGTTTTAACCCAGTGACTGGTTGCTTTAACCCAGCGATTGGGTTGTTTTTACCCAGTAGTTTTATTTAACTCAACTACTGTTTAAAAATTGCTGGACTGCTTCCTTAAAATGAACCCAAAATATGTTGGAAATTAACATTTATCAATAAGTTTAATGAATAATTATTGAAAAAATAAACATTTATTAAATTGCTTATAATAAATGTTCAACTTTTGATTATTATTGTTAGCTCTAGTAATTATGTGTCTGATTTTTAGCCATATAGTAATTTTTAATCAATAGCTGAGTTAAATAAAACTACCCAGCAAGCTGGTCAAACATTTAACCCAACTGCTGGGTTGGTCCATATTTAACCCAACTTGGGTTGTTTATAGTAATAACTATAAATTATGCACAATTACATGCAACTAACCCTTAACCCTGCCTTAGAAAACACCTGCTTTTAGTAAAGATAATTTTTTTTTTTTTTTTGTAATTAGGTTTTGACAAAAATAAATAAAAAAGCAACCAGTCTGACTCATTCAAAACCATTTAGTGCCACAAGATAGCAATGTAACCACAATGATAAAATAAAACAAGACTAATCTAATATAACTTGATCAAGCTATGTTGCTCTGCTTCTGTACAGTAAGTTCTTTAGCAGCAGCAATCTGCTCTTCTACTCTTGTTCTGCTTTCAGTATGTTAATATCCTCAGCTTCTGTTATGAACATCTGACTAACTGCCATTTGATCACTGTCTAAAAATAATCCAATCCTTCTCTCTCTCTATCTTTCATTTTGTCTACACATTCCTGTCAATCCTATAATATGACATAATTAAACAATTCAAACTCTTGTGAGTGAAGACGGTGTTATTAAAATGATCAGATATAACAGCAGTATAAGAATAACAGCAGCACTGGAGATTTGTGTTGAATTATTTATATACATCATGCAGGAGTCATCTCATTGACAGCCAGTTGCCCTCTAGTGTTACTGAGAGGTATTACTCATTCCAGGACAATAGTGACCTCACATAACACACACACACATGCGCACACACACACACACACACACACACACACACACACACACACACAGCTATATACAAACAGTCAATACAGCCAATCCAGCAGAATCACTTAACCCATTCCTGTCATGACATCATATTAGATAATGTAATATCTTAATGGATATACACCCAATATCTTTCCGTAAAGGGCAAGAGGAAATATAGCATTACTACAGATATTATAAATCAAATATCAAACTATTGGAGGTGCAACACAACAAAAAGATATACACTGACGTGTGACACAACTTCACTGAATGCCTAGGTCATATTCTATTGCACTTTTTTTTGCAATATGACAAAAAATAAATAAATAAAAAATACACCCTCCCCCAATTTTCGTTAATGGAATACAGAGAATAAAGTATTTTACACATGGACTAGCAATTCAAATATTAATAATAATAATAATAACAATAACATTAGTGAAAATATGTTTTATATGAATTGAAATAAATAAAATGTCAATGCAAATAATAATAATACAGTAGTGAGAATTTTTACATTAATCTAAAATGTAAAATGTCAATGAAATGTCAATAACAAGCAAATAATACAAATAATAATAATGTAGTGAGAATTTTTTTATAAAATGTCACAAGCAAATAATAATAATAATAATAATTTTTTTACATAAATATTACAAAATGTAAATTAAATTAAAAAAAATAAATGTATATTTAGAATTACTACATTAAATAAGTTCAACACATATTAGTACTTTACATATGGACTAGCAATTTAAATAATACATAAATAATATTTATTAATAAAAGTACTAATAATACCATAATGAAAATATTTCTACAATAAATATTATAAATTGTCTATGGAAAAACAATAATAATAATAATAATAATACAGTAGTGAGGATTTTTTTTACATTAAATCTCAATATTGTAAAATAATCTGAATGGTCATAACATAAGTTTGATTCTTTATGCAAAATATAATTTTTCATAAATTAATAAGAATCATTAGAAATTTTCTTTTACATTTAAAAAAAACCCTAAAGGCCTTCATTCTATTAGACTTGCTGCGATGTGACAGATTCAACCGCGCAAACTTTACTTCATCATTGTCCTACTTCAGCATGAAAGCCTTTGTAACACATGCACACTCCTGAAAATAAATTAGACGGTGAAGGATGGAAAAAGCGTGCATGTCTATTTTAGGGGCGAGTGGGGGGTGGTTTAATAAAATAACGACCCCCTCACTTACTAAGATGAGCACCCTGGGTCACCGTCACCCCAACCTGTTCACATTTGACTGCCCTGTGAACAAAAATATAAAAAGCTGAGACTACAGCCTATTCAAGTGTCTATTAATCTAACCAGCATCCGTCAGCAGTATATCGCTCCTCCTGAAAGCTGCTGGCACGGGTGCTTGTGTGTGTGTGTGTGTTGGAGGGGCAGTCTTGGCACAAGCCTCTGGGACAGGGAGTGTGGAACGGGACACTACGAGTGGGATTTATAGACATCCAAATTAACAGTCGCTGCTGAACAACAGATGTGTCGTCATCCGATCCGGCCTCTCATCGTTTACTTAGTGTGTCTTCCCTGCGCTGGATTTCATCCTCATTTAGACATGCCATAGTCCGGGGCAAGTACGAGGGGGCGGGAGGAGGTTATGACTGAGAGTGGATCCACTCACACTGGTGCAGGAATGTGTAATAACCATCATGCCAATTGCTCATAAATCTCATTTATTTTTGTAACTCTTTTGCTCTCCGCTGCTCCCCCCAATGAAGACGCTAATATTCCCTGTGGTTTGACAGAGAACTGGCCATCTGTGTTGACGTTTAATGTATTGGATAGTTAGCACTTTACGTTGCAGTGGATTTGAATGCGGTTTGGAAATAAATTCACGAGGGGTGAGCAATGTAGCTCAAGAATAGATCTGTGCGGTCTAGAAATTGCTATTAAATGAATAGCTGCTCATCTGCATATAACCATATATACATATATATGAATATATAGTCAAACCAAAATTTATTAAGACACCTTGAACATTTCATCCTCACTTACATAAATGAACTTTAGTGCCCTGCACCCACTAGTAAAAATATATCAAAAATAACCAAAATGTCTGAATATTTTTTGGTTTGATATATATATATATATATATATATATATATATATATACATATATATACACACATTTTCTGCCAAAAAAACATATTGGAAACATATTTAAAAAAACATTAAATAACATTTTATAAAAATAAAAAGATTTAAAAGAAATGAAAGACATTTCACATTTAAAACATCGAGATATGTTTGTAATTTTTTATATTCTCTATACCTTTATATTTATATAAAAAACTATATTTTATCAAATATATTTATAACTATGCACACACACACATATATATGCACACAAAATATATTTAAACAAACTAAATATTATTAATTAATTATAAATATTACTAAATAATATTTAAAAATTATTTTATATATATATATATATATATATATATATATATATAAATAATACAATACAATAATGTGTGAAAAGATGACAAAAGGCACACCATCCTGTGGCAAATTCATCAAGCTAAATTGCATGATATCCATGGGGAGGGCAGAGCGCATAGTGCAAATTTGCATCAGAATTGCTGATGCAACCGCATTACCGCCAGCACAGCGCAAGTGCGGCCCGACTGACAGATGCATCCTGGGGGACAAAATAAAAGGCCAGCATGTGCCGCAGACAGTTCTCTTAAGCTGGAAGCTTGTGTGTTTCACCTAGCATTTGTGTGTGTGTGTGCTTGAGAAAGAGACAAAGAGACAAAGAGAGGGACAGATCCGTCCACTTATGTAAGCATGAAGGACCAGGGCATCCCTGCTAGCTCTCCATCCTGCCAGTGTGTTCATTCTGGGTTAGTTGAGGTGGTCCTGAGGCGGGGGGATGCAGCAGGTTACAGATGGTACTTCATATGTCGTAGTATCAGTTCTCCTGCACTGCAGCACAGGCACATGATAGCTATGACATACTGTGTGCCAGATGCTAAATATTCACTAGGTAGCATGGATGGATTGGTTTGTTAGTGATGAGAGACAAAATATATTGATATAATCGTTATGTAATGCTTGGGGATAATGGGGCAGATTTCATTCCGTATCCATATCCCACCTCAATAGCAGCAAAAGACGGACGGATGGACATACGGATAGATAGATAGATAGACGGAGAAACAGACATATAGACAGATATATAGATCTGGTGTAACTGTAACTGTAAATTTCTGCTGATATAATGTGAATTCCACGGCGGCTCTGATTTCCAGGGAGACGGGCGGCATATAAAGGATCTTCTGCCAGGCACACAAACTTTGATTTCCACTGAATATAATTACACAGAACAGCGTGTGCTTTTTGTCAAAGTCAACACAAAAGGGGGTTATTTTTATAAGCTCTTATTGTGTTTCCAGCACTAATCATTTTCATTAGCGCATAAGTAAGGGTAAATGTCTATGAAATGCTTTCGCTCTGTCTGAAATTCACATGTGTTGTTTAGCTGTGACCTTTATTTTAAAATAAACAGCCCTGTTCGCATAAAACACATGGATTAATCCTTAACTCTAAACCTATTAAGAACTTCAAAGGTTGAAGATGGAGGGAGACCTTTAATGGGAAGATGTTGTTATCTGCATGTACGATTGAAGAACTCTGGCCCAAAGCCAACCGCTAATCATCATTATACATCCGACCGTATATCCCCCGTACCACAACGTCCCCATGACAACCGCGATACCGGCGGAGCATGTATATTTGCTAGAAACTTAAGGCAACTTTGAAGTCTGTGCCCCCTGCCATAGATGAGCCGTTTGAATCCGCTTGATGAAATCGATTAAATTCTCACACATGGAATATTACAGCTTCATTTAGGAATTAGCAGTCTGCCAGTAAAGCTGCTTTGAGATTATCATTTTTTTTAAATTAAGAGATAACTTACGGACATCTGTTCATATTCAAGGTTCACCTTGTACTCAAAGAAATGCTTTCATTCCATTTCTCTTTTAAGTGTTTCTTTGTTATCCATTTGATGTTTTTCAAAGACAGCTGGTTCACTTTTTCAGGTTTTTAACACATTTACATCAGTTAGAAGAGAAAAGTTTTTTTATTACTATTTCTGACCTGTCACCATTTTTAAAAATGTACATTTTTTACCCTCTACTGCTTGAGCTACGGGAACAGTATTTGAACACAAGAGCACCTTCTGTGTGACCCAAATCCTTCTCATGGAACTGAAAGTCCACACATAGGGTTAAAAATACAGTCTGAAAAGAATACAGAAAAACGATCAATGAAATTAGGTACATAACCTTCAGAAAAATGACCATCAAACTCTCATATAATAAATACTACATGATTTTTACACATTCATGTGGAGTATACCATTTTTGCAACGCAGGAAACACTTATTTTTTTGCAATAAATATTAAATAATATAATACGATTTCCAGCAATATATATAAAGTTAATAAAAAATAAATAAATAAAAATAAAATTGATCACTACAGCAAAATGGGTAACGGGGTTGCAAATTTAGGGGGACCAAATTTGTAATAATCAGTGTTATTATAATTAAATAAAAGTATAATAAAACCTTTATGGTTTTATATATATATATATATATATATATATATATATATATATATATATATATATATTATGTTATATACCATATAATATATATTTATATATATATATATTTTTTTGTCTTAATTTTATTTGTCTGTTGGCAAAGAAACACTTCTCATTTAAACATCTCATTTTCACTTGATGTATTAAAAAAGCTAACTAAAACGAAAAAAAAAAAAAAAAACCTGTATAAACATTAAAAAAAAATGAATAAACAAACCAACAAAAATACTAAAACTTTAAAATTAATGGAAAATATTTTTTTTAAATTTTTTAATTATTAATAGAAAATATAATAGCAATGTTTAAATTGCGCTGGTATAAATACATACATATTTTTTTTTATCTTTTATTTATTTATGTTTATAATAACTTGGATAAAAAGGCTAAACAGTTTAAACAGCTTGTAGTCGGTGTCAGGCAATGTTACATTTACCCCAGAAAAGCCATTCAATGTCCTTAGCTTGATAGTTAATTAGAAAAATGAACTCTAGAGAGGACGATTTTGCTAACTATTCATTATATATTTAATTAACCTGTTCTTCAATATTTAACGTTTGAATAAATACGCCATGAAAAGTGTTTATGACAGCTATCATATAAATGTTTATATATATATATATATATATATATATATATATATATATATAATTAAGCACAATTAAGCCATTAAAAAAAAAAATTATTATAACATTATTATAATAAAAAGCCTTCAATATTATAATAATGTACCAACTAACAGGGTTCCCTGTATAGTTTACAGCATTAGTTCAGATAGATTTTTTTCCTTGAGAGAATTTGACATGTACTGTACCTGATATGCATCCAAAACGTATTGATATCGAATCAAATCATGATTCGAACTGATTCGAATTGCAAGCTTGTGAATAAAAATCGAATCGAATCGAATCGAATCGTGAAATGTGTGTCATTGCCCAGCCCTACTATGAACACATTTCAATTAAAGACAAACTATCTGCCATAAAAACAGAGTATATTCAAGGCCCCGTGGCATCCAGGCTGTCCCATTGCCTCCACTAGGCTAGGGGATCCAGCCCGGCTCGCCAATAGCACAGATGGACGCATGCCCGCGCATGACATGCCAGATCTGCTCTACAGGGAATCTGATAACGAGAGAGCAGCTCCAAGCTCCTGCTCTGGCCCCTCCCCATCTGCTGAACAATGCTCAGGTCCTTGGCCCCTCCCTCTCTCTGCCAGCGTTCACAATGAGGTCATTTGCATATCACTGTCAAAATCTGAATCAGCAAGTTCCTCGCTCTTGGCAGGACGGGTCTACCAAGTTAACCTGCTGCGGCCCTGTAGGCTGGGCGGGCCCTGTGGGACCAGAGCCTAGAATCTCATTGCCTGACAACCGCCGTTTGTCTTATAGGCAAACCTTTGCCCAGGAATGGATCCGCTCCATTGGCCAGTGGTGGTGTTTGCATAATTTTGTATTCATTTCCATATTTATATAAATAATAAATTTCTAATGTCACTCTGAGAATAACAAGCAGGACATCAGGTCAGTGCGTGACTTCCTCTTTAAGACATTACTTTGTTTAAAGGGGAATTAATTTGGGTCAGTGAAGTGTATTTATAAATAGTGAGCAATTAAAGGAACAGTTCACCCAAAAATGAAAACTCCATCCAGTGTTGATCTATGGGTCAATGACAAATAACAGTGTCGACACACTCACACACACACAAAAAACATGTGCCAAGTTCTTAGAAATGCACTCTTTGTATTTATGTTGGTAATTGGTTAAAAAAAAAAAAAAAAAAGAAAGAAAGAAAGAAAGAAAGAAAGAAAGAAAGAAAGAAAGAAAAAAAACATATACCATTTTCAAGAAAAGTTTTAATTTTCTCTTAAAATTTCACGTGGTGTAAGTGAAAAGTATTAGGGTCAATGATCAGATGGGTCTTTTTTTTTTTTTTTTTTTCGTCGAAAGGCCTTAATAATAATAAAAAAACAAAGATATGAAATCAAAGGTAAGGTAGTATGTAAGGTAGTACAACTAGATCACTTTTATTGTATCCAAAAGGTTTTAATTATTTTTTTGCTACATATAAAGGTATTTTAAAGATTTTGAGATGTCAAAAGGTCATTTGGTTAACCGTCCAAAGGCCAATGCAGCCATTTCATTTGTTATTAAAATATCTTAAAATGTCATAAATGTTTTGTTTTTTTTATTCTGGCATGATTTTATAACATCATGTATCAACATAGTGCAAAATACTATTAAAATGATGTGTAGAAGTCGTTGCTTGTTATGAGAAAGAATGTCCGGAAAAATAAATCATTCATGTCATTTGGAGTAACCAATATAAAGGCACCATTTTGGATCAAGTCATGTGGTCAATATCATGTGACAGGATATAACATTATTCAGACACCTGCAAAGGACCACATGGTCGTGAATCAAAGTAATTAACTCTCTCTTATTTGAAAAATTCATGTTTTCACTTGCTTGTATGCATGTCCCGAAACATCAGGTCATTCGGTACAACCACTATAAAACATGGAAAATGTTGTAATATTTTAAAAACTTGTACTAAATATAAAATGTTTGATTGTCCTTTTGCTAACTAGCTAGCTAGCTAGATATCAGCCTGTTAACATTGTTTGTTAATATCGTCATTCGGTATAACCAAACGTGTCATTCGGTAAAACCAAAAACCAAAAAAAAAAAAAGTTTTTGGTTTTACCGAATGACTTTTTTGGTGACAAATTTTGTAAATCTTGTAAAAAATGACAAAAGCAGTGTTAATTGATTATAAAAACCACATAATCTCATTGTTAACTCTTAATAAAACATCAAAATTTATTATATCATTATGTTTTTTACACTTTTAAAAACCTTATTTATCAATGACCCATTCACAACTTTTTTACATCTTGAATACATAACTGTACACATCATTTAAAAATAATAATAATAATAATAATTTCTGCATGTTTCATGCAGTTTCATTAAAATATTTTTTCTAAGAAATAATAACAAAAATAGGTTAATCTACTACTAGATTTTATTTTTTAAGAATTTAATTGCTTTTCATTATGCAGGATAGTATCACAAAGACATTTTGACTTTAAATTTTTATTTTATTCTGAATATTATTCAGAAATTAAAAACATGCTAATAATAGAAGGGCTTTATTCGAATCACTGTACGAATTGTATTTTTTAATTAATTAATAGCGTCAGACAAAGAAATTAGTCCAACATGAGCAGTTTGCACATTTCACAGAAGAAGGAAAAAATAAAAAACAATACAGGAGGGCAAGATGTAGATTTTTGGGTGAACTATACCTTTAAGAAGAGAAATAAAAGAAGTGATTATGCAGACCGGGTAAGGCTTTATCTTTCATTAATCTTAACAATGAGGGGGAAAGTTCCAGGAAGTAGTAATTAAACAACTCAAAGAACTATTGTTTGCTGTCCGTTCAATGACTCCAGAGAAGAAAATGTTCTCACAACAAAACAAGCTGCACAGCGGGTAGCAACCTTTACCATATTAAAGCAATTCATCAGAATGCACATTTTCTAATCTACACTTGAACTTACATAGCGGCCATAAAACAGTATGCATCATTAATCTGATAGTGTCAATAGACCATCAGCAACCTGCAGTAGTTCAACAGATGAAGTCTTCTTGTACGCTCTGAGGGTCACAAACTCACAGCAAAACAATCTATAACAATACCGCATTGTAAACTAGCAGTACATTTCACTCTGCAAGGCTTCATGGTCTGCTGTGCTCCACAATACACAAACTGTCCTCTGGAAGTCAGCAGAAATTGAGAGGAAATTAAAGCATTTAAGGACAGTAGGATGAGTGAGAGAGACCACTGGCATTCAGAACATGCCATAATGTAGTAATAATATACTTCCATACCATTAACGCTCAGTAAAATGTGCTCCAGCAGAACCTTCATGAACTGAAGTGAATAAAAATATGTCTTGACACTGACCTTAAAAATATGTGAAGATTGGTGAAATCGTTCAGGCAAAGCCACACATGCAACTGATCTGCAATAGAGCATGACTTGGGTATAGGGAAGTAAAAATCCCAATATTTTTTTTTCCATAGAGAAACTGATTCTTAAGACAGACAGACCAAACATGAGACTTCCAACCATATGCTAATAGGTTACAAGTCAATGTGATTTCAGTTCCATTTTTCAAAATTATGATTAATGAAGTGCAACTGTGCCTGCCCACTTTTTCAGTGGCCTTGGTTCTGCAAGTTTGTAATGTTGTGTGAATCACAACATTACAAACATTGAAAATCTGACAAAAAGACAAATGTACAGGATTGTGTAGTCAACGGCTTTAATGAGGAAAAGAACTACAATCCCATGAAGCATTGCGAATGAAATAATCAAAAAGATGGGGAAATATAAAACTATTAATTTGAATATGCTGATTATACACACACACAAATATATACACATAACTGGTTATATATATACACAACAACATATCATTCACAGTGCTTCATGGAAGTGGGTGGGCACTAAAAAGCTTTTAGCGCAATTTTCTTATTTCTATTCTCTGATTGGTGGAGACGTCTTTGCAGAATCATCTGTAATATAGTTTTTTTCACCAGGAATTTCATGATTATTTAAAAAATAAGTAGAAATAATGCAAGCTGATGGCTTCAAAAGTAAGCATATGCCATCAATCTACAACGTCAAAGTTCACAGCAGGCCTGTCTTTAAATGTTTGTAAGTTATCAATCAAAATCTATTCCCCTATGGAAAGAAAAATTGGATTTTTACTTCCAGAACCCAGCTGTTGCAGGACTACTCTCTCCATAATCCTGCGGAGATATCCACCAATCAGAGAAGTCGTTCAATTTCAGTGGCCACACCCGTGAAACAAACCACCTACACTCCCTACACTCTTTTTTTTTTTAGTCATAGCACATCAATACTAATATATTGTAAAATTGGTTTTGATTTTTGATTATTATTTGCAATCATTCACAGGATGAGTAGTACCTTTATTTTTTTCTGACTTGGAGCTAGTTGGATTGATTCCTGAAACAAGACTGCTGAAGAAGCAGGGACTCACTGTTGCACTCTGTTGCTACTCAGCTGAATAATGAAGTGCTACAAGGCAGTGTTGCTAAATGAAATTAGGGGAAATGGAAGGAGCATATGGACTTTCCCTCTGTTATATCGAATAAAAAACAGACAGACACTTCTAAACACATTCATTTTTACGCTCATCTTCATCTTGTTATTGTTAGCGGTTTGGCCATCATGAACAGTTTTTTAACAGTAGCCATCTGTGTACTGTCCCATAAGTTCACTATGATACTGAATAGCTTTGTAACAAAACTCAGTTAGCATTCTACAAAGGCAGCATCCTAAATTAAAGTGACTGATTCGGAACATGTTACAAAGGTAGAATGACATAAACAGCGCTCCTCACAAGTTAGCATGTTGCAAAGCTAATACTGTTCTATCGTGTTGAAGTCAAGGGCTGCAGGATTAATTGAAATCAAATCGAAATCGTGATTTGGCTTAGTGCGATTATGAAATCATAACGATTATTTAAAGTTCTTAATTTAATTAATATATGCACAGCGTGTTAGCAAAGAGTGGCTCTGTGATCAGCTCAATTTCTTTTGAAGAAATTTGAAAAAGCAAACGCGTCAAACATCTTTCCAAAGTGTTCATAAATCTGTTGTCCAACAAAAGACTAAATTTAATCGAGTTTTTACTTACTTCATATTGTCAGTCAAGTGTTTGAAATTGCCTTTTGTGTGCTGATGTGGCTTCTTATCATAGAATGAGGCAGACAATATATTATTTTATACAACAGCTCTTTCTGGTTCTCGAATCTGATTGGCTGAGAGACATGCAATGGAATCAGCACTGGTACCGTTTCGCCGTTTGTATCACCCCGCTTGAGGCGACTGTCATGGAGGTCGAGCAAATCCACCATATTTTATATAAATACTACTGTTGTTGTGTCACAAAATGTAGTTTAAAGAGTTTTTTAGGCGAGAATGTAGTTATTTAGACCTCAAATATGTGACTCATATATATTTTACTATTTGTTTTGGCGCTTTCGCAGATGCGAGCTCCAGGCCGTCAGCGGCCGTTCAGAGCTCATGTACCCGCAGAGAACAGCTTAATCTCGGCCAGTCCTTCGGGTATTTTCTGCTGGCTCTTATGTAGGTAGTGGTTAAAAATATAATTCATGTGGGGTATATCAAACGGGCAATCTTTGGTCTTATTAATCTATTACTTGTTCCAGAGCAATATTATTTGGGTTAAAGGGTTAGTTCACCCAAAACTGAAAATTCTGTCATTAATTACCCTCATGTCTTTCCACACCCGTTAGAACTTCGTTCATCTTCAGAACACAAATTAAGATATTTTTGATAAAAATCCATTGGCTCAGCAAGGCCTGCATTGATAGCAAGATAATTTACACTTTCAAATGCTTTTGAATCTTTTGTTTCAAATCAGTGGTTCAGAGCGTGTATCAAACTGCCAAAAGTCATGTGAATCATTGAAATTTCTAAACGTTTTGAAAAACTTGTGACGTAATGAAACCTTGTTTACTGAAATCACGTGACTTTGGCAGTTTGATACACGCTCCGAACCACTGATTCGAAACAAAAGATCAGTAAAGCTTTGAAGCTTCATGAAGCAATGTTTTGAAATCACCCATCACTAGATAGTGTTGAATAAAGTTGTTATTTTGTTTTTTGGCGCACAAAAAGTATTCTCGTCGCTTCATAACATTAAGGTTGAACCACTGTAGTCACATGAACTGTTTTAAATATGTCTTTAGTACCTTTCTGGGCAATTTAAAGTGTTAATTATCTTATTGTCAATGGAGGCCTCACTGAGCCATCGGATTTTATCAAAAATATCTTATTTTGTGTTTCAAAGATGAATGAAAGTCTTACAGGTGTGAAACAAAATGAGGGTGAGTAATTAATGACAGAATTTTTATTTTTGGGTGAACTAACCCTTTAAGGGGAAAATTGAATTTCATAACTTTATATTTAGGCTATATTTAACTTCAATCCTATACCGGTTTGACTGAATTGTTTGCCTGTGTTTTTTTATTTATTTGATTGTGTTTATTTCTTTTATAATCATGTTCTTACAATCTATTCTAACTCAAACTTTCAAGGAAAAATGTTTTTAAATAAAGACTGAAAGAGTTGTCAGAAGCTTAATGGAGGTGATGCTGAAAAATCACGTGTAGTTAGTTTAGAGCCTATGTTTAGCTTTTTACTTTTGGTAATTGTATTTGGGCTTCAAAATTCATTCAAGTTGTGAACATTATCATGATAAACAAAATGTGTGAGAATCACAAACTTTTGTTGGCCACAGAGCTTATTTTCTGCAATAATCCAATAAAGCCAACAGAAAAATCCCATTGGGTTTTTGTGGTGGGAACCAGGGTGATGCTTACTTCCCGGTTGGCCTACAAAAATACCTTATTGCACATTACATTACTGTCAGTACCATAAGAATAAACACATATTAATATTATTCTACTAATATAATATTGATATTATTATTATAATAACACATATTCTAATAAACATTAATATGCACAAATATTTAGTAATAATCAATTTAATCAAATGACATTTTCGAGAAAAATTAGGAGAAGAAGCAGATCAAACACAAACTGGCCTCTCATATCAACACCATCCAATTTAGGCCACTGCCTTTTTTTTTTTCTTCCACAAGAGCTTTTTGTGTTGTAATTATTCCTCACATGCTTCCCAATGACCTTGTTGAAAAAGCATGTTCACCCCTCACGTTTACATCCTTGGAATGATGTATGATTTGCCTAGCGATGCTGTGCTCCAAATGGCAAGGGAGGCGCAATGCACTAACTAATTGTTTAAGCATAGCGGAGGGCTATTAAAGAAGCTCTTCACAATGGTACTCCATTATTTCTGCATGAATGCTACTGCACTATGCAAACCCAACCGGGGCCCAAGCCATTTGCTCCAGCAATGTTAACGCTCCTCTCTGTATTCAATACTGACTGTATATGATCAAATAGACAGAAAGCGCTTTGAGAACAAATAAGGTGGTTATTATCTTGTTTATTCGCAACAAAACCCCCTTTTTTAATTTCCCAAGTAGCCAAAACCACTCACCGTAATGACAGTTAATTACAGCAAAATACAAAACGGGGCAAATTTGTCCCCTGGGTCATTGATATGTCAGTGTAGTATGCAAAGCAAAGCGCGTTTGTGCCCTAAAGCCCTGAGGAGGCAGAGACGCAGAGCTTTGACAAGCATATCTTCACTTCAAAGTTTAAAAGCAGCTGAGACACCTCATGGCTGGGTTATTGCTTCCTCACATAACTCGAGAGCCGTAGCTGAGGTGTGTACAGGCGTGACAAAAGTTAGCATTGCTCATGCGCGATTGTGTTTATTTGTTTCCATTTCTGCCGCATGGAATTCAAACTAAATCACCTCGGGGACACCCAAAGATTTGTTACACTGAAAAGAATTTCGGGTTGAATTTCCAGTAAATTCCTGCCTACTAGCTGTCATATTATCACAGTCATTTTTACACAAGTGGTTCTATAATTTATTTCAAACTCTAATTAAATTGCGTCTTGAGAATTCACATCAAAATTTTGCTCTTTGTAGCGCCCTATAATTACCATGATGTGGAAAACACAGACGGAATCACAGAATCCAGTCATAAAAATAAAATTTACTACATAACATGGAATGTCACAGAATTTGGCAAAACCTGGATGTATAAATCAAAAGTAGGAATCAAATCGCGATATGGACCAGTGTTTGTGAACACCAAGCCGTAAAAAGACTTTTCATCTACTACACATACTCAAGCTTGTAATGTTTTCAGCATCTGCTGTCTAACTATACGAGGACATAAACACAAACTTCATTTCCAGAGCTGCTCTGAGGCTGGCACAAAAAGATCTGACACAGATCGGAAATTGTTGCACATGAGTAAACACAAAAATTCGCACAATATCCAATTTTTCGCATCCGTTCTGAGCCACTTCCAAGTGTGGTTTTAAATATCCGATTTCTGGACATCTGACCTACAAGTAAAAACTTTTCCTCTTGGAATTCCAAGCCACCACAAGGCGAGGGCAACGCATTTGCCCACAAAGATAGTTTTTTAATGTCGTATTATGAAGCGGACATGCCTGTATGCGCTTGGACTAAAACTCACAGCTTTTTTTTTTATCAAGGTGGAAACTTTATAGGTAACAAATCGCATGCACACAGAAACATTCAGGAACATAGAAACTGGTTTTCAACCTCGAGAATTTTATAAATAAAACTACTGAAAGCTTCACTAGAGATGCTGTACAGACGCACACAGGTAATTCACACTCACAATCTCACAATCACTCTCTCTCTCTCTCTCTCTCTCGTTAATTAATTCAAATTCATTCAAATAAATGTAATCGCACCGCGCTACTTTATTTCACTTCAGAATTCTAGATCTAATGATTTTTCAGTCTATATCCGTTCAGTCAGATTTTGCACTGAAACATCGATGACAGCTTTGAACTTATCCAAGATGTCAAATAATCATGGTGCCATTTAACGCAAATTATATAAATAATTTTAGTATGGCCATTCAAAACTAGAGGATAGTCGCATAGTAAGCAATCATCAACAGAATAGTTTTGGGCAGGGATTAATGTAAGCACAGATATCAGATACCAGCTGTGTCTAAAGTGAATGTAAACAGATGGGACAAAAAAAAAACAAAAAAAAAACTCAGATATGGTCAAATGATCAGATCTGAGCATTAAGACTTGCAGTGTAAATGCAGCCTGACAGTCACTTCACCATTTCTTTTGATAAAACTATCATCAGATACACAGAAAATCAAAGGTCTTGAAAACATTATGACATATATATTACTAATGCACTTCTAAAAGTACTAATAACAATCATACAGTTAATTAAAACATTCTTTGGTCCCACTTTATATTAGGTGGCCTTAACTACTATGTACTTACTTAAAAATATAAGTGCAGTGTACTTATTGGGTTCATATTGAATTGCAAAACACTTTTGCTGCTATTGAGGTGGATATGGGTAAGGTTAGGGAAAGCTTTGGTGGTATGGGTAGGTTTATGGGTAGGGGTAAGGTGTAAGGGATGGGTCAACAGCGTAATTATAAATGTAATTACACAAATTAATTACAGATGTAATTACATGCAGGTGTTTTTAAAATATAAGTACAATGTAAAAACATGTATGTACACAATAAGTGCATTGTATCAAATGATTAATTTAAAAGTAAGTACATAGTAGTTAAGGCCACCCTAATATAAAGTGGGACCCATTCTTTTTAAGGCATATCACAAAATATGACAAAAAAGTCCTCGATTTTTTAATTTAAACAATCTGTTGTGCAGCACTTTGCCAAAAAATGTTCAAGTTTAATTTGACTACATTTTTAAAAAATAATTACATTTAAAGTTTTATGCAATCATTTTATTACTACAATTTTTGATAATTATTTAATAACTATTGTTACAGTTTTAATAAATTATTAAAAAATTGTTTAATAAAGTTTCAATTGATTAGATATTCTTTTTCATTATTAAAATTTAATTAAACAATTAAAACAGAAGGGGAAAAAAAGATTTCACAGGGCTCTATTTCAAGTTTATTTTGCTGTTTTGCTAATTATATTGTAATCAAGCTTAGTGTTGATATCTGTGCATGTCCGGTTGACCAGTTATTAATTAGTCAGCTCACCACAATATAATTGCAACCCACTTAATTGTTTATAAAATATTATTACTACTATAATATTTAATGCCTGGCTTATCATTGTTCATGTAACAGTGCAAACCAGTGTGGCTGGGAGAAAATTAATTAAAAGAAAATAAGATCCAAAGGAACGCTAATCACTATAATGGTACAAAAGAAAGAATTATTTACTCTATTATCCCACAAAGCAGCACAATATGTTTTACAGTAACTAGCCTGCATTGATTAAAGTAAAATTCTTAATACACTGTTTTTGTAAGAAATTACTGTTAAATCTGGCTATAGTTGACAGTTTAATGACAGCTAAGTAGGAACAAAGATCATGCATCACTCAAAATCACTACGATGCAGTCAAATGCTCCTCTCACAGTGATAAGAACTAATGAGTAGCCTCTCATCTGAGATTTCATTGATGTTTAAAGCCCTTATATCTAATGAATTGAAAAAGTCAAATGAAAGAGAAAAAGTGTGGAAACAGAGACGTCCTCTGCATGTAGCAGAAATGAATATGGATGGATCCGTGCTCAGAGAACACCTGCAGGGAATCTGGCTCTTTACCTGGAACTGCTCACAGCGGGGGATTCACTTTCAGCACGTCTGGGGCCATGCAGGACACGCAAATGCAAAACGTAATGCAATTAAATGTGTATTTGTCTTCTCATAAGCAAGCAGGTTATTATTCATGTACGACTATCGAGCAGCAGTCAGTAGATTAAAAATAAAGATTTTATGTTTTTCAGAATGCTTCTGAAGAGCGCTGTATGCCACGTCACTCAAATATACTGTATCTGACGCAAATCAGCTCAGGTCAGCCAAACAAGGAACAGACCAATGACATGTGATCACGCTTGGAGAGCTCGTGCATCATCAATCACTCAGTGATATCAATCCGCTCCATTTGTCCACACGAGGTCATAAAAGAAAACCCAGAGTCGTCCAAAATTTCATGTCAGCCTCTCAGAGACATAATCAATCACATGCTGTATGTTTGCAGTAGCTGGTTATAAGTCACTGTAATGCAGTACTATAGTCCTGACCCACAATGTGAGCAATAAATGTAATATACAAGATAACTTTACTGCATAAACTACTATATAGATTTTTCAATCATACACACACACACACACACACGTATATACTGTGTATATATATATATATATATATAAATATAGTCAAACCAAAATTGATTCAGACACCTTGAACATTTCATTCATTAATACAGTTTGTTCACTATAGTTTAAAAAAATGGTAATAAAAATATATAAAAATTAATCTTAATTATGTCAGATAACACTTAAGCAAAACATGTTTTTTTTTTTATCAATTTTTATCAATTTTACTGGTATTAAGAATTTTATAATATATAATATGTCACAGTTTGCTTTATTATATTGTGTGTGTGTGTGTGTGTACGATTGAAAAAAATCACACATATATAAAAATGCTGGGTTAAAAACAAATATATATATATATATATATACACACATATATTCATATATTTTATATATTTAAGCTTTCTGCTCTCTCTCTCTCTCTCTCTCTCTCTATATATATATATATATATATATATATATATGCATGTTAATACATATAACATGTATTAAGTTTAATTTGAACCCACACCTCTAATATCACCTCTGCACTCCACAGTCCCATCATTCCTTATAGCAGTCACCCTTGTGGCTTAGGGGCCCTGTTTCTCTGCAACTTAGCCGTACGTCCCATTCACACATAAAACTTTTGCTGCTTATTAAGCCTGAAGTGTGAAACATGTTAAATATGCATCAATTCTACAGCATGTCTATTGCTCGTCCCAACGTCTGATTAATGACAAAAGAGCACAGATGGCAAAAGACAAGCCTGAATCTATAATATGTCAATTGCTAACGGCTATGCTGCAAACTAGGATCTGATTAAAGTTTAATATGTGAAGAACAGTTAGCGCCCTACTTCCTGTGATAATAACATTCAGGCAAGAAATCGAGACCACTGGCTGAAAGAGAACAGAGATTAAGCAGTATGTGACTATAAATACCCATCTGAGTAATGAGCATGTTATTGAAGTTCCTCTCTGAGCTGCTTAGCCGTGGTTGCCATGTTTATTGGTCATTGTTTAGACAGGAGGAAAAGCCTTTTATGGATTAATTTGACGTAAAAAGCTTGAGCGCTCCAAATAGAAAGCTCTGTGTGGCATTTAGGAACATTACATAACCCCCGCTATAAAAAAGATATCCAAACATTCAAGCGTTCATAATGTATTTTACAGAAAATTAAAGCAGACAAACAAAGAGCTTTCACTGTAATTTACTGGTAAAGTGTGCAGTTGAAATCTATTTGACAATCTGCAATTGTTCACAGGGTAATGCTGTGGGAAAACAGCTTGTCTTCCATTTTGCAATTCCATAAAGGGGCTATAAACGGAAAAACCCTCTTTAAACATGTCTTAACATTCTCAAATGCCCATATCAGAGAAACAGCATTTGCTGTTGCTTTCATCCGCATCCACAGCAAGCTCTATTTAACAGCGGTGGCCTTTAATTGCAAAGCAAAAAATTATAAGGAGAGACATTACTCACAGCAAAAATGGGGGGGGGGAAAAATCAAGCGCGCTCATTCCACGAGAAACTATTTACTCAAGATAGATGAGATAAAGCATAGTCGAGGGGCCTTGAAAAGCCTTGCGTTATCGAATTACAAATTACATCCGTTATATGGGTCTCAAATAATAACTAGAAACATTTCTGACTCGCAAGAAAAAGGAAAAGATGCATAAAACACAAAAAAGGAAGTAATGTTTTCCTGATGCTCTTGCAACATAGTCCTTGATGCATTGTTTACTTTCAAGCTATTATCAGACAGATTTCATGCGCATTTCTTTCAGGTCCATGTATTCAATCTCATTAAATGTTTATAGGGGAAATGCAGAGAGGACGTCAGCATGGCAATAAATCACAGGATGCGCAAAAAGCTGCATCTAAACATCGCTCGGAAAACCAGGCCACGATGTGAAAAATGTGTATTAAACCCGCAATCTTGCTTCAAGTGACATTTCACCTGTCTAAAAAGCAGATCCCAGCATGTGAGAAAAAAAGAAAAAAAAAAAAATCATTCTTGGCCCCAAAAGGGTGAGCTCCATTTTTTTGGCATGAATTATTAAACTTCCCTGTAAGTAGTCTAGTGGGGATACATGCAACTAAAAATCAAGCTCAATATTTACTTTCTCAGCACAGCATTCCGAATCAATGCACGTCATGGCTGTGTTTCTCCGGTTACTTTACAACACTACACAAGCTATTCAAGTGTTGACATTCATACTTCTTTTCCAGAAAGCAGAAAGAGGAGGGAAAAAAAAGTTGATTCATTTGAGCGAGAAACGTCAACGCTTCTCCTGAGGATTTATTGCAGAGAATGAGCTTTTAAAACTAAAGGGAGTCAGTGGAGCAATTAGTCCAAATCACAGCGGAGGACACTAAAAATATCAGCACAACCTCAAATGTCAATCCTGACAATCCATACGACCAAAACCGGATTTGTCTTCTAGGATTTGCTGAGGGAACAAGGAAAAAATACACAGTGACACTATGTTCAAAGTCCTTAAAAGAATAGGTGTGTGAAAAAACTAGTCCGCCAAAGTGATTTGTCCATTTATGTCTGAATCAATTAATCCTGTTGGCCTTTGGGGGGTTACGTGATGCTCTGCTAGGTCTATGACAGACAAGTGTTGGGACACTTTGACAACATCATTTTAAGAGTGTGTTTAAAGACACGAGGGATGGATTGTGAGTTGGTGGGAAATGTGAATGTGGCGGCAAGGTGTAGGCGCTCAGCACTTAAATAAGTAGTCGGTTGCACTCTCAGCTGACAAACCTCCAACACCCCAGGGGACTTTAGGTGGAAATAATAGCAATTTGGTTTTAATATGATGTGATGTGTTACAAAACACTTTCTGGAAAATTATGTGGGAGACTATGCACCTCTCTCTCTTTTCTTCTTTGAGAAGTTCTCTTAGCAAAGGGATGCTGTCCAGACATATTTTATGATTCATAAAAGAATACAGGGCAGCTGCTGAGCTTGAACCCAGGGAAATGCAGGAATTAAAGTCCTCATTTCAAAAGCCTTTCATAGAAAAGCCAAAGTGTGCTGGCACGGTGGTCCAAAACATGACGTAGACACCTGAGAGACTTTGACTAATGAGCCAACCCTGATCCCTGTATAAACCATTTTCTTCTTGCCTTAATTTCTGCGATTAGTGTAGACTGTACATTACAATAAAAAAATTGACACAATTAATGCAGCATTTATTATTTTCCCCACCTTCTACGACTAGCATTTTACGCTCAGGCTAATTACTCATTCTGTCTCTCTCTCCCGTACTTGGATAATTGTGGCAATTCCAGTGCTGATGCAAGCAAATGAGCGTATGCTTCAAAAAATATGTACGTAAAAAATATATATATGAACTATTATTCAAATGTTTGGGGTCAGTTAAATTTTTTTTACAATGTAAATATCTTCACTGTGACCTTTGATTAATTTAATGTATTATTACTGAAAAAAAAAAAATATTTTTAAAAAAAACTTTTATTGTCCATGCATTCTTTTTATCAACACTTTGCAACAATTTGACAAACTCGTGTTTTTGTCAAAGCACGATGATCTTAAGTGTCATAGATCGAACTTGTCATAGATCGAGTAGGTCAAGTTCATCAAAACCCCCAAAGCTTCACAAATCATACACGTCTTTGTGGGTTCAATATTTAATTTGGTAACATTAGGCACTTTATATGCTGTTTACCCCCCATTTCCCAGACAAGGCTTAAACTAGTCCTAGACTAAAATGCATGTTTGAGCTGTTTTAACTGAAAGCAACTGAAAGCATATCTTAAAATATGTCACTGCCACTGTTTTGTCTAAATGCACACCAGTAATGTTTTTTTCTAGTGTATGTTTATAAAAGCTACTTAAATATCCTAATTGAACTAAGGCCTAATCCTGGTTTAGGCTAAGCCCTGTCTGTGAAACCAGGCCATTATGTTTGATGACTGCGTTAGCTTACATGTGGGTAAGCAATGCTTCTATCACTTCTTTCTGCAGCTTCTTTGCTTGTTTTTGGATGCAGAGATTCTGTACTATTTCAAAAGATCTGTAATAGCGCCCCCTACCGTATAACAGTGAAAACATGGAAAGCTGGAAAATTCTGTCAATGGTGAAGAAGCGTTTTGTCATAAATGACGGAAAATTACTTTTTCAAGTCCTGTCCCCATGTGGAGAGAAATTAAGTGCAGAGGTGTTGTGTGTACTATATAATTAAGATAGTTATTGTAGTTCTAGACTAAATGTGAACATGCATTTACTCATCTCACTTGCACGAAAACATTCAGTATTCCTCAAAATGAATAAAAACAGTGAAATGCAATCTCAGAATTTTATGCAAACCCGTAATAATTAATTATATTAAATTACACAAATATACTTTATGTATTTAATCTCACTTTATTAACCAATGTCTTTGCTGCTGACCTTCAATAGTCTAATTCAACCATACTAATAAGCAAAAATTACTTTAGAAATAGATTTAGAAATAAAAGAACTTCTGTATCTTATTCTTTTTTAATCCAGAATGGCAGCACAGCTGAAAGCTTTGTTTGAGCTGCGCCCTCTACTGTACAGGAGTGAATTTGCATTTCCTTCAGCCTGAGGCTTATTCATTTCACTTTTGGTGTGAAAGGGCCTTTACATTTGCCAAAAATAGAACTTTTTTTTTTGTTGTTATTAAAAAACAAACAAGCCCAACCCAGGTGAGAAAAAGTAATGCAAAAGTAATGTAATGCATTACTTTATCATAAAAAGTAACTAAGTAACGCAATTAGTTACTTTCTTAGGGAGTAACGCAATATTGTAATGCACTACTTTTAAAAATAACTTTCCCCAAAACTGGTGATGACAAGTTTTAAATGTGCAATAAATTGTGATTAATCACAGCAAACTATGTGACTCCACCCTTGAACTGTATTGGTCATTCATTTGGACTGCATTTGTGTACTAGTATAGACTATGTTTCTGGTCTAATGCTCATTGCAGCAGGGAGGGGGATTCCCTAAAAATGTCCAACGTGAAGCTGTTAACTTAATAAAACATCTCCAGTGGCAACTGAGGGTTCCTGGAGGTACAACCGAATACCCTTCACCGATCTGCCATGTGGGAAATCTAAGCACGCCATTGTAGAATTAATTTGAACTGATAAATAGTGACCCTGCAGTCACAGTGGCGTAAACCAAATTACACGTGCCTCCTCCCACACAGCCAGCACTTATCCAATGAATGATATTTCTCAAGGCTGTGTGCTGGCAAGACTGCATCTGGATCTGCTTGTATGTTATTCATTACGAAATGGGAGGAATATCATACCTCATCAGACAATTATGTAAATTCCACTCAAAGGTAAAACATTTTCTGATTTTAAAGAGGCCATTTGTTGCTAGTGGAGTAAGAATTAGAGGAGTATATGGAATGTGCAAAGTATGACTCTGAATTGAAAAAGCTTTTAAAAAAAAAAAAGGAATCGGCCCTTCGGTTTCTCCTTGAATTCTTAATAAGACACATGGATGAGGCATATGGGCTTTTAAAAATGCATGACCTTTAGTAATCCAACCCAGATTGTGAAACAAGTGGAAAAAATGGAATCAAATAGAACAGAGAAAAAGAACATTTCAGAATTTACAGTATGACCTCATACTTATCAAACAACAGTAAGAGTTGCACAAAAGAAAAACAGTCAGAGAGAGAGAGAGAGAGAGTACCAACAAGCACCACATTTAATGCAAATAATCACTATAAATTCCCGTATTTCAGAATGGCTGTGTGGTTTAAAGAAATAGTTCAGCCAATAATAAAAATGCTGTAATCAACAAGCCTGTATGATTTTCTTTCTTCTGTGGAACACAAAAAGTGAGTTTGTTTCCCCACATAATTAAAATGAATAGTCAAGCTCCAAAATGACCAAAAAGAGAGATTTAGTATTTTGCATAGAGTACCATAAGTATGTATTAACATGCTTTGTTATGATGCTCAGATTGCAAGCCATTTATTATGATTTATGTACAGAGTCATATTTGCCATGTACACACTGCATCTAAATTTGGTTGTCAATTAATTTTTTAGCGCTTAATCCTGTTCTGTACACACCGTTCTGTAATTTACAGGAGTGATGACCGCATTCGATAACCAAATTAACTCCTGAAAAATTCAAGAAGTGACAACCACATTTACAGTAATTCTACACAGTGTGTACATAACTGAACTGAACAACTAGTTGTTAATGACGTATTTAAACAAGCATCAGGGATGCTTCCCGCTTCTGTACGTGTGGTGCAAGAAAACCACAGGGAAAGAGGTACAAGCCTTGATTCATTCATGTTGCCAGATCTTATATAAAAAATAAAAAAAGAAATCAGCAAACAAGAACAAGCCCATAATAAACCAAAATAAATGCAAATGGTTTACATTGAAAACTAAACCAAAATATCACAACCCGCACCTTCCCACCCATTTTAATAACTCTAAAAACATGATCGCTTTATGAGCCAAGCTCAAACAACAAGCCCAAAAATCCTTATAATAAGTAGACATGGCAACACTGCAAGACAGCGCTCTGTGAATCAGCCTTCCACACATGAAAAAACATGACGCCCCTGTCAACAGTGGTTTAGTTTCACGAACATAACGAGTCTTTGGTCACTGTAACATTCATTTGGTCAAAAATACTGGATACTAAACACGTGAGATGCCAGAATGTTACTATGGCTATCGTAATTTTGGGAGCGAGTCATGTTCCTTAAACACACAGAACGATAATTTAGGGGACCCTGTATTTAAATGCGGTTGTCACTCCTGCAACTTTACAGTGTGTACGTGGCCATAGTGTTCATTACATTTTAATTGTACACAAATCAAGTGTTCATTTTCACAATAAGTTTGGTTTTAGTTAGCTTTTTTTGATGCTATAAAAAAAGGTGTGTAACATCGTGATTGACAGCTGTGTTTGCGATTGAGTCTACAGTGAGTCTATAGAGTCTCAGTGAAGTCTTGTTATGAAATACACCTGAACATGACTACCACATTTATGATACTTTCATGAAAAATATTCTTTATATGAAAAAGAGCAGCTCGAACATTCTTCAAAACGTCATCTTTTGTGCTCCACAAAACAAACTTTTTCTCACCTTCAAGTTGTTCCAAACCTGTATACATTTCTTTTTTCTGCTGAACACAAAAGAAGATAGTTTGAAGAATGTCAATAACCAGACAGTTGACGGTAGCCATTGACTTCCATAGTATTTTTTTCCCTACTATCGTAGTCAATGGCTACTGTCAACAGTCTGGAACAACATGAGGATGAGTAAATGATGACAGAATTTTTATTTTTGGGTGAACTATCCATTTAAATCTAGCGCAAAGTGTTGGAAAATATGAGAAAAAAGAATGTGTTCTTCTTAGCAATGTGTGATATGTTCTCATCTTAGCAAAGGTTTATAAAGGTGAACACAAAATGCTTGCTGCCAAGCAAACAAACCACCAAATATTTAATTCTCACATTTAGAGCAGCTTATATCCTATCTTGTTAAACAAGAAACGACTGCCATAAATAGAAAAGAAAAGTGCAGTGAATTCGCTGGAAAGTCTTTAAATGCTGAACCAATTTGGAGACAGCTTTGTTTACTTAAGTAGTATGCCTGAGGACAGGCTCTGATTGCAACATCAACGGGGTAATAGGTAATTCTCCCTGCAGTTCCATGTTTTTCTCCTCCTGATGGGTGAGAAAAAGGGAGTGCCTGATGTTTCTCAATATTCAAAAAAGTCACTTCCGTGCTCACACAATGATGAATCCTTTCCCAGCATCCAATTATTCAAAGCTTCCAAAAGCCACATGTACTAACCAAAAACCACCATCCGTTCCCTCCCAGAACTACTCCCAGATTTAACATTGGACAGCAAGCATTTAAAAAGTATTAATATTGCAATGAACTGCATAGGCCCAGCAATATAGTTTAAATAATAATAGATTTCAAAACACATTTCCACATTCTTATGAAATGTTCTTATGAATTTGTATTCATGGTGGTTTTGTGTGTTTTTGTGGAAAAATTATATAAAATGCAATTTTCAATCAATATAATGATTATAAAAATGTCAAGGTAACACCTTGACGTACACTTTGTGAGTGTACACGTGTTATTTTTAAAAGTTTTAAAATAAAGCAAAAAGTATTCTTTTCCCCAAATATGAATTATTCATTCATAAATTTTACAATTTTGGAGAGACACCACATGCATATATGTATATGTATGTATGTATATATATATATATATATATATATATATATATAAAAATGTCAAATTATCTGATATTTTAAGAGACTTACTGACCTTGACACACAGTCATGAGGGTCTGCAGAACCCATGATATAATTTCCTGTTTATTTTCCGTATGTCGGTTGCGCCACATGAATTTGAGTTGGTGGACAAGTTTTTCTTTTCCTTTTTTAAAACTTCTTCACTATAATATCATAACAGTTGTACCACCCTAATCAAGTTTAAAATTTTAAACAGAAACAACAAACATGCTAGAGGTATCATAGAGGTATTCAAGAGGTATTCAAGTCATGGTATGTGTGAATTAAATTCAGGATGTATTTCTGAATAAACAACGATAAGACATTAAACAAATAAACATTATGTCATTGACCCAATATATATTATTATCAAATGTCAACTAAATTTAGATGCTCTATTTATATTTTGCATAGTTTTTCCTAGCTGTCTGCGACCGCTGTCTTGTTTTTGGGTCATGACCCACAAGTTGAAAACCACTGATCAAGAACCTCCTACTCAGGAAAATGCTGTTGGCAAAGCCAGCAAAATACTAATATTATACTCACCCCCCCATAAATCCCCCAACACTACTCCACAATCCTTATAAAATACTTCAAATGTTTTATTAAGAGCACTAGCGTTTCTGTCTGCCTGTTTAAGGTTTCTCCTAGTACCACGCCAGGCCGCATTGATAGCACTGCTGAGATCTGCAGGGAAAGAAAATAAATGACCCATTTTTATTGCAGTGTATGTGGTAAACTTGCCATCTAAATGAAGGCGCAGACGAAACCAGAATGCACTCGAATGTCCTCTGCAATTCAAAATCATGATAAAAACACATCATCGCAAGAAATCTATTTTCTTTAAGAGCAAATTATTAACATTGAATATTTTAAACTGAGTGGCATCTTGATGAGAAATATAAATGGGTCTATCTTCTCACTAAACAACATGCTATCATTAATAATCCCCCCAGCAGTGGGCATCAATCACGCTGTAATCGTACACACAGCATTCCCCTCACATATCTCAGCCCCTGCTGGATTACCCAGCATCCACTCTGTCTGCCCATCAAATCCATTCAGGCTAATAAAGAAGTGGGTTGTTCATAATTATTCCTTTTGCATATCCGTAAACAGACGAGGGAATCAATTCCAAGTGGGTAAAAAATACACCAAGACAAAACAAAATTATGATACACAGTGGCAAAAAGCCCCATATATATTAAAATATATAATTGAAAGTGGGGGGGGGGGGGGGAGAATCACATTATGAAATAAATGTTTTTCTCCAAAACACAATGGCCACAATTATTGGCACCCCTAGAATTTTTTATCTCTGAAGTATTTTTCCATTCATATTTCCATTTTTTTAACACACCAGGGTGATCATGAACATGAAATTGTCCAGCCATGACTTCCTGTTCCACAGGAGTATAAACATGAGGAAACCCAAAGGCCACATTCCCATAATCATTCATCACAATGAGTAAAACCAAAAAATATAGTTCTGAGGTCCAGCAAGAGATTGTTAAACTTAACAAAATAGAAAGTGGCTGTAAGAAAATAGCTAAAGCATTGAAAATCCCCATTTCCACTATCAGGGCAATAGTTAAGAAGTTCCGATCAACTAAAGATGTTACAAATCTGCCTGGAAGAGGATGTGTGTCTAAATCGTCCTAATGCGCGGTGAGGAAAGTTTGAGTGGCCAAAGACTCTCCAAGGATCACAGCTGGAGAATTGCAGAGATTATTTGAGTTTTGAGTCTCAGAAAGCCTAAAAAAAAGATCAAACAGCACCTACATCACCACAAGTTGTTCGCGAGGGTTTCAAGAAAAATCCTCTGCTCCTATCCAGAAACAATCTCCAGCATATTCAGTTGTCAGACAAGACTGGAACTTCAAACAGGACCAGCTTCTATGGTCAGATGAAACTAAAAAAACTTTTTTGGCAGCAAACCCACCAGATGGGTTTGGTGCACACATGGATAAAAAGTACCCCATGCCCACAGTTAAATATACTGCTGGATCTTTAGTATTGTGGGCCTATTTTTCTGCTGGAGGTCCTGGACATCTTGTTCAGATACATGGTATCATGAATTCTATCAAATACCAACAGATAAAAAAATCAAAACCTGACTGCTTCTGCTAGAAATCCAATAACGGGCCATGGTTGGATCTTCCATCAGGACAATGATCCAAATCAAACATCAAAACCAACACAAAAATGTGTCACTGAGCACAAAATGAAGCTTCTGCCATGGCCATCCCAGTCCCCTGACCTGAACCTTAAAGAAAATGAGTGGAGTGAACTGAAGAGAAGAAGCACCAACATGGAGCTGGGAATCTGAAGGATCTGGAGAGATTCTGCATGAAGAAATGGCCTCTGATCTCTTGTCAGGTGTTCTCCAAACTCATCAGGCATTATAGGTGAAGACTCAGAGCTGTTATCTTGGGAAAAGGAGGTTGCAAAAAGTATTGAATAAAAGTTCCAATAATTGTGGCCAATGTGTTTTGGAGAAAACCCCCCCCCCCCCTTTTAATTATTTTCCTTAAATGAAAGGTTATATTTTTGCTAATTTTATTAATTTTACAGTCATCTTTGATCATATTTATCAAGGTTGCCAATAATTCTGACCACAACTGTGTATATATATATATATATATATATATATATATATATATGTGTGTGTGTGTGTGTGTGTATTATTATCTAGGCCTTTTTGCCATTGTGTAAGTGCATATTATATGTATATATTTTATTTATTTATTTTATTTTGTATATTTATACATAACTAAAAAGTCCCTGAAAATAAATAATATAATAATAATTAAAAAAAAAGAGAGATTATCTTATACCGTATATTAACAAAATAATATAGTTCAGATCAACTATCTGGTGCATCCTTAAAAGTACTAAAAATAGTTAATGAAATCATTATGAAAGCAGAATCAGGGGCCGTTCACACAGAATGCATATTTCTATTCCAATACTCTACTTTTCCATTGTTTTTCTATGTAAACACGCCCTAGAAGGGATGTGTATGACAGTTAAACTCACGGGCCTTTTGCAGCGCCTCTCACGTGAGCGCAGCTTTTTTAAGATGCTATGTCAGGTTAAAAGAATTTCAACTTTTACATGCAGCCCCGCTCATCAATATCAGTTCCAAAAACAGTGGACCAATCAGAATAACTCGGAGGCAGGGCAAGCATTGCGAGCTTCTGTTTACGGTAGCAAGTTGGCGTCGCAACTGTTTTATTTGTTCGATATTGCCGTTATTGCATCACATCTCAAAAGCGCGTCTCGACACCCTCACATTCTATGCTGCGCTTTTTTAAAAACCATTCCTGAGCGCTGCGTCTCACGTTTTTTTTTCTGTATGAACAAGCCCTCATTAAGTGGAATCAGAACCAGAATCATTACATTCCTGCCGATTCCCATCACTAATCCCAATGCTGCTTGGAGGAGCAATAAACCCCTGCAAGCAACAAAGAGATGAGATCACTTGCCACACAGCACATGTCACAATGATGAGAACAACTTGAGAACATTAGCTGTTTCTCTGAAGCGCCAGAGAAAATGTGTGTAACTCCTTCCATAAAGCAGCTATTATGCAGTAAGATCGTAAGTATATGCTCACATAATAACACTGACCTCCTAAAAATAACCTTGTGAGAGGCAGGAAATGAATAAAGAGAGAAATAATAGTGTGGTCATTACATGGCATCAACCTACAAACTCTCTTTAATAATTCACCAGTACAACAACCCCCCCCCCCCCCCCCCCCCCCACTCTCATATTAACTACGTCCGTCTAAACATCCCCTGCATCCTCCACTCTCTTACCCTCGCCAAACTCCCTTACATCCTTTAGATAAAAAAAAGTATTTTCCTCCTTCTTTCTCTCTGGCTTTTCGTCTCCCTTGTTTTTGCATTTGTAGGGGAGGGTTTGGCAGTATCGTTCTAATAATGGGGTCATATCAAGAGAAATTGAGTTTTGCTAGATCTGTTGAGATAAAAGAGTTCATTGGACTATAAAAACATACAGTAACTTTCAGAACTCAAAACACATCCACCCCAATCCAAAAAGAGCATGTACTGAATCTGAGCAGCAAAAATGACTTGTTATGAAACTCTGAACTTCCTGCTGATAGCTGGATACATATATATAACCTCCCACATTATACAAACAAACAAGACTTGTTTGGCATTCAAATAATGAGGAAGAATTGGAACCAATACTTTTGTTCCTAAACAGCAGAAGAGCTAGCGGTAAGAGTGCAATGTAGGCAGGTCCCTGATTATTTTAGTTCAATATCAACAGTTTGAGCAACACTTTACAGCACAGATTGTTTTGTGAATCTGTTGCGTTATGGCGTTATTGAAGGTAAAAGTAGCTCATTCACATGTGAAGAGAACATTTATATATTTGTTTTTTAAAAGAAACAGTAGCAAAATTAACACGTAATTACACATTAACACATAATGTACGCGTTTATATGCAATTACACGTTAGTTTCACACGTTTTGGCCCTACTGGCCTTCCATAAAAGACTAGCATGTTTAATTTAGCATTTTTAGCCACATCTATGACGTTGCCCAATAGGAGCACAGAAGCTCTTCCGTTCACAGCTTTCAAACATGGTGACACGAAAGAGAGACGATTGTGCTGTTAGGTGGAATAATGCAATAGCGGATGCACTTCAGCAACCTGGTGAGTACCGGAATTAGCATTAGGCTAGTACAACCATTGTTTGTTTACGCTCTTGTGAAGTCAGTTGCTAGTTCCGCCTTCTCATCATGCACATCAGAAAGCTAGCGATGATTGTTCAGGAAGCAATGTGTAGTCTGACTATGTTTCTTGTCCACAACAAGAATGTAAGAGTTACTATTGTAACAGACAAAAATATTGTGTAGTCTGAACCTGGCATTACTGAAGTTCTTTCTGACTTTGCGTAATGAAAATGTGAGCCTTGAATTCATTCAGTCGTTTTCGACAATCACTATACAGTGACTAATATGAAGTGACTGTTTAGTTTTCCCAAGAAATTACTCTGCTTCACTCTACTTCTTCTAAATGATTTTTTCTAAATTTATATTTTAGAAAACTGAATAGGGGAAATACTCTGGAAACACAATACTTTTTCCATACTCTGTTTTCTTTTTTCCATACTTTTTCAAACCGAGTAGGAACCCTGAAAATAATTGTCGAAATTTCAAAAACTTGAACTTATTTTATTTCAGCAAGTTGCCAAAGTATAGTTTCTCATTTTCATTTAGTTTAAGTTGAAGTACTAAAATAACTAAAACCTAATAAATACAGACATATTTAAAAATACAAAAAAATATATAAAATATAACAAAATGACTAAAACGTTAATTAAAATTAAAACGAAAAATAAATTCTAATTCAAAATATTAACAAAAACTCTAGTAAGTATATCAACAATACTAATACTAATAGAACTACTTGAACTAATCAAACTACTACTAATAGAAATCACCACCATCCTATATATTACAGAAAAAAAGATTAAAATAAATAAAATAAAAGTTTGGCCAATCAATGAGAGTGCGCCTCCCTCTAATATTAAAGTTATGCCCTTCACAATGCCCTGTTTCAATAGAACAGGAAAGAAAACAGAGATGTTAATGGCATTGTGTCAAAATGCTATGGTAAAGAGGATGCCATTATAACCACGTGACAAGCTGTTGCTTGAACAAAATTCCCTAGTATCACTTATTGAATTCCATATTCTCAATCCTCACCCACCCTCTTAAAGCTCACTCAACTGAGAATAAGATTTGAGTTAATTTAACATCCTGTTGTCTCCTAACATGTGACCAAATGCGAGCCAAAGCCAAACACTGCAGTTATTTCCATTAGCTGAGGAACAAATAACTAAAAATATTCAATATCACATCTGCACCATTCCAGCTGTATTTTTCCTTAAATAGCACTGCTTTCCATTTTCATCTTTCCTTCTATAACGCACTGGACGTATCTCAGTTCTGTAGAACTCCCCTCTTCATCGCCAAGCCCTTGGAAGCACTGTTATTCGCTTCAAAAAGTTAATAACAAGGCTAAACGCAGAAGATTTTCCGCCAAGTAGCCGTCACTTCGAGCATAAAAAGCACTAGAAGTCTTTTTTTCCCCCCCACTTTCTCTCAGATTTTCTCGGCTTCAAAAAAGATCTACCCCTCTGTAACAAATCCAGCGTATGGGAGCCTTTACATGAACAATGACTTCATATGTTGAGCTAAAGCCTTAATAAATAACACACCCTAGAAAGTTAAACAGAATAACTTTGGATTTCAATACAGCGTGCCGTGGTTGTGTTTAAAGCCCTGGCGAGAACAAAGACATTTTAATCAGGGTATAGAAATCCCTGCAGGCTGCCCAATTCAAGCAGAATCCCTTATGTTACAATTTTCAAGACAAGAATATGGGTTTTAAGCAGAATACAGTGTTTTCGAGCAATCAGAGTAACCTATGGACATCCATTAAAGTCATTGGGAGCCATTTACTCAATTGCATCACTCACTGTCAGTTCATTCATCCATCTCGTCAAAAGCTGTTATGCAAACAGCTCTATCGCCTTTTACAAAACAGCATTCAACAACCTAGCATTTTTTCCAACAGGAAGTCGGGCATGTAAACTGGAGCCTCTCTTTCTAACTGGCAGCATCTATGGAAAAGCGAACTGCACGCAAACCGCTGTGTTGTTTGAATATGCCCTTCAAGCCAATAAGAAACACAAACACTGAAGTATAGGCCATTTAAAGACTGGAAGCACTGCTTAGAGAGTCAAAATCTGGATTACTTGTTTTGTCATGTATGTTCTGTAATAAAAAATTGATGTCAGTGAAGTATTTATGTGAAGGCATTTATGTGGTAGTGATCACACTAACACTATTCAGTTTCATTTTACATACTGGTAACTTTATAAACTTTAGAGTAAATGGCACTGAACTTCTATTAAGAAACTTAATACATTGTACATCATACAAAAAGTTCCTCAGAGACTCTTGCAAGTCTGTGTTTATTATATACTGATTTGATTACGGTTTCAGGTATCAAAAAAAAAATATAGTACTCTCAGCTCAATTTAACACATTTCACAATATTTAAATCTTATTGCACAGATTTAAACAAACAAACAAAACAAAATCAGTGCAGAAAATACAGAAAGTGCCTGTACATTTAGTTTGAACCTGTTTTAAGTAGGTCAGGATGGTTGACTAGTCATTCAATGACCGTAGTCAAGTAGTCAATTAGTAAAATCAACTATGATCTGTCAATTTTCTTTGTAGTATATATTTTTTAAATATTTATTTTAATAGTTGTATACAACTATACACACACATCACTGTTTTTTAGCATCTCGCACCGTGTGCATCATAGTTAGGTCAGTGTGTCAAGTTAAAAATAGCTTAGATAGTTTAAAACAGAACATCTCAAAACTAAAAAGGTCTTTCAAAATCTCTGATTATGATCTCAGCATATTTATATAGCGCTTCTTTAAAACCTAGTTGATTCTGTAAATGTGTATTTTGCACATTTAAAAACTGTGTAAACACAATACGACAGATAATATAAAATCAACTAGAAATACCATCAGTGCATACTGCAAACACAAACTGATCATGCACAGATCAAAGAAAGACCACCATTTATAGCCAGTAATTACATGCACAGTTGTGGTTTTCAAACCATTAGCTAAAAGTGGGACGAATCGTTGTTTTTGAAATCACAGCAGCCCTTTTGAAAAAATATGTTACTCACACAAGCAGATGGACTGTGACGGACTCAGACCTCAGTGTAAAAGCAGGCTTTCAGTTCATCTGAGAGTTCTACTCTATCATACAACAAGCTCTCGACTCTCAACTCGACAGGCTAAAAGCCACGAGTGTCTGTTTCAATCACCAGCTCAAAGTCACTCATTTCTGTTTGTGCACCAACAGTGATAAAACAGCCTGTGACAATACGGCAGCCCATCGTCAGTTAGGTAATAAAGATAAGGGTCTTGTTTTGCTGATTTGACTAGTTAGACCACAGACTTAATTACTGAATCATTTGGCATCAATCCTCCATTCATTCATTCTTTCTTCACTCAATTATACCAATGCAATCAGTCTTTATACTAACTAATAATCCGTAATCAGCCTCTAAACAGTAAGGTCAGAAACATACTCCACGCATGTACGCAAATACAAATGTTGGGTTAATACATTGAAAGTGGTAGTGTTGTAATGCTTAACATGAATTTTTGCATTATTGTGGAAAAAATTTGCATTATTGCAAAAAAAACCCACTATATACACACACTTTTTCTACACTATGTAAGTTATTGGTTATTTATTAATATCAGGTCTACAGATAAATGACTCCATTTAATGGGACCGTAAGAAAAAGAGTAAATATTTTAAATAACAGGCAATCATTTCCAAGTTCGAAATGTGGAGCCTATAATGTAACTTTGCCGATTTTCAACCCACTTTATTGTTACAATGTCATTAGTATGTAAATGAACGTTTACTTTTTCTCCATGTTACCTGGCATGAGAACTTCCCAGCTTATGCAAAACGCGACAGTGGCTTCCTGATTAACTGTCGGACCGGCAATTTCTTTTGGTTTTCCCCCTCCATTTGGCCTAAAACACTGTGCTCCTAGTCATCCAGTTTGAAATGTTGACTACAAACACGGAGGTTTTTCGTATTTTCTTTCACAGTGTTTTTTGCAGCCTTTAGCCACAGCTTACAATGCTCTAAATCCTTCAAATGAAACTGAATATAATGCACTTAAAACATTTACTCTTTGAAATCTAAAAGTTTGCTAAGAAGTATTTCATACTCAAGCAAGGTGGTATTTGATCCTGGTCAAGCCTATCCAATAGGAGCAGACTGGGAGTTTGCCTGAATGGCGACATACCCTGTGCATTATGGGTGTTGTAGTTTTCCTACCTATTTGATAAAAAGGAAGACAATAGTCCTTTTTCTATAGTCAGGAAGCACAGATTTCAATAGGCAGCCAAGTTTAAATAAAAGCAGCGAATTACCCCTTTAACAGCTAGACATCCCAAAACAAAAATGGAAACAAATTTGCAACCATTTAGATCAGAACTTTGCATAAATATAATGACAAATCACAATAGTAATCATAATAAATATTAATAAAATGATTTTTAAATTGTTGTACTCCAATGATCACGTAGTTATTATTGTTTAAAAAAACAAACTACTACTTAAAAATAACTTGTTATCGAACACTTACTGTAAACGTAAAAATAATCTTTATCACTATCCGTCATTAAAATAGCGATATCCGTCAATCTCTGCGGCCTGACACATTTTTTAACACAATGATGCACAAAAACATGAAATGTTTGCGTTCACGTACTTGCGTAGAGTTTGTTTCAGACCCAAGTCACACAGTTTTTATAAAATCCACTTACCAAATTCATCACACACACTCTCGTTCTCCACCAGAGTGGGGTGTTCGAAAGTGTCCCTGCAGTACAGGATCTGGGTGTTGTTGGTGAGGGAGGCGATTCCTCCCAGAGCCAGCACCACATGGTCCGTCAGGAGGGAGGTTGGCCTCTCCCGAAGCCGCGCGATGACGGAACGGTACCTACAGTACTGGGGGTAACTCAGTACCAGAACCTTCTTTTCTTCTGCATCATCACCTAAAGACAAGAAAGAATAATTCTTTTTAATAATTCGAACATTACCATTTCTGCCACACAAAAAGCAACTCAAAATACAGCAATATTTATTTTGCCAATAATTAAAATTTACTTAGAAAAAGTTTACTTTTAAAACCTTAAATAAAAGTTTCACTCAGAAATTGCTATTTTCCGAAAAGTAACACATTGAATTAAACGTTAAAATAAGAAGTAGAAAGTAGAAAACATCTTTTATAGTGTAGGATAATCAAGGACTGAAATGAAAATAAACATAACACAGGCCGGATTCGAACCCGGGTCACTATTAGCACAACAGCTCCTTATACATTGTACGCAACACACTATCCTGTGTGCCACAGCTCTGAAAAATAAAAATGGCTTTCAAATACTCCCGCATCTGCTACTGGTCAGAGCAACAAATAGTCCTGCCCCATTGTTACGCCATTGGTTGAACCAATGTTGATGTGCCAGCACCATACTACACACAGTTTTTGTTGTCGCCACAAGTGCCGCCGCTGTTTTGGTAGTAAATTTGACTGCTAAGCACCACTTTTACTGTAGGTTATCAGCCGAACATTTTAAATTGCAAACGTTTTTGTGTGTTGCTGTCAATCTTGCATTACCAATGGACTAGATCTTACGGTTGCAGTCAGCGAAGATTCTATGAAAACTGTAGTTAAAGGGCCCCTATTATGTCATTTTCTTACTCTGCTGTGATTGGTCAGACAACCCAGTCTGTTGTGATTGGTCTACTGCTTACAGCGTGTGTCGGAACTGCGACATCCATTACCATATTTGAATTTCAGCTCCAGAGGCTTCCTCGGCACTTCTATACACAGTGATATGAACAGTAACTATTACATCGGTATCAGTTCGAGCCCGAGTCCTCATTTTCTTTTGCAGCTCAGAAAACAACATCCTCTTGATGTGACACAAACCAAACTCTTCCAGGCCTCAGCTACAACTACAGTGTTTGAAGGCGGGTCAAAGCAGATGGGCAACCAATGAATAAGCTGGAATTATGCAAATTTGTTACAAACCTATGTAGGTTTGTGCAGGAAGTAAGATTGGAATCAGTGACGACTAATTTTAGGCATAAACGGTTCTTTCTTTTGGGAGACAATTTTCTTTTGCAGACTTTCACATTGAAAACAACTATATTACACACTACATAAAAAGGTTATATCCGAAAAAAGCATAGGGGCACTTTAAAAGAATGAAAAAAGTATTAACAGTAGCGAATTTGCTTCTTATGAACTTGAATTCATTCTTAATAACACATGCATATAAGCAGAATAATGAATGTCAAGACTGTGAGCCTATGCTTGTTTTATTGTATGCTGCACAGTACTACAACATATTTTAGATTTACACATTTAACAGGTGTGCAGTATTATTTATATAATTGATTAGTATATTATATTATTTTGCCATAAACTTGCATACAATCATTTCATGACATTAACACAATCCAACTTGTGTATTCATTGTAAAGACAATGTTTGACATCATTTGATTGAGTCATAATTCTACACAATGGCATATTGTTCAAAGATCATTGATGAATCTTCAATCCAAATCAAAACTATGTGACTTCATATAGCTAATCTTATTCTATAATGGAGGATCGTGGAGGAAAGCTGCTCCCAGGGGTTCGGATATATAGATTTGTGGGCTATTATGTTTTACTACAGCCTGAGCTGCTGGTTTAACATGACAGCTCTCTGTTAGGATTGGCAATATAAAAGATTCTGGGCAGGAAGCCACGTCACTCAGTTCTTGGAGATCAGAGATCTGAGCAATAGCATTCGCCTGTTAGTCTTCTCTTGGCTGAATCAAAGAATCATCGCATCTCTCTACCTCAAAAACCTGACATCTCAGAATTCAGGCTCTTGTAATATGACATGCAAGTCGAAAAACTTCAGACGATGGCATCCCTGGAGAGAACAAGCTATTTCGCTTTATTCACACACAATGGCCACAAATATTCTGCTGCAGAGCCATAAAGCAAATTTTTTAAACATATTTCTAATTTCTGCTCCACCAGTATCACCAAATGGAACTGCAAAAATAATGACTGTTTTCAAAAAGTTTTCCCGAACAATCCCCACATCTGCCATTGGTCACACAAACAGATTCCACCCCAAAACAAACTCATCTGTTCATAAGAGAAAGAAGAACAAACACAAACCATCTGAGAACTTCAGAGAACAGATGACATATGTATGTTCATTTGTTCAAAAATAATTTTGTTGACCATATATTATTATTGCTCAACATATTTGATTACTTTTGTTGGTGCATGACTACGGCTGCCTGTTTCAAATGAAATGGAGAGACTGCAGTCTCAAACTGATGGCTGTAGAGAAGAGAACATGAAATTTTTGATTTATACTGCTTACCCTTTTATTGGACTTTTACTGCATGTATTACGTTTTCTTCTTTGTGGAGCACATTTCCTCTTATTCTTTCTATCTTTCTCATCTATTTTAAAAAGCCTGGGCATTCTAGTCCATATCAGATGATTAAAATTAACATTGTGATCACTGTGGCATTATCTGTTAAACCGGTATTTAAAACATGGAACAAAATTTGCTTTTAATTACTACATTTAATTACTATGACATCTAATTACAGCATGGAGGGAAAACAAGTAAATAACATCATTCCATTCCCATCTCAATATATTAATATTATTAATAATTCATTTTTTTAAATATATTTATTTTGTATATTTATTTTATATATTTTTAATATATAAGATGACACAAATCAGAGCTTGAAACTTTTTTAGACATTCCCAATGTTGGTAACAGGGTTTTAATTTATTAAAAAAAGAAAACAAATCTTATATAATATTAAGTTTGACCTCCTGAGGTGGATGAATAATATTTTCTTAAAGGTTCCTTTCGCTGGCCATTTGTTGAACTGAAAAACAATTTGACTTAATTTTAAGTTTGAAGACCCATTTAAGACCCACAGTATTCTCCTCATTTACTTGCAATTAGCACCACTGAAGTTGGTCTCAAAATATCTTTTAAGGGCCGCTCTGTGCCATGCTAATCACGCAGGGATCCTACGTACACTTTCTTGATTAGATTGGGCTTTGCTCTACAGAAGAGGTCAGAAACATGCTCTACAGCCACACTGTTAATAAATTCTAACCTTTTTTAAAGAAAGGATTTCTTATGCTTAGCAATTTAATTGGCTAAGACGACACTATGATTAGAGAGCACTGAAAATTGATTATGCAATTTTCCTGTAACACACTTGACAAGAAGCTAGAGCTGCGCGATTAATCGTTAAAAGATTGCAATCTCGATTCAAACACTGACGCGATCTCATTCCTAAATGACAGCGATTCGGCTATGTCTACATTAAACTTTTGATAAGTATGATCACAGCAAACATTCAAATCTGTGTTTACGCTGTCGTTGAACCAGAGAAAGCAGTTCTCAAGTATAAGCATGCAACAGCTTCAGTCTTTTCAACCACACAGTATCATTAAATAATCATTACAAATGTTCAAATTATTGTACACAGTACTTGTATAAAGTTTATAGTTCAGATATTAACACTGCTGTCTACACTGTAATATGTTTAAAATAATTAATTGGTTTTAAATAAATTAGTTCAATCAAATCCTAACTTTTATGAGTAGTTAGAACTTTCTTTGTCTTTTGAGTTCACAAAACTGACACATTTTAAGTAATCTGAATTGTTTCATTGTTTTGAGTTTTATGAACGTTACAATTTAGACAAACTTAAATTTAACTGAAACTGGGCTGGGATTTCTATTTCCCAGCATGCTTTGCCATGACACTTGAAAGGGAGAGTAAATGCTAAAATTAATTGTTATATAATGTTTTTTTGTTTTTTTTTTTGTTGTTGTTTTTTGTGCAAAATTAATGTTAAGTGGGATATTTAGTAGTGTCTAATGTTTTGCTATGCTAATTTTGAAGTCTCTGTTATGTTGGGTTTTTTGAGGGGTTACCATCATGGTGATGAGTGGAGCATAAGTTCAGTTTGAGAACAGATATATGTTCTATATTGCCATACTCATTCAACATTTGCTATGCTAGTGCTATCAAAGCATTGTGTCCAATTAGAAAGTTATCATTTAATAAATTAGCTAGTTAAAGCTAGACAAGTTTCCACTACTAACAATATTTGGGTTGAGATTACATGATACTTTTAAGTTAAATGTATGAATGAGCTTACTCAAATATTTCAAGTTGAGAGCAATTGATGTGTGGGTATAAAATAAAAATCTTCCAGTTCTGCTTACTTAAACTTTGAATTTTTTAACTTAAACATTTTGATGTAACTGATTACCTCAAATTTTTTGAGTTTTGCCAACTTATTCAGGTTTACGTTGTATGCTAGCGATCAAAATATAGCAAATCACCTTTTGAAAGTAAATTAACACATCAAATAAAGATATCAATTATGTCATTACACCAGTAGGTGGCGACAAATGACTGTTAAAAAAATTATTTGTCATTGAATCATTCATTCAATGGATTTGTTCAAAAACACTGATTCATCTATTAAATTAAAGTATTTATAAGCGAGTCATAGGGGGCGTTCACACTGGGCTCATTTGCCGTGGTCCGAGCCCGGGCGCGATTGTTCCCAGTGCCCCCCGCAGCGTTGGTCTGGTTTCACACTCAAATTAATTATATCGAACCCTGGTGCATTTGTGTTCATCTTACGTCATCACAGACGTGCACGCCGCATGATAGGAAACAGAATGTGGGTCAGTAAATTGTGTTTTTTTTTTTTTTTATTAATTTGGAGCTATTGTGTGCAGCAGAGTAAACGACACTTGAGTAGATGGTTTTCCGATGGTTTGTTTTAGTAAATATATTATAATCGGCTAAAATGCATGTGCAGGTTATTTACATCCTGAACAAGTGTACACTCGAGTCCGTCTTGCGTCCATATTCACGCGAACTGCGGCACAGTTCGAGTGCAACCAAACTCAGACCACCTCCTTCAGGTAGTCTCGGGTTCACATGACAGCTTTCACATTAGCGATTTTTCATGCGAATCGGGCCCCGTTTCGAAACTAAACTGCCAGTGTGAAAGCTCCCATAGTAGGGCAGCACAATTTATTGCACGATACGAAAAATAACTTTGAACTTAAACGCGATTCTTAGTGTGATTTTTTTTTTATGCGCAGCTTGTCAATGAAGTGTGGCTACAAATGCTAATCCATCTGAAAGCACTGCGAGTTTGAGTCACTTATAATGTACATTTGAAAAAGCAACATGTGTCAAACATCTTTCCAGACATGAGAAGCATTTATTAACATCTTGTCTAACAAAAGACAACATTTAATAATAAGTTTTTACTCCAAACCCACTTCATATCTCAGCTTCTGTGAGATGATGTGGCTTCAGACTAATATGCAGTCGTGTGTTTATTAGTCATGTTTAATCAATCAAAGCGTTTCAATCTTCTGTTTATTCAGCTACAGCGATATGACGCGTGTTATCTTCTTCTGCGGCAGGGCATATTTCAGTCTCGCATATTTTGAGTTTCTGCGCATGAGCGCCCTCTGGCATTCAGACGGAGAAGCATTTACTATTGATCACAGAGCCGTATTGGGACAAGCTGCACATAAAATAATCGCAGCCTTTGTCAAATTGCGTGCGGTTTAATCGCGATAAATCGTGCAGCCCTACCCCATACAATCATTCATTCAAACCAATTTCTTTTTAAACATTTTAAATAGACTGCAGCAATTAACATATGTCAGTACATCAAGTAAATTATATGTTATTTTGTTCAGTTGTCTGTTCATAATCATGGAAGAATCGTGATTCTCAATTTATCCAGAATCGTGCAGCTCTACAAGAAGCCTCTGTGATGAGGAAGGCACGAAACACACAGGTAGGCACTAACTGGTCGCAAAATCAACAGACTGAAATCTGCATGAGCAATCCCAACATGTCTCATCAGATCAGAACGAATGGACATTTTCCCTATGTCAGTTTGCTCTCTGTATACTGCTCAAGTGCTCCACAAAATGTCAAATGGGCCTCTGTGGGAATATATTTACATAACACCTCTCCAGCGCTCGCCGTTGCCAAAGAGGACCAATTAAACATAAAACACGGGCGTACGTGGTAAAACGCCCCTGAGTTTTAATAATTCATGATATTTTTGTTCTATAAAACTTGGTTTGAGGATCTGTGACATCAATCAAAACGAATGAAGCCATTTTTGAACAGAACCTTTGTTTTGATGAGATGGAACAAAATTCAGGCACTCTGCTTTTTCATTATACCACGAAAGGACAGAATGTCGAGTTACAAGACAAAAAGCCCAAGGAGACAGATAGAGTGAGAATTGTATAAAAAAATATACTAATTGCAACCCAAGGTACATATTTTCAATAACAAAAAACTGAGTGTACTCTACATTGCAATTACGACACAAATTCAGATAAACATTTCATAATGTTTGTTTAAAGTTAACTCTCGAACGTGCCCGAGCTTGTGATGGGAGTTTTACAGGGCTATTTATCCAAATTATCTGTCACTCATCTTCCGTGAGGCTTTTTGCCAATCAACAATTACAAATAAGTCTGTAACCCCAGATTACAACATGAAAAAGCCCCTTTGCTTATAACACATTGAAACCTAAGCTCTCAGTACAACATTGTTTGTTATCAGCCAAACATCTTCTGCAGACACCAGGGAACTCTGACTAAACCCCAATAAAAAAAAAAAAACGCCGCTAATGTACATTACGCATATTCTTCAAACGTTTCGCCAGCCGGTGAATTCCCAGAAAGTCAAACACAGGCTTTGAGACACATTCCTCTACATCTCCAAAACAACCCTTACCCAACATATTCTCCCTGTCAATGAGTCAGCTTCAGCAAACACACTGTAATAGCTACCTGTCTCTTTAAAATATGCAGGTATAAAATATCAAATCAAGCGTGAGGACAGAGATAGAAAGGTAAAAAAAAGAACGATTCCTGGAATCCTGACAGCAACTGCTTGTTAGTTGTCCTGGTTACTGTATTAAAATAAGCATGTGTTGATGCTAAAGTTATTGGCGTGTGTTAGTATTAGTGCTCTCTGCACACAATAATGAAAGGAAAATGTGTCATCGCCGCGGCAACTGTTTTAATGCAAGACTCCCTGTCAATAATAGTTAACAAAATTGCACTTCAGTCATAAACCCACAAATCAATTTCCTGTGTGTGTGTGCACTTTATGTTGGAGTGCGCAGAGATTGTAGAGAAATTTTAAATGCATGTCTTATTAGAGTTGGGTTCAGCATAATCAGTCTTTCCCTAATTATTATTCACAGCCGCGACCTCTAATGAGTCAAAAACATCCATCTATTAATGTTGCGGGCTGCTGAGATTCTGCACCCCTGTTGGGTCATTAAATTGGTTCTGATGCTTCAATATGCCTGATGTGAGAGCCATAAAAGATTCTAACATACACTACCTGAGCAATATCGATCGGTATGTTGTAAATACAGACTAACAATGTACAGGAATACTTGGAGGTGTAAAGGACAAAAGAAGGGCTGTTCGATTTGGTCAGAGCAATCATATTGCCATTATTTTGATTTGAAAAGCAATCTGTTAACATTTAACATTTCATATTGCTGATGTTTAGATATCAAAGCCATGAGAATAAAAGGCATACAATCGCACTGAAAGAGAAGCTCTTTGTACCAACAGAAATTTCTGTGCCACTAGCATCACCAAACGGAATAGCAAAAATAATGACAAACAAAAAAATAATATTTTCAATATTTCCTCATCTACCATGAAGTCGACAAACAAAGAGCCCTGCCTCAAACTCATGCTATTGGCTGAAGCAATGCTGCTGTGTTGCTATGATGCTCAAACAAACACATGAACAATGTTTTGATGGTGCCACAGTGTTTACCATTTTCAGGAAAAATCAACATTTACTCAAACTGGTATTTTAACATCAAAAAATTACACACATCATATTTAAGAGTGTTCACACTTAAGTCCTTTTTTAAAAAAGAAATCAAACTCAAACTTCAATTGACCCAAAAGTAAATGCATTCACTTTGCAGTTTCATTTTAATATTATTTATATTTGTAGTATTTATTATTATATATTTGCAATATATTACATTATATATTTTTTTATTTATACTATATTTCAATTAATGCAAACCTTTTTATAGTTTTAGTTAATAACAACACTTGAACATTAGAAGCAAATTCAGATCTCTTTTCTTTTGGGACTTTGAAAACTTAAATATTACATTACTGCAATAATATTTACATTATACTGAACATTAGAGGGGAATTCAGATCTCTTTTTGGTCCACTTAAACTCAATCCACTTCTCATTCACACAGTTATTTTTGGAACTTCTTTGAATCCTTAAATATTACATTATTGCAGTAATATTTACATTATACTGAACATTAGAAGCAAATTCAGATCTCTTTTTGGTCCACTTAAACTCATTCCACTTCTCATGCACAGTTATTTTCTGAACTTCTTTGAATCCTTAAATATTACATTATTGCATTAATATTTACATTATACTGAACATTAGAAGCAAATTCAGATCTCTTTTTGGTCCACTTAAACTCAATCCACTTCTCATGCACAGTTATTTTCTGAACTTCTTTGAATCCTTAAATATTACATTATTGCATTAATATTTACATTATACTGAACATTAGAAGCAAATTCAGATCTCTTTTTGGTCCACTTAAACTCAATCCACTTCTCGTTCACACAGTTATTTTCTGAACTTCTTTGAAAGCTTAAATATTACATTATTGCAATAATATTTACATTATACTGAACATTAGAGGGGAATTCAGATCTCTTTTTGGTCCACTTAAACTCAATCCACTTCTCATTCACACAGTTATTTTTGGAACTTCTTTGAATCCTTAAATATTACATTATTGCATTAATATTTACATTATACTAAACATTAGAAGCAAATTCAGATCTCTTTTTGGTCCACTTAAACTCAATCCACTTCTCATTCAGTTATTTTCAGAACTTCTTTGAAACCTTAAATATTACATTATTGCAATAATATTTACATTATATTGAACATTAGAAGCGAATTCAGATCTCTTTTTGGTCCACCTAAACTCAATCCACTTCTCATTCACAATAATACAATTTTATTATTATACTAAAGTCTTTTTTATTATATATTTTACATTTCAGGTGATAATTACATTTCTAGCCATATCACAATTTTGATTTTCATTTTAGCATAATTTTTTTAATTGTACAGTAGTAGACACAAGTTATCTTTCTACATGTTAACAATAAGCTGAAAGTGTTTTGATGGTACTTTAAGAGTTTAAACCTTTAAAGACAATTTCCGGCACCTGCTAGGCTTCTATTTACACTGACTGTGTCCTCTGTAAGATGTTGGGACACAGTAAACAGTAGTACTTTAGTCTTTCAAGCTATTTGCATTTCTTCTCCTCAAGGTTTGAGGTCATCAACAAGATAATACGAACAGATTCCCTAGATAACCAATCCCTTGCCACTATTTCACATAAATATATAAAGCATTTTATATTCCCTATTATGCCTTCTTGTTCTTCTCTAAGGACTTGGCTGCCTTAAAAGCCTGAGAAGCATTCAAGAATCAACTATTACCCTTCAAACAAGCCTTTTATTTACTCAATGACGGTCATTATGGTATTTTCACCAAACTGAGAGGAAACATTTAGTTGAGAGTGGGCACTTTGAAAAACACAATGTTTCTGCACTTAGTTATACTGAAACTGTTTCTTTGGCGAGTTTGTATGATTGCAATTGCGTGCCACAGGAATTGCTTGGTGATTAAACCCAATATATTGATACAGATGAATTATCTACCCATAATTCTATGATATTACTTTTTATTTGATTCCAGCTTGTCCGAGCTTAAATTACCCTGAGCTCATTTTTCCAGGATATCCCCTGATGTCGACATGAAACTGTTTGTTGATGATTTATGGCACCTGTCGATATTTTACAGCAGTGGGCATTCGTCCGCTATAGTTCCAGCACAATTCGTGTTGCTCCCTAGCAACAAGCCTAAAGCTCTAATATTCCTACAGGGGGACTGGCTCCAAATATAACTGTCTGTATTATTGATTACCACACAGCAAACTTTGCATTTAATGGCTCTTGTAAAAACATGACAGGGTAGAACAAATTTGGTTATGTCAAAATGTTCTACTTTGTGAGAGACGAGAAAAGAGACATGTTGAGCCTATTATTCTAATGATTCCTCTATATAGAGAACTGAATAACAAGGTGCAGCCACATACAAAAGACACAGATATTGTTTCTGGGGAAAAAAGATCACTTCCCATGATGAATTCAAGAAAAAAAAAGGAAATATTGATATAGCATTGAGCAATAAAAAGGAATATTCCCTAAATATTTGTGATATTTTGCTTGCTAGCATAAATGAATTAAGTAACATTGTGAATGTTGCAATAGTTTAAATATTTGGCCTTTAAGATTCCTGTGTCATTAGACTAGTTTTGCAATGCCTCCCTATCCCATGAGTATGAGAACATGGTGAGATATTTTAATGGCATCTCTGACTTAAGTGTTCAGCAGTTAGCAAGTTTGATTCATTTCTTTGAATCAGTTCCAACTAAGTGAATCAGTTGAATATTTGTTTGCATCTTCAAATAAATTGTACATTCTTAGAAGTCTCAGCATGGCATATTTCATACATTAAAATGTTTTATACACTACCATTCCAATTTTTTATTTTTATTTTTTGAAAGAAATTAAAATTTTTATTAGGAAACATAAATTAATCTACACTGTAAAAATATATTTTCATGATTTGTTATCATAACATTTTTTCTTTTGTCAAATCAGCTTAGATAATTGATGTAGTTCAGATATAATATTTTGAGTTTCTGTTGATTAAACCAATCGTCTTCATCGTATTAACTCAAATTTTTAATTTCAGTGAACTCAAAATTTTAAGGCAACCAGGTAAATTACTTTTTAAGTTAAACCAACAATTCTTTTTTACAGTGTAAAGTGACATTAAAGGCACTTATAATGTAAAATAGATTTCCATTTCAAATTTATATATTGAATTGTCTATTATAAACAGTTTCCACAAAAGTATTAAGCAGCACAATCGTTATCAACACTGATAATAAAAAGAAATGTTTCTTGAGCACCAAATCAGCGTATTAGAATGATTTCTGAATGATCATGTGACACTGAAGAGTAAAAATGGTAATTATATGTTTAATAAAAGTATATGATCTACAGTCAGACTGTTATAGCATTACCATATGGCTCAAAATAAATAACTTCCTTCGTAAGTGCTAATACACCGGGTGATTCAATCTCCCAGACACCCACCTCTTTGTTTCTACAGCTGTTGAGTTACTAAGATACGCAAAAGCTAAACCTTTCTAGCATGCGTCGAAGGTCATTGTCTTCAGTAGCTTTCCAAATAGTAAAAGATGACTTGTTTTCAAGAGATATATCTTTCATGCAACAGAACAAGCATATTTGTGTGCGACATACAGCAGAATGACAGAGCGAGCACGTACTTGTGAACGTGAGTCGTGGGAATTGTATGTGTACTGCACAAATTCTCATGAATTGTTCATATAATGGAACATCTCTCGTACATACTACAAAAGATTCGAGCTGCCCCTTTGAGCGGCACCCCAGAATTTATCTCCAGTCGAGTCCAAAACAATGGAAATAAAGGCGCTTTCATCTCTGAAGCTCATAAGCATGACAGGGACGGATTAACACATTGCCGGTCTTTGAAAACTAGGAAAAACAGCTGAGCATAAACAGCTAATTTGGATGAAATAGTAAATGCAAAACAATATTTAATTCTCTGTGTTATGTTCAGTGCTAGGTACAAAGTCCATTACAAATTACATGATAAAAATTGTAGTGAGTAACGTATTTCAAGGTACGAGAGGCTGTGCTGTATTGTGAATAAGTCACAGCTGAAGGGCTTCACGTCGTGCCTGCAACCCCTTCAGCCATGACTTATTCACGATACAGCACTAGCCTCGAGTACCTTATCGCTTTTATAAAACAGTTACCACACAATACAAATATTAAAGCCAAAAATATTTATCAATGCAACTTTCATGAAGTAAACTTTCACTAGCCTTCCTTCCGCCGGACAAAATAGTCCCTGACCGTGAACAGCAACAGAAGTTACATTATTACACCATTAGATGGCGGCAAAGATTGTCTTTATGAGTGTGTCAGTCAGTAGCGAAGACTTTTACATTGAAAAGACTGAATTGTTGTGAATACGGAACAAGAGGCAACTGACAAATACTTTGACTAGCGCTGTCAGTCACGGGAAAACCCCTTAACTGTTAAAAGGACAGGATAATACATTGGATATTTAAACAGATTTTTTCATTATGAACATAGGACTGACCTGAAGGAAAATGGTCAATTTTAAAAATTTTAAATTATAAGAAATATTAAAAAAAAAAAAAAAAAATTTAATGCTCTGTGACCTCTCAATTTTTCCATTTAATTATAGTCAACTGACTAGTGGCCGATCTGTGTGTGCAATTCCACAAAACTTTTGAGAAAGGAAAATTTAAAAATCAATGAATTATAAATATTTACTGCCATTTTGTGAATATTAAGTAATCTGATTAAAAAATAATATAATCTAATTGCAACTATTTAATTTTTATAATCTGATTACATAATCCAGATTACATATAATCAGTTACTACCCACAACTGGTTATGTTCTTACATAAACCTTAAGTCATTAAATAATTTATATACTTATGCTACTCTTTCTGATGTTTTTAATCAACAAATGCATACCATAACTTCCCCGACACAATATCTAGAGCGCAGCTCCCAAGTTTGCATGTATTTTTTTATTTTTTATTTTAATGACAAATTTCAATATGTTAACAGTCAAGCACTGGAGACGAAAGACATGTATGTCAAAGCGATTAACTTGCGCTTGTTCACGGGAAACAGCAAATGTATTCTGGGGAGCCCCGCTGGAAACAATGGTGGCACTCATGTGACTCAACATGATGACAATAGCCACAGACAGAGGGAAAGAAGCGCATTACCCAATGAAACTAATTAAAAAGCATTTTGAGTGTGACACAAAGGAGGGATTAGATGACAGAGGATAAGAAGATAGTATGCTATCAATGCACTATTGTGCTGATTTCTTCATCTGCAGTCAGCGGTAGACAAGGCCTTTTCAATTACTGTCCAAAGAATTAATCATTCATAATTGTAGGAGCCGTCACAAAGAGCATGCATATTAAGGGATCACCGTCCATCTTGAACTGCGGGGTTCTGCGCTATGAAGGAATAAAAGCACACTGATACAGGCAGTAGCTCTCATTTATTGCTACTTTTCAAAGGCAGATCTAAAACGATAAAAGGATGGTATATTTTCAACGGGGTGGGCAGCATGACCAAAATGTAAGCCTGTCGCAATTGTTGATTAATCATCTGATCTTGGTTATTCGTTCTAATCGCAATTATTTTAAATAACCGCAATAATTGTTTAAATTTCAATCACATTCTGCCATCCAAATAAGGGAAATTTAAGCACTTAGTGAAATGTCATCGAATCCGCGGTATCATGTCCCCTCAGGGAGAAGCAGGGGAATAAAGAATAAAGACAGAATAAAGAATATAAGAAAACACTGTTATAATGTATTGTAGACAAAGATATTTAAAGGTCTTCTTTTATACAAAATTATGTTACATTATACAAATTATATTATATTATATTATTATCAATAATTATATTATATAAATATTATTTTTTACAGAAATAAAGTACATCATATAGGCCAACACAAGTTGGACGTATGACTGAGTATTTCTGTGCCAAATACACTACTTCCAATTACGGACCAAGTTTTGGAGAGTTTTTCTCGATTATGGCCCTTTATCACGTAATAAAGGGCGGAATTTCTTGTATGGGCACTTCTCCCTGATAAGCGTGCACACACACAAAACAAGAGCATGCCCATCAACGCGCTTCGTTCGGGATACGGAAGCTGAGAGATTTTTCAACAATGGCTATGTCCCAATTCAGGGGCTGCACCCTTCGAAGGCCGCATTTGAAGGCTGCATGTATCAACGAGGCAGTCTCGTTTAAGAAAAATAACCATTAAGACTGCAAAGTAAGAAAGAAATTACAGTATTTTACACCTCACAATGATTATCAGTCAATTTTATTACGGTTATTTTACTTGATGATGTATGCAGCCTTCAAATGCAACCTCCGGAGGACGCAGACTCCGAAATGAGACGCAGCTCCTGTCACCAAGGGAGTGTTTTGGGTTGTGAGGGAAAGATTACCTTTTTCAGCTTCCCAAAGAACCCAGCGTTAAGGGAACAGTGGATGAAGTTTGTTTTTCTGGGGCAGCAATGGAGTTATGCGTGTATGTCTATTTGTTTCCGCAATTCGTTTGTCGCTGGATTTGCTGATCGCGGGCGGTAAATAACCGCATCAAATATCTGTGTTTTGCTGGCAATCGGCACGCAAGTGCATAAGATGTAAACAATACAATCTTTTTTGTTACCTTTTTATTTATAGTGATGTCGCAGCTTCGGAAAGACTCTGTACAGCGTATCTATCTTTTATAAATATGATAAAACTAAAGACTTTTCGGAGATATGAAGGATGCAGTACTACTCTACAGGTACTCAAGATTAACATGCGATTGGTAGAAACTGTGTGTGTTACCTACCCTTTAATAAAAACCATTATTTGTATGACCATTAATTGTCAGCACAAAACTTTTCATTTTCAATTATCGTGACATTTCTATTATCTTGAACTGGTAACAAGCCTCCACTATCTTTCCTGCTTGGGGTTGCCAGATGTCACAAGAAAAATATCCCACAAACTGAGCTTTTCTCTTAAAAGGATACGTTTTCTGTCCAGTGCTTTACTTAATCTTCCCAACCTGGCAACCATGCACGCATGCTCTCTCTGGGCTGCAAAAAAGCGCTGATGATCTGGCAACACCGACAAAAATGTTTGTTGAAGTTTAACAATGTCCATTGTGAAATTCTGCTCAAATGAATGTGTCATAGAGCCAGTCTGTGTTCCTTCCTTCACAAGGCTGCAATTTGCTGCTACAAAATCTGCAAGTGAACCTTCTCTTTGACAAACTGTAATAAATACAAACATAAATCTCGACCATTTTGTTTGCGATCATGGTTGGTGAATAAATGCACTTATGCAACCTCTGTGCTACAATAGAAACTAAAAATTTTACATTTGGAATTACTGGAATTAAGAGTAGGAGCCACCATTTTTGTATTGATTATCCGTTTGATGAAGCTATCACAGTTGGTTAAATGAAGTCCATGCGCCATCTACAGGCCTATTAGGTGAAGCGAAATGGCCTTTATTATCTTACTCTGGAATATCTCGATATTAATTGTGATTAATAATCGTGATTATAATTTTGGAGCAACCATGATTATCAGTTTAACCATTACGATAAAGCTATAGTGCCCCTTGTAGAAATACTGAGAACACAACGTGTACTACTACGTGTAATTAATAGGGTTCTTACAGTACCAAAACCTGTACCAGTTAAGATAATTCTACCACCGTACCACCTAGCTATACTTTAAGGGAAATATGTTCATGACTTCTGAAGATACTAAAGGGTTTAGCTTGATGGAAATTAGACCCCTAGTGTCTGAGAAGTGCAGTGTCGACATGTTTAAACTCAAAGAACCACAGTACATGTGACGACAAGAAAGAAAACACTAGCGTTCACTAATGGCTGTTATTAAGCAGCACTGACACTCACTGGGGGTTAAAGGTCAAACTGACAACTGCCCTGGGGCAGAGGGGGTGAGAGGTGGCTGCTTATTGGCTGTATAAGAAAAGTTTTAATGTCCTAACTGGTCTCAGATCAGCTGTAAAGGGCATCTTTGTTCTGCTGTCTCGAAGGGCTTACAGCTAACTTGACAAATCAGTCCAAGAGAGTTTTTTAGTCGTTGAAATATCAGCTGACAAGAACATGGTTCTCTCTGCTTTGAACTCATGCTGCTGTCTTCCTTTTCTGCAAGCTTGTGCAAATTACCTGGGGGTTTGAGAGCAGCCCCCCGAGAGCAATACCACATCCTCTAAAAAAAAAACACCAATGAGGTCAAATTCAACAATGCAAAGAAAGAAACCCACTTCATCGAAATATTCTGTCAGTGTGAGTCCTCATGTCAAACATGGACTATTTATTATTTTTTTCCATGGGACAAGAATATAGCCGATACATAGTAACCGTATACACAAAAAACAACAACAAAAAACCCCCAGAAAAGACCCATAAAATGATTTGCACATCATAGTTCAAGTATTCTTAAGTCATACGACAGCTTTGTGTGAGGAACAGACACAAATTGAAGTTCTCCATTTGTGTTCCACAGAAACAAAACAAGAACATGAGGGGATAATAATAAATTACTTTTTTTTTTTGTTAAACTAGTAAATGTAAAACTTTTTATTTAAACATGATTTTTCTAAAGAAAAAATATGTATAATCAAGAAAACCTAAGTTTCTTCATTCAAGTAAGTGTTCACGCTGATATATTTCAAACAATATAAAAGTTATTCTTACATATAAAATTAGTAAAGATTTCACAGCAATAAGACACGTGTACCACGACTTGAAGGGGGGACATTATTACAATGATACTAAAAGGCTTCTGACTTGCTAAAAAAAGTATAAACTAGTATAATCACATATCATTTTCCTGTTATCACTGTAAAGCTGCTTTGAAACAATCTCTATTGTATAAAGCGCTATATATAAAAAAAACCTCATATTTTAGTAGAATGTGTACAGCAGGATTTTTAGTAATGTTTAATAAGTTTTAATACATTTTTAAAGGCCTTAGAAAGCTTTGTATCAAATATGATACAGTAGGCTTTATATAAGGCTATGATAAAACTTTGAGTAATAAATTTTATTAGCAAATAATTAAACCCCTCATGCACACAATATTCAGAGCCATATGACTAAGCAAAATGAATTAGCACGCAAAGGCAAGAGGACACTGCAGCCAAACAGGGCATTAATTAGCCTATGAGATGGCAAACCGCACAAAGTCTGAGACGTTTAATATTTAAGGAAGGCCTTCTTGAATTTCGCAGCTCCCCCAAGCTTACTCAACATGAAATGATTGGCTGATGATAATAACACATTAGTCATCGTGAGTGACTGAGGCTTGGCACCAGACACCACAATAAGCCACATTGTGTTTCCTGACAAACGCAGCCGGCCCCCTCTCTTTAAAATATAAGATTCCACAATAGCTGCCCGGAGGGTGACGAACCTCAGAAAAGATCACCACACTGCATTAAAATTTATTTGAATTTCCTTCTCCAGGAACAAATGCAGCTGTTTGAGAACACATAATGCAATACTCCTAAAAGACAAATGAACGCTTATTTTCCATCTGTTGTTGGCAACTTTTGTTATGTTTTTCCTCTTTCCTTTCAGCTTCAGGTTGTTGGGGGGTGGGGGAAACAGGGAGATTTGCTGTTATAGGAGAAGTAATGTTAATAACTTGACTGTTGTTTCAGCCTCTGTAATGGACAGACAATAAAACTATTCATTTCCTCAAAGGTCAGGCCTGGGAGACGTACACATTGTTGGACTGTCTGCTGGCAAGGACACTATCTCACCTCGCATACTTCAGCTCAGGGAGTCTTGCCTTGTGGAAATGACGAAAATTGGGTGAAGTAACAAAAACAAATACATATGGGCTTGATGATTACAGCTCCTTTCCCTGTTTTGTGTTTAAAAAATTACTCTGCCATTATTAGCAATCCAACAGACTTTTTCCATTTCAATTCCCACTTCACAGTTTTGGAAACGCTGGCTCTGGTGCCTGGATTCAGTCAGAGAACAGCGATATAAGAAGATCAGAGAGAGCTCTAATGGACAATAAGCCCTGTAAACTTCCAGCAGGCTTGCCAGTAAGAAAAACATGATGTTTAGAAAAAAAGAAGAATGAAATAATCGCTGGATTGAGAGCAGAATAAATAGAGCAATCTAAATCAGTTTAAAGAGAGTGAAGCACAGACATTCCTTTCTGTAATGAGGATTATTCAAATATCAAAGCGTCTTTTCATTTACTTTGGCAAGATGGTGGTGCTGTCTTTTTATAAATAACGACTAAATTCTTCTACAAAAATGTATTACAAATGCTGAAGCAGACCTCTTTTCCGGCACTCTATCTAAAATATTACAACAATGTACACAGAAATATGCTCTATATACATAATAATGCATTTTGTTATGTGCGCCTCAAATATGGGACACAATTTCCTGCCCACAATCTCCATGTAGCAACATCATTTGTATTTAGTCAGGAATATATTACCCTGGCTGCGGAAGCTAAAGTGTCATCTGTTTTACTCTCCTTCGCATTAGTCCCGTCTCCCTGCCAGTGTAAGCAGAATGTGGATTGCCCTTTTTTAGGACATGAAAATGAAAGTTCCTTAGATTTTTGTCACAAATCAACTGTAGCATTAATGTTTTTGACATGAATGTCATTCAGCAGACAGATTCAAGCCAATATCCCCAGCAAGCAACAAGTCAAAAGTCTTCCCTAGAAAGAGGCACCACATACAAATACAGGCAGAAAAGAGGAAGAAAAAAAAAAGCATGCCACTATTACTGCTCCATGATGGATGGATGGATGGATGGATGGATGGATGGATGGATAATCAAATGAATCAAACAAAGTGACAGACAGACAGACAGTCAAATGAATCAGACAGACAGACAGATAGATAGACATAAACAGACAGACAGACAGATAGACAGTCAAATTATTCAGACAGACAGACAGATAGATAGACATAAACATATAGACAGACAGACAGTCAAATTATTCAGACAGACAGACAGATAGATAGACATAAACAGATAGACAGACAGACAGATAGATAAATATAAACAGACATACAGACAGAGATAGATAGATAGATAAAGACAAACAGACAGATAGATAGACATAAACAGATAGACAGACAGATAGATAAATATAAACAGACAGACAGACAGACAGACAGATAGATAGATAGATAGATAGATAGATAGGTAGACAGACAGATAGACAGATAACCAAATCAGACATAGACAGACGATAGATAGATAGATAGATAGACAGACAGACACACAGTCAGACAGATAGATAGATAGACAGATGGACAGATAACCAAATCAGACAGACAGACAATAGATAGATAGATAGATAGACAGATAGATAGATAACCAAATCAGACAGACAGATGATAGATAGATAGATAGATAGATAGATAGATAGATAGATAGATAGATAGATAGATAGATAGACAGACAGATAACCAAATCACACAGACAGACGATAGATAGATAGATAGATAGATAGATAGATAGATAGATAGATAGATAGATAGATAGATAGATAGATAGATAGATAGATAGATAGATAGATAGATAGATAGATAGACAGACACACAGTCAGACAGATAGATAGATAGACTGATGGACAGATAACCAAATCAGACAGACAGACAATAGATAGATAGATAGATAGATAGACAGATAGATAGATAGCCAAATCAGACAGACAGACAGACGATAGATAGATAGATAGATAGATAGATAGATAGATAGATAGACACACAGTCAGACAGATAGATAGATAGACAGATAGACAGATAACCAAATCAGACAGACAGACAGATGATAGATAGATAGATAGACAGACACACAGTCAGACATATAGATAGACAGATAGACAGATAACCAAATCAGACAGACAGACGATAAATAGATGATAGATAGATAGATAGATAGATAGATAGATAGATAGATAGATAGATAGATAGATAGATAGATAGATAGATAGATAACCAAATCAGACAGACAGACAGACGATAGATAGATAGATAGATAGATAGATAGATAGATAGATAGATAGATAGATAGATAGATAGATAGATAGATACACACACACAGACAGACAGACACATTAAATCTTTATTTTATATTGGATATATTCTGTCACGTGTTGTTGAGCTCTTTTGTTCATTTACAGGGACTGTAATTGTGCAGGTACATCACATCACATCCGCCATGAAAGAGAAGTCACTTGTATCACCACCCTCCAGGTGCTAACGATCTCTCAAACGCCACTGAAAATACATTTCCAGAAGACATTTCCATTTCTCACGCTCCCTGCAAATCAACACCTGATCATCTTAAAGATTCCCCATCCGGCGTTGAGTTACCATATACTCATTATGTCTCATACCATACACAGATAGCACAGCAGGGTGGGGTCCTGATCACACGGTGCATCTGATAACACCCAGCTATTGTTCAAAGACAACAACTCGCTCTTCAGCGGCCTTCTTATATATCATATATATATATCGTATTAGTCAGAGAACCTAAATTGAACCCAGTAACACAAGCACAGGCATATGTGATAGACACAGAGGAGTAAGCAGACAGATAGCCAGCACCATCCTTCCTGTGACCTGAATGGTTTTTTTGATGTCAGCAGCCAAAGCAGAAATTAGATTAGGTATCGCTACCATCCTGCGAATTAATTTGAGAAATATATCCCAAAGTCAAACTTCATCACACTGCGTAACAAGGCCAGAGGGGAGATATGTTAATTACGAGATTAAGAATGCATCAAGTCAATTTCAAGTTGTTTTTCCCTTTTTTTTTTTCTCGGTTCAGCTTCAGTGAGAGCCATTAAACCTTTTTTCCTCCATCTAAGACAGTAACTTGGCAGCTGACGCAGTATATGAGCAAGCATAAGCAAATCTGCTTGAGTTTGTTACTGGTGAAATGAAATGTGACTTAAAAACTAATTGCTGTCACTCGACACTTGTTTTGCAACCTAAATGTGCACTTGCTACAAGACTGATATATTAGGCACTTACTGGGTCTATCTGCAAACTTATTCCAAAATATCTCCTCTATTAACTGGAAACACCGCCATGATCCCTGCATACTCTTCAAATGTGTAGCTGCAGTGAAACTGATATTTTTGAAAGCCACAAAAAACATTTAGTTGGAGAGGGCGAAACCAAAATGGAACATCATTAAATCTACAGCACTTTCAAGGGCAGTCCAAAGATCTGCATTATTATTATGCAGCGTCCCAGAGCGCTCTGACAGGAGCCTAATATGGCAGAATCCTTATAGCTATCCTCCCGTTTCCCTCGAGACGCGGCTAAAATTATTGCAGTCCCTCTATCGAAAGCACAGAGCAAAGCAGGACCTTTTTAAAACCTAATTATTGCAGACTTCACAAATCAGAACGCAAAGTATATGTCAGATTTCTAGACACTAAGCCCTTCCCCGATGGCAAAATATATTGCAATGCAATGTTTCAATTCATTACAAACATTTTTATTTTTTACCTCCCCTCAGAATCACAGCCAGTCTTTTGTTGGCCGTCATCCACATACCAGACTGTGAAAAACCCTGTTTTAATTATTAATACACTCCCTATTTGTACAGTTGAACAATCTGCTTTTTATTTGGTATCAATTATAGGCAAATGCCTTTTTATTTTACACCAGCAGGAGTGCAGTGCTGTTTCAAGAGTGACTGGCACAATTTACATATCACCTGCAGACAGCTTTCCTTCTTAACTTGAGAAAGGGTGCGTTAAAACGCTCCAGGTTTTAAATTAAAAAGTCGGTGAATCTTTCTCCTCAGCACAAATTTGTTTCATAACCACCTCTGATCTCATATTAAAAACCAAATAAGTTTATTCTGTAAATTTAGGAAAATGTATTATACCTTTTAATAACAAAGGACGTTCCAAAGGTCAGTTGATGGGATAGTTCACTTAAAAATGATAATTCTGTGATCATTTACTCACACTCATGTTGTTCTAAACCTCTGTGACTTTTGTTCTTCTGTGGAATACAAAAGGAGAAATTTTGAAGAATGTACAATGCCCTTTTTTCCACGCAGTTGCAATGAAAGGGGACTGAAGCTTCAAAAGATTGGACTTATTCTATTCACGAGTTCAACTTAATGATTCAGTCAAAGCGGCAGTTTAAGTCGGCATGAGACGGTTGTCTCATGTCCCATGAAATGGCTTCTCAAACAAGAAAAAAAAATAATGGTGGAACATTATTTTGTCCATCGGGAACTGATTAAATAGCTGGATCGTTGTGATTTGATATTGGTCGATCTCATGAGTGACAAAAAAAAAATGATGTGCATAAATAAATCAATTATAATAAATCCTACAATATTCCATAAAAAATAAGAATGGCCTATTTTCATTTCATGACAACTTTAACAACACATTGGAGGATATTATCAGTGAATAATGACAGTGAATTCTGTTTGTCACACAATGTATGACTTCATAAGACTTAAAGGGATAGTTCACCCCGAAAATTATCCTATAATTTACTCACCCTCAAGCCATCCTGGTGTATAAGACTTTATTCTTTCAGCTAAACACAATCAGAGTTATATTAAAAATTATCTTGGCTCTTCCAAGCTTTATAATGGGAGTGAATGGTATTTTTTTTTTTTTTTTTTTGAAGCCCAAAAAAGCGCATCCATCCATCATAAAAGTAATCCATACAGCTCCAGGGGTTAATAAAGGCCTTCTGAAGTGAATCAATGTGTTTTTGTAAGAAATCACTAGCTTCCATTAACGGCCATTCACACGTTCACAAGAGAGTCGAATTCCAGCGTAAGACATATTACGTAGCAGTAGCGTAAGCTTAGGTGAGAGTAGACGCCTCTCTCTGTTCAAACAAATAGGGCTGGGCAATAAACTCAAGACATTTATCTTTAAAAATTCTCGCTAATTCGTGACCAGTGTTTTGTTTTGCTCTATCCTCTACGCTTCCACGTACATCAATACCTCTTGTGTTGGGTTAGAGGTCATTATTCGACCGGAACTAGACTCGCGTATGGTCGTTACCGGAAGCCAGTTATTATAATCTTTAAAGTTAAAAATATGGATATTCTTCTTACAAAAACACATTGCTTCACTTCAGAAGCTTTATTAACCCCCTGGAGCTGTATAGATTAATTTTATCATGTATGGATGCACTTTTTTGGGGTTCAAAAAAAACATTCACTCCCATTATAAAGCTTGGAAGAGCCAGGATATTTTTTTTTTATATAACTCCGATTGTGTTTGGCTAAAATAAGAAAGACATATACACTTAGGATGGCTTGAGGGTAAGTAAATTATGGGATCATTTTAATTTTTGGGTGAACTATCCCTTTAAGGACTACTTTTATGGTGCTTTGTGTCCTTTTTGAAGCTTGAACGCACCAGTCTCTATTCATTGTGATTCCATGGAAAAGAATAGCCAGTACAGTCTTCAAGTTTTTGTGTTCCATGGAGGAAAGAAAGTCATATGGGTTTGGAACAATAGAGTGAGTAAATGACAACAAAAATTCTTTTTTTTTTTTTAATTGACAGAGTAAGTCTCATTGTGAAAAAGCTGCTGTTCCGAATAATCCAAACAGATAGAGAGCAATAGTGGTTCTGTGCCAGAATATTTCGCTTACCAAGTGGATCTTGAGGTACTCGGAGTAAATCCATTTAGCATCCTGACAACACAAACACTCTCATATATACTCATATAAAAGCGACTTATTAACATTACAAAAATCTGCACACTTACAAAACAGAAAGAAATAATAAGGTTGCAGGACTGACAGAGAATAAATCACAGATCTTTTTGTGCAGCTATTGATTGTCATTCACAGCTGTAGCCTGCACATAAGCAACAGTGACAATGCATCCATTATTGATTCTTCTATCTCATAGGAACCTCATACATCAGCCCACTTGAGAGCACGTTTGCCTCTACGCTTCGAAACAAAGCAGTATGCAAATTTCAGTAACTGGCAAAGTAAAAAGATCCATCCACTAGCGCTGCATAATTATTATATCCACCAAATTGAAGGGGGTGATATGTATATTTAGCCATTCAATGCCTTTTAACCTGCTTGAGAACTGATTCAAATGCTATGCACAGAAAATGGATTGTTAGGGATTCTGCAATCCAGCAAAATCCTTGGTTGGCCTTTTCTGACTGCCTGGGCGGGTTGATATAGCTAAAACAGTTATCTTGATATTTTCCTGCCTTTAAGTGATGTTCTATAGATCAATATTTTTATAGATTTGTTCTTTCAGTCACAGGAATCCTTTCAATCAAACGACAACTGTAACCAAGCAGATTCAGAAAATCTAGTTTGGAATAATAATGTTTTTCCAACACTATTTTTAACTAAATGAACAATTACATTTTTATAATTTTCACTCACCAATATAACAATACTATTGTAATAACTACAACCTTCACCTACAAACATTATTTACTAAAACCTTTTTTAAGGGTTAGTTCACCCCAAAATAAAAATTCTGTCATTAATTACTTATCCTCATGTCGTTCCACACCCGTAAGACCTTTGTTCATCTTCGGAACACAAATTAAGATATTTTTGATAAAATCCGATGGCTCAGTGAGGCCTCCATTGCCAGCAAGATAATTAACACTTTCAGACGCCCAGAAAGCTACTAAAGACATATTTAAAACAGTTCATGTGACTACAGTGGTTCAACCTTAATGTTATGAATCGACGAAAATACTTTTTGTGCGCCCCAAAACATTTTTTTTTTTAACAATATCTAGTGATGGGCCATTTCAAAACATTGCTTCATGAAGCTTTATGTTTCGAATTAGGGATTCGGAGCGCCAAAGTCACCTGATTTCAGTAAACGAGGCTCATTACGTGATAAGTGTTTCAAAATTTCAATGGTTCACCGCTGGGGGGCGTGACTTTGGCAGTTTGATTTGCGCTCCGAACCACTGACTCGAAACAAAAGATTTGTAAAGCTTTGAAGCTTCATGAAACAGTGTTTTGAAATCGCTCATCACTTGATATTGTCATAAAGTCATCATTTAGTTTTTTTGGTGCACAAAAAGTATTCTCGTCGCTTCATAACATTAAGGTTAAACCACTGTAGTCACATGAACTGTTTTAAATATGTCTTTAGTAGCTTTCTGGGCATTGAAAGTGTTGGCAATGCAGGTCTCACTGAGAACATCGAATTTTATAAAAAAAAATATTTTCATTTTAAAGATTTGGGGTTTGGAACAACATGAGGGTGAGTAATTAATGACAGAATTTCATTTTTGGGTGAACTAACCCTTTAATAAAAGTAAGTAAAATGCCACTTTAGTGAAGATTTCTGATGATGACAAACAAACTTATCACATAACTAATAACTGTGGCTTTTTGTCCATGTCTGTTTGCTTTAAAGCTAAAAACTGTATGTTAAAATTTTACTCCTCAACATTGACGGAATAAACTGAAATAGATAAATGCATTCATCATTTATGCAGACCAAAATTATTGATGACTCATCCTGCACTCAGGGGCGTAACCAAACGTTTGTCCAATCAAATGCCTTCTAGAATGAGAACATTTCTACCAAATCACCTGCTTCTCACTAGCATTACCAAGTAACATTATGTTTACAACTTTGATTAAACTAAAGCCTATTGGCTATTTAAAAAGGCACTTAGTCCTTAAATATGTCCTGTTTCACGTCAAGCTATTTTCTTAATACTTCATTAACACAACAAAAGAGTGGGGGAAGGAGGGAAAAAAAAACTAAATTAGTCTAATGGCACAATAAAAATTGCATTAAAATCTTATGATAAAGAATTCTTGGATTACAAAGGTTGCAAATATAACAAATCCTTTTTATATCACTGTGTCAACAGCTAATAAAAGAAATATATGCTTTTTATTGTATCTCCATCATAACACTAAATGGAGTTTGACCCCGTTTTGTTAAGTTATCAAGCACTCACGGTCATTTCTGTTTACAATACATAAAATATACAAAGTATGAGCAAATGTTTTGTTTTTATAAGGGTTTCTGATTGCCATAATTGAGCTAAGATGAAACATATAATGCTCTGATAAATCAGATCCTTACGAAGCAATCACACAGGAAGCGTAATCACGCTGGGTGTGATCCGTCTGCACATTAATGAGCATTTATACACCATATTGTTCCCAGTTAATGAGAGACACAAACAACCAAAGAAGGAAAAAGCGCAGAGGGAGATGAATACAGGGGCGACACCCTGCCTGTTTAAACAAGTGTCATACTCAAACACTTTCTTGTTGTGTCTTGTACAATCACTTAAGTTTCTACTCAACGTAAAAAATAGGTTTGAAGCTCATAAAAAGAAACATTCAAGCCATGTTATTATCAAAGTCTGCAGGCAGTTAGTCACGACAAACAACACGTTATTTTCTCAAATGTTAATTGAACACATACACTACCAGTCAAAAGTTTGGATAAATTATGATTTTGAAAGAGGTTATTAATGCTCTTCAAGTCTGCATTTATTCGATCAAACGTACAGTAAAAATTTCTGTTTAAATATATTTTACAATATAATTTATTCCTGTGATTGCAAAGCTGAATTTTTAGCTCCAGTCTTCGGTGTCACATGATCCTTCAGATCATCAGATGCTCATTTGCTGCTCACTTATCATCAATTATTAGTGGTGCTCAGTTATTAATAATAGTTCTTATTATTATCAATGTTGAACAGTTTTTGCTGATTAATATTTTTCTACATTTGTTTTCAGGATTCTTTGATGAATTGAAAGCTCAAAAGAACAGCATGTATTTGAAATAAAAATCTTTTGTAACATTATAAATCTTTTTACTGTCACTTTTTATCAATTTAATGTCCTTGCTGAATAAAAATATATTTTTTTAAATGGCAGAGTATCACAATTTCCACACACACACACACACACACACAAAAAAAAAACATTTAAGTAGCAAAAACTTTGTATTCAACATTGATAATAATAAAAAAAAAAGTTTCTTGAGCACCAAATCATCATATTAGAATGATTTCTGAAAGATCATGTGACACGGAATACTGGAGTAATGATGCTGAAAATTCAGGATTACCATCGCAGGAATACATTTTATTTTAAAATATATTTAAATAGAACTTTTCTTTTAAACTGTAATCATATTTCACAATATTATTGTTTTTACTAATCAAATAAATGCAGACTTGGTGAACATAAGAGACTACTTTCAGAAACATTAAAAAAATCTTTATTATTCCAAACTTTCATTCATTTCACGACACGTTCATATCAGGTCTTTATATGTATGCTGAGTCTCTCTCCCCATGTTCTTTCAAGAGGAAATGATTGCAATAAAAAAAAACCTGCCATAATCAAAACATTATGCCTATGGAATCACTGATCAGAAACACCAGAACCACTAACCCAGTCGGTACGTCTCATGTATGTGGTGTCATGTGCCAAACAGGAACTGTGAGGTATGAAATCATGCTGTATACCAAGTTCAGCCTTCTCTTTGAGGACGTCCTTGAAGTTGAGGCCGCTGTTGAGCGTGGACTCTCTGTATTTGTGGAGCGCTTCTCCCTGGCCATTCTTGCCGAGCTCCTTCAGCACGGTGGGTTTCAGGGGTATGGCCTGCAGACCCTTCTTCCAACTCGACAAATCCGCCACTGTCCATTTCACCAGATCCTCCAACTTTACAATGACTTTCTCTGAGACTGCGATAACTTCATCCTGTCAAAACAAAAATACAAAATGAGGAAGGACACAGGTTTGGTGAAAGTGTGTGAAAGAGGAACCAGACAAAACATGCTTAAATTCCTAATCGATTGAAAACATTCACCAAACTGATAAAACAAAAAATAAGTGTAGCTTAAAAAAAAAAAAAAAAATGCACGACTGGTCAAAAGTTGGAAATAATTTTTAAGGTTTAAAAAGGTCTCTCATGCTCACAAAGGCTGCATTTATTTAATCAAAAATACACAAAAAAATGTAATAATGTGAAATATTATTACAATTTAAAATAACTTTCTACTTAAATATATTTTTTACCATCATTACTCCAGTCTTCAGTATCACACGATCCTTCAGAAATCATGCTGCTTAACATTTTTGTGTAAACCATGACACACTAGCATTCAACACTTTGGGGCAAGTAAGATTTTCTTTTTAAAGAAATTAATACTTTTATTCAGCAAGGACATATTAAATTGACCAAAAGTGACAGTTAAGACATTTACAATGTTACAAAGGATTTCTATTTCAAATAAATGGTGATCATTTGAACTTTCAAAAAAATCTTTCTGCCAAATCAGCATATTAGAATGATTTGTGAAGGATCACATGACATTGAAGACTGGAGTTATGATGCTGAAAATTCAGCTTTACCATCACAGGAATAAATGACCTTTTACAGTATATTAAAATAGAAAAACATTCTTTTAAATTGTAATTATATTACAAAATATTACTGTTTTTACTGTATGTTTGATCAAATAAATGTGGCCCTGGTGAACATAAGAGACTTCTTTCAAAAGCATTCAAAATTCTTAATTATTTCAAACTTCTGACCATAGTGTATATTTAAAAACTTTTTCAAAAATAATGATTAGGATGTGTCCACTGATTCAAGATTATGCACCGGTACTACCGGTACCAATCAGAACAAAAATTTCTGCAGTACCAGTAGTACCGAGCACTGTATATTCTGTACCTGCTGAATAGAAGCTGCTTTCAAATTCGTGTTTGTTAGAGCACTCTCTGAAGCATCAAAGGTTTCTATTTACAGTGTGTTTTTGAAGTGTTAAGCATTGTAGCCAATCACAATTATATCTGTTGAGCGCGCAAACGCAATGCCCTATCAGAGGTGTTAGTCAGTAAGGTAATCAGAATGCACTCGACACCGCTGAAAACACAAGGTTTTGTTTGGCTCAAAGCAGGCCGCAAGTTCGCCAATCCTTTCATTGTAACCAACAAAGTGTAAACATGATGTAAATAAGAAATTAATTGTAAAATTAAGACACCTTTTTTGTCCAAAGCAACTTAAACATGAGGAGATCAATAGAAGCAGTTAAACCAACAAAAGAACAACAATATGTAAGTGCTGTGACAAGTCCCAGTTAGTCTAGCACAGTAGCCACACTAACCCCAGGCTTAAGCTAGTCCCAGACTAAAATGCATGTTTGAGCTGTTTTAACTGAAAGTAACCTGTACTGACATTTCTTAAAATATGTCAGTGCCATTGTTTTGTCTCAAGATGCACATCAGTAATTTTTCTTCTAGGGTACATTCATAAAAGCTACTTAAATGGCCTCATTGAACTAAGGCATAATCTTGGCTAAGCCTAAGCCCTGTCTGTGAAAGCGAGCCTAAGTATTTCGGCCTTAGCACTTCTCTTCATTACCCATTTACAATCTGAAGACAAGTTTAGTTTAGTTTTTCATGCTGCTAAGTACACTGCAAAGTTTCTGGACTGACAACCGTATTTAAATGCATGATTGAATCGGAAACTGTGATGACTGACAGTCATAACCAACAGATGAGACAAAACAGGGCAAATGTTTTTAAAGTACTTAATTCAACAGTTTTGCTCTGGTACCAAAATTGGTATGGAGAACCACAAAACTTTATGGTATTGGTACCCACTACTGAAATTTTGGTACCGTAGTGGAAAGTCCTAAAGATGGGATTTGAAAAATTGGGTTGAGTGTGCACAGCCTAGGGCACCAGACAAGAAGCACAACTCTAACCACAGTCATTTCTTCCTTCTAATATACATCTTGCGCAAGTTGCAATTCAAAATGTTGTAATTAGGAGTGCAATTCCATTTTAATGCATCACCGCACTAAAACATTACAATGACTTTGCCAAACAGACTTGCACTATTCACTTATAAAAGTGAAGCAAGAGCTTTGCTTGTGACCTGGCATGGGATAACAGAACAGTCCCAGTTATACAGGGAATCTGGGGAACAGATGCGTTCGTATTTGGCAGAGCTCTGGATCATGCACTGTACAGCACGCTGAGAAAATTCACTAAATGCTTCCTTCGCATTGTTTGGCTACGTTTCCCAAGCTTGACCCAATAAAGGCGAGCATAGATCAGAGGGAATACCTGCTCTGCGACACTGGAATATAGTTCATATCTGCATCCTCTCCATTCACTGCTTCATTCTGCCAGATCTGCAGGCAGCAACAAATTTCTGCTGAACAGACCATGTCTAATTACGTCCTCTTTAAGTAGGGCTGTTTCTTTTTAGGTTTCAGATTTTTTTTTTTCTTGGTTCCATAGAATAGGTCCCATTGTCATGCTGTCAAGCAAACAATTTATCTCTTGCACAGACAGCGTAATGGGACGAAAATGGAACTTTACTTCAGTGTACTTAAACGTAACATATGAAAAGGTTTATAAAGTTACCAAGAAGAGGGTTTGGCCTTAATAAAAGCAGCTAATGGAAGGATATGAATGCGTTATCTGAGATTTCCTTCTAACTCGCAACAGGGCATATATACGCATTCCTCTAGGTTTACATAGCATTCCACTGGAACACGGAATATTGCAGTAGAAATTAGTTGATCTCAACTGGTAGGTTGTGATCCAAAATATGGGAAAGCAAGAAGGATAAACATACCAAGAAAAAGAAAAACATACTAAATCTAAACAATATATTCAACTTACTATATAACTGTGCATAGTAAGGATGGCATAAAATAAAATAAAAAATACAGGCATGTTCCTTAACAATCTGTCTTTTGTTTACTTTTAATTTTGGTACTGTGTTAGATTACAACTATGAGAACCACTAATTTCAATGAACTTTTTTTCAACCACTATGGGTGTAAATAGAAAACATGCAGCCCTCAACATTGCACACCTCCAAATGTTTGCAGCAGAAAAATTAATCTAGCCTCTTCATAATGACCATCTGAGCGCAGAGGTATTTGTTTTCACACGTCTATAAAACTAAGTGGGTCAAACACTGTTAATCCTGATGGCGACATAGCAAAACTTTACTATAAGATCATGTGCCCTGCTCCGCTGCTTTGAAGCTCTGACTGCACCCTGCTGCTTTGATTGAAATATTGCTTCACTGTGCAAATTAATTTAGGAGGAAACAAATAAAACAATAAAAAGATGAACAGATTGCATTTACCTTTTTATTAAGTAATGTTAAGAGAACGATCAATCAAAGCCTTTAACAGGTTTCCTTGCATTACTTTTGGAAATACACTCGCCTCCTTTTTATTACACTTTAAGGGTCTTTAAGAAGCAGAGCAAAGGGGTGTAGACTGCAAAGCCCCTCAACCAGAGTCACGCTGAGCCCGTCTCACTCCGCTGATTCAGAGGTCAGCTCAAGAATTCCCCAGGTCACCGCAGATTTGTACACCTGCTTGCATGTCGATTTAATTATTGACCTGCTAACGTGAAAAAGGGGCCTCGCAGATCCTTAGGAAGTCTTTTTAAGTCTAGTTAAAAGTTAAATCAAGTATTCAGCTTGAATAATTGATCTTACTCTGAACTCAAACTAGGACTGGGCGATACAGCTTAGAAAAATTATACACTGATATTTTTTTACTTTTATCATTTTCACTTTGACAGACAGACATATAGATAGATAGATAGATAGATAGATAGATAGATAGATAGATAGATAGATAGATAGATAGATAGATAGATAGATAGATAGATAGATAGATAGATGATAGATAGTGAATCATAAGTGATAGATCCTTATCTAAATTCTTTCATACTCAAATATAAATCAAAACAGTCTAATTACACACTCGTTAGGAAACTTAATCACCAAATAAAATATCACCATCATCATGATCATGATCATTATGAACATTATATGACAAATATTCAAAATATCTCACCTAGCCAACCTAATGTTGTCACACCTAGCATAGAAGGCTCAAAGAAAATGGCACCAGGCTGCAGATTTAAATGAATATATTAAAATATAATGGCAGTAAAGGCACTTAAAGAATACAATTCAATCTTATGTTAATAATTTCTTCTGTTTATGAAAACACCCAGAGATTCTATTAATACCCCTTAATATTGGATTTCCCTAATTACTATGCATGTAATCAACAGCTAAGGCTACAGCTAATGCTTAATTGTACACAGTTAAAGCTGTTGTACAAACTTGTTTACATTCACTAATATTCCTATTACAATTGAAGCACACTTGACTTAATGCTACAAACACAATCTTATATCATTTATGAATGTTATATCATGGTAAAAGAATATAATCACAATAAAGCCATTTTCTCTGTAAATTCAATACAAACTGTTTATATGTTAAGCTACCATATGCTAAGGCCTAAACAAATGAAAGCTACTTTATCTCATTTGATTATTTTCTTTATTTGTAGAGTATAAACCAAACTGACATTGCATTATCAGCTAGCAAAAAATAAATTAGCTTGCTCTCTTTAGGTAAACTTTTACAGATGTTAATCCTTAACTTAACAACATCATTGGCATTCAGCTAAAAGCACCCAAGTTTAGACACAAATTGTCACTGTTTATTTTCTCATCTCAAAACTCTAGTGTTGCATTAAACGTCAGTTCTGCACATTCACACCGAAGACGAGACCCACGGCTCCATCCTGCTGCAATTAGCACAGTCGCTGTCAAAGAGGCATGAACTGATTCAGAAATAACTTGCAGATGTGCAACTGAAATCTCTCCTGAATCTAATTCAGTTCCTTTTACAACACGCCAACAAAAGCCGTTTGTTTGAATGTGTCGAGCGGCGCGCTGATTGGACGTGGAAGTGCAGCGCAGCTTCAGAATGGGCCGCTCTGAAATATGATGACACTGCCTTCGAAAATTAAACCCATTTGTCATGAAACGCGAGAGGTTTGAGAGACAATGCAAATGTTTGCTTGTAATGCTCAGATGAAGGTTAAAGAAAAACAAGAAATATCAATGTCAACCACATTTTGTGGGTTAAAAAGTTCAAATAATCATGTTTTAACAAGCGATTGCTATTATTCAGATTTAATACCCAAGTCGTTCATCAAACAAGGTGGACTATATTTTAGCTCAATTTCTTTTTTCCTACTTAATATTTTTGGCAGCTGTTCTTTGAAAATCAGAGACGAAAAGAGGCTTTGTGAAGTATGCTGTGCTTCAGCACACTGCTATACTGTCAGTGCCAACATGGTAAAGTCTCCAAACATACCTTTCAAGACAATTCGAATAACCCACCATGAGCAATTAATGTTGCTTATTATACACAATCCAAAGTTTTTTTGTGTGATAAGAATAAAAACTGAATAAGGAAAGTGAATGGTGACAAAGATTGTCCCTGGTCCCCATCCATTTTGACTGTAAAATTAAGTTCACATTAGCTACATTTTTGCAAAACTACGAAAGCAACAAGATCCACTGTGAATTGTCAATAGTGTAGTCATGTATGAAGCACAGCTCACACAGAAGTCACTTTCAAACCAAGCAACTTTCTGCTGATCAATGTTTTTCGAATCTGAATGTCCAACTTAAACCCGTTGAGAAATCTGCATAGGAAAATCTTTCACTCTTGCTAGGAATGAACCGGTTACCGGTTTGACGATAAACTATAATAAAAAAATTCCCTACGGTTAGTATTTCTGCTTCATATTTTAATTATCTTTAAATCCATATTTGATTATCGCGATTACTAGGTAAATACTGTTAGGCATTAAGCAAAGTTAACAGTTTCATGCAGGTGCAACATGAAGCGTAAGTTTTATTTTGTGTGAAAACATGACGGAATGGCAGAGTGCTGAGAGAAATGATATGAAAATACATGAACGTATAAAGGGGAAACCTGCCTTCAGAAAAGTTTCGGCATTTTGCTTGTCATCTTCCCTCCATGTAATGCCTAATATAGTATTGTTTATAGCAGCTGCTTTGTTTATAGAGGTTACAAACGGAACACAGCTCTATTTCTCCTGTTCCATAAGCGCCATCTACTGTCAGAGAGTGGATTTACATTTTCATTCAGCCTGTCTACTGTTTTTGTTCAGACCAATGCGAACACCAATGTGTGTGTAATGTAATTAGTAGATGATAAAGTTATAAGTCATTGTAAGTCACCCAACCAATATTTTTATTCGTTTAAAATAGTTTTTTAAATAGTTTTTTATTCATTTTATTTTTAATTATTTTAATGTTTATGCAAACAAAAGTGATGCTAAGTGTACTGTATTTGTTGTTTGTTGGTTTTCGACATAAAACATGGTGAAATTATTTTAGTGTATATTCAAGTCGTTTTGAACACTTCCAGCACATTTTAACAATAATATAATATTGATAACCGTGATCATTTTGGTCACTATAGCTGTGATATGAAATTTTGGTAACACTTTAGTTTAGGGTCCAATTCTCATTATTACTTAGTTGTTTATTAGCATGCATATTACTAAATTTGTGGCTGTTTATTAGTACTTATAAAGCACATATTAATGCCTTATTCTGCATAACCATATTCTACATCCCTTAATTGTAACCAATACCTAAACTTAACAACTACCTTATTAACTATTAACAGGCAGAAAGTCATAGTTAATAGTTAGCTAATAGTAAAAATTGGACCCTAAATTAAAGTGTGACCAAAATTTTCATACCGTTTCATCTCTAGCTCTCACATGAACATCCAGATAGTGCTAGATTCCTGTTGAAATGACTGGATTTCGCCCACAAAAATTCACTGAGAAATGGTAAATGTAACTGCAACTTAAGGAAAAAAGCAGCTTGGACATTCAGCTAAATATCTCCTTTTAAACTGCTTGTCAAATCTTTGGAATAATTAAGATTTTGTAATTGTTTTTGAAAAAAAAACTTATGTTCACCAAGGTTGCATTTATTTAATCAAAAATACAGTAAAAAAAAAAAAAAAAAAAAGAAAAAATGTGAAATATTACTATTAAAATTTAAAAGAACTGTTTTCTAGTGTGTATTTTTTAAAATGTACTAAATAAAAATAAAATGTTAAATGTAAATAAAATGTACATTTTTACATTTTAGAATGTAATTTATTCCTGTGATGGCAAAGCTGATTTTTCAGCAGCCATTACTCCAGTCTTAATGTGTTATTTTTAATTATAACAATGTCACAGCATTATTGTTTTTTACTGTATTTTTGATAAAATAATTGCATTTGAGACTAAAGGACTTCTTTCAAAAAGATTTAAAAAATCTTATGTTGTGTGTATGTTCCACACAGGTGAGTACATAAAACAGAACTTTTATGAACTAGGCCTATCCCTTTAAGTCTGCCTAGTCACCTCAGAGTCAATTATAAAAATACGTACTTTTGCAAATCCCTAACTTAAACTGCCACAGTAAAGTAAATAACATGTTACAGAATGTTACCAACAAAAGGACTGCTGATTTACTTTGAACTATAAATACGTCTTAGGGATTCAAACACAAACATGGACTGATGCCAGGCAGCAGAAATGTGTCTGGATCTCTGCCACGTGCTTCCTGCACAACTCCGAATCTCCAGGTTTGTAATTCAAATAACAGCTGAAAGAAGCAACTAATAAGACATTAGCACCCTTCTCTGAATCCTTTGAAGTTACTGGCACTCAAGAAGAGAAAATTTGCAAACGTATTTGCACACGCAGCCATTATCTTTCCTTACACACGGTTTATAAATGCACAGTACTGGAAGATTCTTATGGATATGCAAACTATGCCTGTTAGACAAAGTGCACAGTGCTTGCTGGAATCTGATATGGAATCTATTTATAAACCACCAACCCCATTTAGTTCTGCTCTTATGTCACATAAATGCTATTCAAGAGTATAGCCAGTGCCGAGTCTGTCGACACAGCGTTAAAAACCCTCTGTCTCTCTCTCGCTCTCACACACACACTAAAACAATGATATTACGAGCTAAGGGACTCTAGAACAACTGGGTCCAATTAAATCCTGAAAAACTGTGAGAGCAGTGCTGAGCTCTTGCCAAAACAATTCCTCTCTTTAAAAATGACACATATTTTCTGTGAAATACTATCACAACTGAAATATTTGCTGTGGTAGGGAGTAGCTCTGTATCTTTATTTCTGAGAAGGAAAAAAAAAAAGTTTTACGCTTTAGGACAGATTAAACAAGATAAAAGACAAGAGGAAATATAATTAGAAACAAACAAATCCGTGTGAAGCCGAGCCGAACTCCAGTGCTAGAGAGTACAGTAAGACTGTACGCCCAAGAATTTGTTGGCCCAGGAGGGCAAAAACAGTCGATTCAAAAAAATCAAAAACTGCACGTCTTCACAGGAGTGTTATGTTGCCCTCTTTAGGCACAAACTCTAAGTGTTAAATTTTATCGGCCGGCTGCCAGAAAGAGATCACTGCAGGCCTGTTGCTGTTTCAGCCACTGCTATCCTTCTAATGAATGACTAACCCCAGCCAGAGGGGAAATTACATCACCTGGGTGTAGAAACAAAAAGGCAACAGCAAAGTGGCCCTGTTTTATCACACAACCGTATACTCACATACTTTCCTGTTTGCATACACATGGCCTTACATGGTCATACAAACATTAGCACATTGCCAAGTCTTAGCAGTTGAGCATTCAAATAAGACAGAGTGTTGATCACATGTTCAAACAGTATAGATTCAGAGGAACTTGTCAGATCAGTGGCTCCCAAATTCGCTTCAGGCTTTTATAATAAACATCAAGCAGCGGTTCAACACAGTTCCAAAATTGTTTAGCGTACATAAATAAATGACAGACTGAAATATGTGATATAATATGTGATCATTATTAATAAAAAAATAAGTTGATGTGTGTGTGTGTGTGTGTGTATATATAATATATATATATATATATATTAGTCAAACCAAAATTGATTCAGACACCTTGAACATTTCATTCATTAATACAGTTTATTCACTATTGTTTAAAAAAATGGTAATAAAATATGAAAAGATCTGAGCTAAACTGTGTCAGAAAGATTTAATCTTAATTATGTCAGATAACACTTAAGCAAAACATGGTCAGATCAAAGTTTCTGAATAATTTTTGGTTACAAATTTTAATTAATTTTACTGGTAGTCCACTGTATGAAGAATTTTGGGGTATAATATGTCACAGTTTACTTTATTTTGCTATCCTCACTTACATAAATAAACTATAGTGTCCTGCACCCACTAGTAAAAATATATAAAAAATATCAAAAACGTCTGAATAATTTTTGGTTTGACTATATATATATATATATATATATATATATATATACACACAATTATAGTATATATACAGATATAGTGAGTGAGTGTAAAATATGTAAGAATATTAGATAAAATAACATTTTTACATTAATTTAAAATTAAATAATTGAAATTAATAATATACAATTAAAAAATTTATTATAATTATTGTATTAATAATATAATAACTATAATTATTTAATATAATGCTTATAATAGCTTATTTTGTTTTGTTTGTATATAGACATTAATTATTCACAATTTAATAATTGAAAATTATAATAATATAGATAATTAAATAATTTTAATTATAACAAATGTTATAATTTAACACATTTTTATTATATATATATATATATATATTAAAATATGTTTAATATGTTAAATTATATTTAATTATAAATACATCATAATTAAAATGATTTAATTATATATTTTATAATTATAATTATTTTCAATTATTTAATTGTAAATAATATATAATTATTATTATTATTATTACTACTAATAATAATAATAATGTATAATTAAATTCATAATTTTAATAATATCAAACTAACCAATAATAACACACCAGTATACAATAGTGTGGGACATATTTTCTTTTTGTAGCTTTCGTGGATGCAACCTCAGCATCTGTCTAATTTGGCTAGTATTTTAAATTTCCATAAAAATACTGCATTTCCTTTGACATTTTAAAAGTTAAGTGTATTTTTGTTCTACCCTACTTATCCTTGATTAAATTCTAAGTTGCACTTAGCATTTTTAAATTCTGTCTGCATTTAGCAATTTTTTTTGCATGCTCTTTGCGACCCTATAAGAACAAATATATGCCCCATTTCTGGGTCATGACCCATCCACTGACTCTCTTCTTGTAAATAGGAAACATGTCTGTTATTGTACTATTAACACAGCATAGTGCAGCCTCTGCAAATGCATGCCAGTTTCTATGATAGCTGATTAACTTTATCAGCGGTCGCTTGGGTTATTCGCTGCAAATGCAAATGTAATTTAATTGAACAATCTGCTGAGTGCATCTGAGGCTGCCGAGTTGTGAAGCTCACATTACTGCAGGTGCTTTGGCTGACACTTAATCACATTGTTATTTAAATTCACCATGTCTCATTTAGCAACTACACTGGGAATGCACAAAAGAGTGGCGAACATTCTTCACAGTTTTTTCACACAATACTTAAGACGTGTAAAAATAGTACACTCCAAACTCAGTATTACAACAAATAAGATGCGCACAACATTGCAGAATTTCAATGAACACCTTTACACAACATTGACTCTAACTATAATGCAACTGAAAACAGAAAATGGAACACCATTCTCTGAAAAGGCTGTGGGTACATTTTGGAACTGACATACTTCTGTTAATCGGCCAATCAGACACAGTTTAATGGACAAATATTGTCTGATTAGTACTCAGTACAGTCTTAGAAAAGAGGTTAAATGGGGTTCAATTCAAAACCCTATAGGGTTCTTGACTCAATTTTATGCCAGAAAGGTTCTATAAAAGGAGAAATGTCTTAAATGGTTGCCAATAGGGGTGGGCAATCAAAATCTTATATCACAATATAAGTAATTTTATTTCACAATAATGATATATATCATTATATAGTTATTTTTACTTTAAACAAGGTTTTTGTGATATCAAAATAATTGATACCAGTGAAATTTCATATTTCTCCTCACCAAATATCCAACCCGACCTCACGGCAATTTGTATGTATTTTACAAGGTGGCTAATTCGTACGAATCCGTATTCGTACATGTTTTGCTAAATCAGACTTATTATACAAGTTGCCAAATTCGAATGAATTCGTACGAATGACCTACCCCTAACCCCGCCCCTAAACCTACCCATCACTGGGGTTTAGACAAATCGTATGAATACGTACAAATGAGGTCGTAGGAATTTGTACGAATTAACTACCTCGTAAAATACGTACGAATTGGTTGTGAGGTAGCGTTGAAATATCACAAAAACTAATACTAGATTAACTAACTAAAAAAAAAAAAAACTCTCAAGCTTACTAAAGACAAGTAAAGAGTCAGTGATAAAATAAGAACAAAGAAACTAATTACAAGCAACAGAAACAATAGAACAAAAACACAAATGAAATAGATCTACCTAAAAAAAAAATCAAAATAAATGATAAAGACAATGTAAAACTATGTAAAACTACATAAATTGTATAAAGAAAAAAAAAAAACACTGAATAGTCTTAACGGTGTAAATTAAATATACATTTATTCTTATTAAAGCTACAAAAGTGATTCAGTCAGGAGCAGTGAGTGATTTTCTCTTTGTCTTTTGTTGTTTAACGTTAATGTCACAGATACAAGCAGGTATATTAGGCTGCTGTCACTTTAAGACCGAATGCACTGATCTAATATTCTGATACACATGCGCTTTCTCAACTGTTTACGTTCACTTAAGACATGTATAAATGACTGTGTTTATAAGGATACTCACAAAGACAGGAATTTTGATGCATAAGTGTGTGTATTTGACCGTTCAAGACCAATAGGGCGGCAAAAAGAACTCAGTTCAGTACCCACATGCTCTATGAGCAGCAGCACGTGTTTCAGGTGTGCATATGCGCTCAAAAACCATCTCTCAGACAGTGCCCGTATTTACCGAAATGAGTTCTCTTTCGCTCTTTCAGTTGTTTTTAAACCGCACTGCTTGAAAACGCATGCAAATGATAAGCTTTTGTGACAGCACAGCACAACAACGTCATGTGAGCAAGTAACCACAATAGTGGACGATAGTCCAAAATTTCTACCGGTTGACAAATTTCTACCGTTTTATCGTGTCTATATATCACGCAGCCCTAGATACATAATAATTTCATTTTTAATGGGTTGTTTACATTTTTCTACTGATAAAGTATGTTTACAAGCTGTTTAATGCATATAATTTAATTAAAAATGAACTAAATCTATAAAATGATCCTATGATGGGTTCTATATATGAAGTGCCTGACTGAACCTTTTAAGGTTTAATATAGAACCTTTCCTTCTAAGAGTGTATGGTATGTTAATAAGCATATGTTATTATTTCAAAAACTAGTTATTGGTCCCAAAAATGACTAAGAACTAACAGTATGCAGCATATTCTCAAAACTGTAAAGTATACCTAAGAGTGGAGCATTGTCCTTGGCTGGTAATCCTATCTCCCGGGCCGTTTCAAGATCAGCAGTCATGAATGCGTAATAAATTTGAAAAGCAAATAATTGGCATTGCTGCTGAGTGGGGGAAGGGAGGGAGGCCGGTGGCAAGTTGGAAAGAGGACAGAGCTCTGATCAACTGAACAAACAGTGCATTAAGACTAATGCTTTTCCTCAATAACACCTCGTTACATTGTGTAAACACCATGTTTTCAAGGTCGATCCCGGCAACAGTTTATGTTTCCACCTGATATTGATAATAATTCAGCAAAGTAACCTTGACATTTCGACAGAACCTGTTGATTATTTTGAAAAGGCTATTTGATCCTCCACTCCACGGGGGGAGGACAGTAGAACGGTTGAGGTTCACACACAGCAGATTCTCTTTTTGTATTCAGGATCGGTGATTACACGAGCAGTGCAAGATAAAACAGGTACAGACGTTGTTACATTACCCATGTAATACTGCAGCTGTGCTGCTTTGTTAAAATAGCAATTGCAACACAATCGGTAGAGCACAATGGATGGGAAAGCTTTACATAACACTGTCAAAAACACTGTTTTAAATAAAAAATAAAATAAAATGATAATTGGTCTGACCAATATTTTTCACCAATATTTACAATCTTGTACTTCAGTTATCTGGTTAAACAGTTATCATATATATATATATATATATATATATTTAAATTTTATATATGTATAATTAAAAATGTGTTAAATTATATTAGATTATAAAAAGAAGTTATAATTAAAATGTCAGTTATTTAATTGTATATATATATATATATATATATAGTTATATTGTAATCAGTTATCTTATATTAAATTAGCTATTATATATATATATATATATATATATATATATATATATACATACACACACATTTTATTATATATATATATATATATATATATACATACACACACACATACATACATTATATATATGTATGCATGTATATAAGCATGCAGTCTGTCAAGTCAACTAAATACATTAAAAAATCATTAATATACAGTAAAATAACAGAAAACAAATATTTTCTTGTACATGAAAAGGTTAAAGGCAAACAGATCTCAGTCCATATGCAATGTGAAAATCATTAATAATAATAATAATTATTATTATTATTAATTCTAGACATTTTTACTGTTGTAGTACAATAATTATTTAGTTATCTTTGTATTAAAAAAGTAATCTCAATAAAAACATTAAAATTGGTTTTGAATATTAGCCACTGGACACATAAACACAATCATTATCAGTCAACAATCTCTAATATTTATGACTGACTCAACCTGACTACATTAGTTTCAACAAACAAAAATCACCTTCAATGGCAAGATGACTATAAAAAAGCAGTTATACTTTTTTTTTTTTTTTTTACAGTGTACCCTAAAAATATCTCGTTATTATATGACATTAATATAATTATAACCTATTACAAAGTAATTACAAGCAACTCCACAACATAATAACACGAATTAGTTACAGTTAATAGCATTTAAACCTTACTCAAGTAAACGCACAGCAGCATAAACAAACACAGTATTGTGAAAGAACAATGTTTCGGTACATCAAAGGGTTAAATCCCCAGAAAGAACATTTTTTTTCTCTCTCTCATTCTGTCGGGCAAACACATCTCAGCTTATATGCAATGTGGAATGAGGCTGCAGCACTTTGACATAACCTTCATAAATGTCACTCGCTCGCTTTAAGGCATAGCAGCTGCTTGATCAGCCTGCCGTTATTAATCAATTCCTATTGATATTAGTTCAGAAACATCGCACATTTCAAACATCTGCCTGAGATATTCTCCAGCATAAGCCATATCTCATCAGCGACGGTCAGCAACAGTACACTTCACATCGATCGTCCGTGCACGTTTCGCGTATTTCTTTGCGTCTCATCAGAAGCAGCACCACTATTTTTATCAACAATCAGCAGATCGCAACACCACAACGAAGCACTTCTGTCATCTTTGACATTCTCAGTTTCCGCACTATTGTATATCAGATGAAACAAGCAAACACTGATGTGACAACTTCACACAATGGCATCATTCTCATCATCACACGCTGTTTGAAATGCATGCGCTAAACGCTCGTATGCAAATGAGCCGAGGCGAAATGAACACAAGGGTCCACTATGACTGCGTGTCTATTATTAAACGCGATGCATTAGATGTCTTGTGATCAGACAGCGGAATAGATGCGCTGCAAAGCCACACACAGCTCATATTTCATCCATACCACAATAAACACATCGCGCAGGGACGGACCCCTTCATAGAAAGCAGCAAAAGCAAAGAAACGTGCCAGAAATTACCTCTCCGTGAGTGACATTTCTGCCCTGGGGAGTATCTTCTGGGAGAAAATAAAGTTTGGAGCTGGATAGAAGTTGCTTGGTTGTCCTTTCCTCCCATAAGAGCTGTAGTTCTGCTATGCAGATGGGGTCCCCTGCTTTACATCTGACCAAGAAAAAATCACCCAGGGACAAAATTCTCGCTTTGCCTTCAAGGTGAAATCTAAACGCCTTGTAGAAAATGTAAGGTCCGTGCAAACCACAAGGTGAGCCTACCCACTGCGGAAACACAAATAGACATGCCATATTTATATTCAGCAACATTTTATATAACACGGGATCAGAGGCGAGCAAAGCATTCCAGCTGATCACATGATAAATCACATTCTATAGAAATATGAATAATAAAATATTAACTTTTGTCGTAAAGTTTCTCCCATTGATTCCCTATCGTAGCATATGACTAGATGCGAGCGCGCAATAAATTAATTAGAGGCAGAAATGAAAGCGGAGTGGATGATATTACCAGGAGTGAGTTGGGCTCCATCTCGTCGCTCTGAATTGATTAAACTCAAACATTCTCTCCAAACTTGTTGGCTTGAATGGATCACCGAAGGTCCTGGAAGGGCAAAATATCAACGCGCTCACCAACGCGACGACCTTCAATATGAAACCGACACACTGCGAAATTAACTCACCTAAAATGTCCGCAATTGGTGTCTAATATTTTTTCAATCTATATTATTTCACTTACGGTCATTTTGGTACATTTTTTGCAACCGCGCGTTCATATTAAATTCGTGAATGCGAACGGAGGCTCGTTCATGTGCGGTCTGTCAGCCTCAAGAAGTCGTTTTACAAATTCTAGGCTCCTCTTTCGGCAAAACCGGATACTGATTACGAAACTGCTGCGAGTTTAAGTATGAATTCTGAATAACGTGATTTTTTATATACAAAACGAACGGCTGTATTTGATAATATGCGCGATGATGGCTGTATGTGTCTGTCAGGACCTGTGTAAAGGAGGTTTGTATGAGTATACCGAAACATTTCCTGCAGAGATTCTTCATTTTATTTCTCGAATGCATTTACTGTACATTTAATATAATTATTATACTTATACAGCAGCATTAACGCGTGTGAAAGGGCCCGGATATGGCGAGATGTAATCGGAATTTTAGCAATTCAAACGCTTCGTTTATGAACGCAAACGTTGTTGAAATGTATCAAGCGCGTGTAAACGCGACTAATGGAAACATTGTAATATCGTCTTTTGAATTGTTGCCATTATGGCCGCTGTGATTTTTGAACATGGTCCATAGTAGTGCTATATTGCGCCCCTCTTGTGTGCTATAGGCGAATAAATGTCATTGTGAGAAATGCGTTTGTTTGATAAGAGAAATAAAACGTCTTACAAAGCTGTCATACTCTTAATGGAGCTCGCTTATGTTGTTTTTTTTTTTTTAAGCGAAATGCTTTTTAGTCGCGGGCTTCGTTTTAATGAACAATTTCATATCGCCATCGAGCTTTTACACAGTGAAGACGATTATAAACTAAATCTGTCATATAAATAACAACCCGATACATATTTATAAACATGTACAGGCTATGCGTGCTGCATATTTCACGCACACATCGACACTAGTGAGGTTTTGCTCATATAGTCATTTGCTCTATTTCGTAATGTATGGCTGTGCCCTTAAAAGTTGTAGCATATGGCCTAAATTACAGGATGTAACATTTACGTCAGCTATTTTTATGTCTTATGCAATGTTTTATCTCCAGTCACGAGGGGCAGCTGGTGATTATGGATGTGATCACATTCATGCTTCATATAACAGCTTAACTCAAATGAACTGAACAGACTTAAATGTGATTTAGTAAATTCGAATCATAGGACATTATTTTGTTTATGGGGGCGGGGCTATTCTTCAGAAGAGCAGGATGAAATTATGAATAGAATACGTTTTGGTGCCAGTAATTTAGATGCAAATATAATGTATGGTCATGCAACATAGAAATTGCTAAATTCATACTGTGCAACATAATAACTTTCATTATTAATTAATTAAATGTTCATATATAAATCAGTGTTTAATGACATTTGTATTTGATAATATGATTATATTTGGTCATTATATGAATGAAAGCTATTATATTTAATAAAATGTATAAGATGATAATAAATACATACATAACTTGCGATATTTATTTGTGTGTGTGTGTGTGTATGTATATATTCACAGATGTGTCATAATGTATCTACACATCTAACATGAAAGTTTGTTTACATATGTGTGTGTGTGTATATATATATATATATACACAGACACACACATATATATATACACACTCAATTTATTATTAATCGATTTAACACTAAAATGTATGTATGTATATATATATTATATATATATATATATATACACGTGTGTATATATATATATATGTTCATAAGATATTGTAATTAATAATTAATAAAAAAATTATTATCTAATATTTAAGTTTGTATACTGACATGAATCAAATTTTCATGAACCTTTGTTACCCAAAAGATCATTATGTATTATAATATAATAATAAGCATTATGTAATATAATATTTTCTAATTTTAGCATAATTTTAGCTATTTTAGATGCTGCCAACAGCTTAAATCTTGTAGATTAGAATGAGCAAGATATTGGTCGTCAGCCAGCATTTAAGTCATTTTACTCTGCAGATTTTATTGCAGCAGTGTGATAGTATGTGACTGTCCTTGTGATTGGAGGAGGGCGGTGCTGTAAACGTCATGTCAGCCTATGATTAAACTCCTTTATTTGAGACAGTGAGCGGTAATAGCAAGTGCATTCAAGCACGCCATCAATCATCCCACTGCACTGTGACACACATTGACATGAGAGGTGCAGTCTGTCTCTGTACAAACAGAGATCCCAATCAGATAAATTAACATGGACAAGGGCCATAACAGACAACATGCTTAATGCATTTTTTTTTTTTTTTTTTCTGAGATGGATTAAATATGAAATGTTTCACCAAGTTCCTGTTAAGCCCAAACATATTTTTTATGCTGCCTGCATGTGCCGTATTTGTTATTTTAGTCCTGTCTCTGCTTTTCTTGGCTGTTTACCATCTCGGATAGTCATTTCACTATCTTCATAAGCAGTTTAAAATACTGTTCTCCTTCCTGATTGCTCCAGCAATAATAAATGATGATGACAATGTTAAGAATAATTTGCCTCACAGATTGTGTGTTTCAGTATCTGCTTTGCAGCATAGATTTCTTGCACTTGCTGACAGTATGAGTAGAGCAGATTGATAGCCTAATCTTTCTCTCAGAGCTGCAAGGAACATTTGCAGTTTGAAAGCTTGTGGAAAAATTGAATTCTCTCTCGCTCTCTTTCTCTCCCTCTCTCTTGCACCGTGAGACTCAATGTGCTGTTTTGCCTGTCAATGGATTTTTGCATGACTATGCGCTCTTCAGCACTCCATTAATCCCCATATTTGTTTTCAGAACAATGCAACACAAAATGTACTTCATTTTCAGTTCTTCCCAGCTACATTTGAATACAACTGACAAGTTAGACTCCTTGCCATTCATTCACTCCAAAATGCTCTAGTGTTCTTCTTAGTAAATTGCCTGTAATTATATATTATCCTCTTCGGTTTCAGAACCTGTTTTGAATTAGAAGCGGAGTAATTTCTAAAAATCGCTCCGAGGCATTGAAATGCTGTTCACCTTACCGTCAGTAATTTGCAGGGCGGGCAGCAAAAACAGCATCAGCACTTTTTTTCTCTTCCTTTAGAAATAACATATAAATTAATGACAAATTGCTACAAACTACAAACACTGCTGCCAGTGGCAGAAATCACACACTACACCCCCTCCCAAAAAAGAAGAGCAGACACAGATTGAGGATCTCTCTCATAAATAGAGAAATGTGCATTTACTAATAAACTATAACATACTTAGATAGTTTAGCATGTATCGTTTGATATTGTTAGGGGTGGGTATGTATGTAATGTATGTATGTGTGCTAAAACATGCCGGCTTGAAAAACAGATGAGTTTAAAGCACATGTGTCGAGTGACGTTCAGGAATATCAAATGGAATATCAAATACTAATATAATCACCAAACTATGCCTGTTCGGATTCTTCATGCTGTTTGTTTGTTTATCTATTTATTCAGAATATCTCTCATTGCATCATTTTTCCGTTAAGGGGAGTGTTTATCAATCATCTATAAAGGTCCATCTGCTCTCTCTTGTTCCGATGCATAGACACAGAGCAGTAAATAGGATGATATATGAAACTAGCAGAGATGGTGACACCAGCCAGACAAAGCGACATATGAGTTCCCACCTAAAAATAGCAAATATTGCTATACATGCTTCCAGCGCCTTTCATTTGTATTTAAAAAGGTGCATTTTCTTTTTATATAAATTACACTCCAAATAACATTCCAAACCACTGGAAATGCTCCTTTTACCAACCAAGATTTTTAATATTTAATGAATACTGTAAGTTACAGAGCCCCTAAAGGGACATGGTGAAGTAAAAAAATATGAGATGGGAGGAAAAATTATTTGTCAGCCCTTTTGTGTTCTCTCGCAAATGTTTTGCATTCCCCCAAGAAACTTTGCGTTTGCTTGCAAAATTTTTTGCGTTCCCCCTAGAAACTTTGCATTTGCTTGCAAAAATGTTTACGTTCCCCCGAGAAACTTTGCGTTTGCTCGCAATATGTTTTGCATTCCCCCGAGAACCTTTGCGTTTGCTCGCAATATGTTTTGCATTCCCCCGAGAAACTTTGAGTTCCCCCTAAAAAACTTTGCGTTTACTCGCAAAATGGTTACGTTCCCCCGATAAACTTTGCGTTTACTTGCAAAATGTTTTGCGTTCCCGAGAAACTTTGCATTCACTCGCAAAATGTTTTTTTCACCCGAGAAACTTTGCGTTTGCTCGCAAAATGTTTTGCATTCCCCCGAGAAACTTTGCGTTTGCTCGCAAAATGTTTTGCATTCACGAGAAACTTTGCGTTTGCTCACAAAATGTTTACGCTCACCCGAGAAACTTTGCGTTTGCTCACAAAATGTTTACGTTATCCCGAGAAACTTTGCCTTTGCTCGCAAAATGTTTTGCGTTCCCCTGAGAAAGTTTGCGTTCCCTCACAACATGTTTACGTTCCCCCGAGAAACTTTGCGTTTGCTCACAAAATGTTTACGCTACCCCAAGAAACTTTGGCTTTGCTCGCAATATGTTTTGCGTTCCCCCGAGAAACTTTGCGTTTGCTTGCAAAAATTTTTGCGTTCCCCCTAGAAACTTTGCATTCGCTTGCAAAAATGTTTACGTCCCCCCGAGAAACTTTGCGTTTGCTCGCAATATGTTTTGCATTCCCCCGAGAACCTTTGCGTTTGCTCGCAATATGTTTTGCATTCCCCCGAGAAACTTTGAGTTCCCCCTAAAAAACTTTGCGTTTACTCGCAAAATGGTTACGTTCCCCCGATAAACTTTGCGTTTACTTGCAAAATGTTTTGCGTTCCCGAGAAACTTTGCATTCACTCGCAAAATGTTTTTTTCACCCGAGAAACTTTGCGTTTGCTCGCAAAATGTTTTGCATTCCCCCGAGAAACTTTGTGTTTGCTCGCAATATGTTTTGCATTCCCCCGAGAAACTTTGCGTTCCCCCTAAAAAACTTTGCGTTTACTCGCAAAATGTTTTGCATTCCCCCGAGAAACTTTGCATTCCCCCTAAAAAAACTTTGCGCTTGCTCGCAAAATGTTTTGCATTCCCCCGAGAAATTTTGCGTTTGCTCGCAAAATGTTTGTTCACCCGAGAAACTTTGCGTTTGCTCGCAAAATGTTTTGCATTCCTGAGAAACTTTGCGTTTGCTCACAAAATGTTTACGCTCACCCGAGAAACTTTGCGTTTGCTCACAAAATGTTTACGTTATCCCGAGAAACTTTGCCTTTGCTCACAAAATGTTTTGCGTTCCCCTGAGAAACTTTGCGTTCCCTCGCAAAATGTTTACGTTCCCCCAAGAAACTTTGCCTTTGCTCGCAATATGTTTTGTGTTCCCCTGAGAAACTTTGCGTTCCCTCGCAAAATGTTTACATTCCCCCAAGAAACTTTGGCTTTGCTCGCAATATGTTTTGTGTTCCCCACAAAAAAACTTTGCATTTCCTCACAAAATGTCTACGTCCCCCCAAGAAACTTTGCGTTTGCTTGCAAAATGTTTTGCGTTCTCCTGAGAAAATTTGCGTTCACTTGCATGTTTTGCGTTACCCTGAGAAACGTTGCGTTTGCTCACAAAATGTTTACGCTCACCCGAGAAACTTTGCGTTTGCTCACAAAATGTTTATGTTATCCCGAGAAACTTTGCCTTTGCTCGCAAAATGTTTTGCGTTCCCCTGAGAAAGTTTGCGTTCCCTCACAAAATGTTTACGTTCCCCCGAGAAACTTTGCGTTTGCTCACAAAATGTTTACGTTACCCCAAGAAACTTTGGCTTTGCTCGCAATATGTTTTGCGTTCCCCCTAGAAACTTTGCATTCGCTTGCAAAAATGTTTACGTTCCCCCGAGAAACTTTGCGTTCCCCCTAAAAACTTTGCGTTTACTCGTAAAATGTTTTGCATTCCCCCGAGAAACTTTGCGTTCCCCCTAAAAAACTTTGCGTTTGCTCGCAAAATGTTTTGCATTCCCCCGAGAAATTTTGCGTTTGCTCGCAAAATGTTTGTTCACCCGAGAAACCTTGCGTTTGCTCGCAAAATGTTTTGCATTCCTGAGAAACTTTGCGTTTGCTCACAAAATGTTTACGCTCACCCGAGAAACTTTGAGTTTGCTCACAAAATGTTTACGTTATCCCGAGAAACTTTGCCTTTGCTCGCAATGTTTTGTGTTCCCCACAAAAAAACTTTGCATTTCCTCACAAAATGTCTACGTCCCCCCAAGAAACTTTGCTTTTGCTTGCAAAATGTTTTGCGTTCCCCTGAGAAACTTTGCATTCGCTCGCTAAATGTTTTGCGTTCTCCTGAGAAAATTTGCGTTCACTTGCATGTTTTGCGTTACCCTGAGAAACTTTGCGTTCGCTCGCAAAATGTTTTGCGTTCCCCTAAAAAACATTGCGTTTGCTCACAAAATGTTTTGCATTCCCCTGAGAAACTTTGCGTTTGCTCGCAATATGTTTTGCATTCCCCCGAGAAACTTTGCGTTCTCTCGCAAAAAGTTTTGCGTTCTCCCTAAAAAACTTTGCGTTTACTCGCAAAATGTGTTGCGTTCCCGAGAAACTTTGCATTCACTCGCAAAATGTTTTTTTCACCCGAGAAACTTTGTGTTTGCTCGCAAAATGTTTTGCGTTCCCCTGTGCAACTTTGCGTTCACTTGCATGTTTTGTGTTACCCTGAGAAACTTTGCATTCGCTCGCAAAATGTTTTGCGTTCCCCCGCAAAATGTTTTGCGTTCCCCCGCAAAATGTTTTGCGTTCCCCCGAGAAACATTGCGTTCACTTGCAAACTGTTATGCATTCCCCCGAGAAACTTTTCGTTCACTCGCAAAATGTTTACATTCCCCCAAAAACATTGTGCCCGCTTGCAAAATGCTTTGCATTCCTCAGAGAAACTTTCTCAGGGAGCTCAAAATTTTTGAAAATACATTTATACATTTCCTCCCATCTCATATTTTTTCATTTACCATGTCTGTAGTAAGTCTACTTTTGGTTATGCTTTGGTTTAATTATGGTTTTTCAATCCATTTCTTGTTTGTTGAAGGTCAAGTTTGTTATTTCTACACCACTAATTTCACCAAACAGAAGTGCAAAATTAGTGTTTTTAGACAGGCCCAACACTGGTCAAACAAACAGAGAGCCCCGCCCTAAAATCCTGCCATTGGTTGAGCCACTGTGTGGCTATGGAGCTCAAACAGAACAATGTTTTAATAGCACCACAGTTTTTACACTTTGTAGGGAATCTACCTTTGAATGGCTTACTTTTATTTTTCATCACCTTATATCACCTTTAAGTAGAACTGCATTGTTTGAGCACATAAAACCTTGCCTAATTTCACATGATACTCACAACATGACGTTTTGATGGATTATGTATTGTGCTTCGCTAGATGAAAGCACACTATAGCTTTATATAGTAAAAACGGAAAACACATGCTTCCTTTGCACTGTGTCTTTTGTCAGAGAAACAAAGTAATATCTCCCATAGGATGTCACAAACATTGATTGTGTATGCACTCAAAAATAATTTGATTTGCATGTTTCCCAGAAACCATCGCTGGTTACTCGTGCTTGGGAACAGCACCTTTGTTGAAGAGCAAATGTGTGAATCTGACTGGCAAATCCAAACATACATAAGTGCAGCATAAATATCTTCTTGTTAATGGGGCAAGGCTGTGGAAACTAATAGTCATCAGCTCAGCTTGACAGAGGGCTATCATTAACATGAGAATGAATGGCTTTAATTTGCAGAACAACAAGGGGGATTCTTAGAAAAAGCTCTGTGGCCTTTTCATTTCTTAGATGTTTATGTCTGTTATTTGAATTGTGTCATTGCCAAATCCATTTTCACTTTAGGATGATGCCTTTGGTATTGTATGTAGTGGTCTAGAGAGAATTTCACCATGACGACAAATTAAAACAGTTACAATATGAATCATTTAATCATTCAATTGGGAAATTGGGAATTGTGCAAGAGCAGTGTAGATTCACGCGGCAACCAAACTAAACTGACAACACATTGATATGCTCTTGAGGTTTCACCTTTCACGTCTTTGAAATATTAAAATGCACTGTTGTTTAATGCCATTAATATTAGCATGCTATGATTATTTGGAAAGAAATTATTTGGAACCAAAAATAAAAATTCTATCATTTAGTCATTCTTATGTTGTTCCAAACCATGACTTTTTTTCTTTTTTCGTCATTTGGGGACCGGAGCTGTCAAAGCTCTAAAATTCGGTGTCTAAAATTTGGTCCAAAAAGGTGTGTTCATATTGCCTTTGTTAAGCGAATTTTCCTGGGTGAAATCCAATCATTTCAATAGGAATCCACACGATCTGAAAGTTTGTCTGAGAATAAAAGTTTTCTGATGAAAGATAATGAAAGCTGCATCCAAAATCGCATACTTCCCTACTATATAGTAGGTGAAAAACAGGCGCCACGAGGGGGCAAAAGGGGGCATTGCCCCCTCAGATCTGATTTGTGCCCCCTCAGTTTCAATTTGTCCCCACTCCGCCCCCGAAACGTGATCGATTTTAACCCTTTGACATGTACAATCACACCAGTGTGATTAGAACGTTCAGTGCATCACTGCAAAATTCAAATGTGCTTCCATGTGCTTCTAATTCTATACACTGTTATGGAAGCTGCAATAATCCTTTCAATTATAATTTGACTAAGCGTTTAATTCATATCACATACATTGTGTATGAAACAAAGTTTACTCTATTATGCTGTTTACTCTATTATCTCCTATGCTGTTTACGTTGAAAACACAGTGCAGCGTTTCCGGGTTCTACGTCAGGACAGCATCTATTATTGGCCGGCTCCTGTGTGTACAGCGTTGGCTAATACTGAGCCGCGCATTCTGACGTAGAACCTGGAAGCGCTGGACGTAAACAGTGTAGGAGAATGACATGGAAAAGTAATTGTTGAATAAAGTCGTTATTTTTGTTTTGCGCACTAAATGTATTCTTGTTGCTTCATAATATTAAGGTTGAACCACTGCAGTCACATGGACAATTTCAACGATGTCTTTAGTACCTTTCTGGGCCTTGAAAGTGGTAATTAAATTGCTGTCAGATAGCTCGCGGATTTCATCAAAAATATCTTTATTCATGTTCCGAAGATGAACAAAGGTCTTATGGGTTTGGAACGATATGAGGGTGTGTAATTAATGACAGAATTTTCATTCAAGTAGCCCTTTAAAATTGAAGCATCATGTTTGATAAAGCCCACCTTTCTTTTTTTATTTGATTGGCCATCTCAAACATTTTGACATTCACTGTTAGACCAGAAACCTTTTGTAATCGTAATGACATGTTTACTGGTGTGAGGGCGGGACAACCTGTCACTCACATGCAAATCACAACCAACCAATCAATTCTTGAAGGACAAAATCAAGTCCCACCCCTACATTTTTTCTTGTTCGTGAAGTCATTTCACTCAGATATACGTCACAATGAGAAAAGAAGCAACTTCTGTTTCATGTCGACTTTAAGAGAAGTCCAGCAAAGAACAAATAGTTCCAGAAGAATAGCGCCCCCTGTGTTTATCTCCGTTTACTGCATGAGTCTGAAAAAAAAAATCTGTTTGCTGGCAAGCATCAATTTGTGCCTTGGGGAATATGACACTGGGCTGATAATATTAGATCAATATCCATGTCTGTTCCTCCAGCAGCACTTGCTTTCTATCATCCAGGCACATAATGGCTTTTACTGCATTACTGCATAAAGGCCCAGGCTTTGAAAGGCAACTAATTGGAGACATTGTTTTATTTTTTAAGATATGGCTGCGAATGATCGAATGCTATCATGTTCTGAGCGCTGGGAGAATACGCTAATGTCGAGGCCACTGGATACAGCCATTACCATACAGTTCAAATAATACTGAAGGTTCTGCATAATTCACACTCCTGCATATAATAATGCAACGCATTACAATGGAGCTCCTATGCTTTAAGGAGTGATATTAAAAATGCATTATTCTGCCTGTTATACAACACGTTTCATCTGTCCGAAGCAAAACGCTGCTTTGCATTATATGAACCTTAACTTTATCATACCCAGAATGGATTAAACAAAATGTGGGAGCCTTGAAACAGCAGAGGAACCAGCAGTGCTGGGACTTGTTATCGAAGGCGGTGTAAAATTTCACATTCAATTATATTGCACGTACTTATCATGTTTCATGTCAGTGTCTCCTAACCTGTTTGAGGTGCTGCTAATACAAGTTTGTATAAAGGCAAATATTTCTCATTATCGTTGTTGGTTGTGACATGAACAAACACCCACTCATATACAAAGTCAGTGGTTGCAACACGCATGAAAAAGCTTCAAACCGCTCTCCTGAGTCCCTGCCGACAGTCGACGATGTCATTCTGGGACTGATCCTAATGCTGATTAGAACATGAGCACTACATTTGCAACACATGAATACAGGCTGAGGCTAGTTTTTTTTTTTATGTCCTGTATTTCCACAAATAGGTTTCGAGTCAAAAGTCAAACTGCACAAATTTTATAAAATTTATATTTTTATTTTTGTGAATTCTGTGGTCCACAGTTTAATCATCATCTGTACATATATATATATATATAGAGAGAGAGAGAGAGAGAGAGAGAGATGTTTTAATATTTTTATCTATTTACTTATCATTTATTAATTTTATCATTATTATTACAGTATCTCACAGAAGTGAGTACACCCCTCACATTTTTGTAAATATTTTATTATATCTTTTCATGTGACAACACTGAAGAAATGACACTTTGCTACAATGTAAAGTAGTGAGTGTACAGCTTGTATAACTGTAAATTTGCTGTCCCCTCAAAATAACTCAACACACAGCCATTAATGTCTAAACCGCTGGCCACAAAAGTGAGTACACCCCTAAGTGAAAATGTCCAAATTGGGCCCAATTAGTCATTTTCTCTCCCCGGTGTCATGTGACTCATTAGCGTTACAAGGTCTCAGGTGTGAATGGGGAGCAGGTGTGTTAAATTTGGTGTTATCGCTCTCACTCTCTCATACTGGTTACTGGAAGTTCAGCATGGCACCTCATGGCAAAGAACTCTCTGAGGATCTGAAAAAAAGAATTGTTGCTCTACATAAAGATGTAGAGGTGTGTACTCACTTCTGTGAGATTTCTGTATATTTCTATTATTATTTATACTTCTGTTTATTAATACACATACTGTTTATATTTTGTGTATATATATATATATATATATATATATATACACACTAAAATAACACTTGTATAAATATATATATATATATATATATATATATATATTCACTATTATAGTTCACTATAATATATTTTAGTGGATTTTATTTTTTATTTGATGTCTTAATATTTTTTATCTATTAAATTATTATTAATATTATTAATTTTATCATTATTATTATATTTCTATTATTCCTATTTCTGTTTATTTGTACACATACTTACATTTTATCTTATATTGTGTGTGTGTGTGTGTGTGTTTTTATGATTTTAGTTTTAGTTAATAATAATATCCCTGGCACACACACAAATATTAAATAAATACATATAACTTTATTAATAATAATAATACAATTATATAATACAATTAGAAAAAAAAAAATAATAAATTATTCCAATAAGAATAATTATTTTATTTGTTTTATCCCATTTCTTTCATATTTAAATTATTCATTCATAATTTAATTGTTTACATTTTTTCAACAAGGCTATTCACTGTTACAACTTATGTTATCATTTATATTGTTTGCTTTGCTTTGCTTTATGTGTGCGTGTGTGTGCGTGTGCATGTGTGCATTTTTGTGATTTATGAGGACACAAATTTGTATAATGACATGGGTATTACACTGGTATTACATTTCATGAGTCCTCATATTTAAAATAGCTTTAAAATCATACTAAACAATGTTTTATTAAAAATGTAAAAATGCAGATTGTTTTCTGTGATGGGTAGGCAGGGGGATACTTAATATAAGTTATTTATAAAAAATAACTTATATTAAATGGTTGTGCCATCTTGAGTCCCCCTTGGAAGTTTGTTGTGGCCCCCTAGTTGGCCCCGGCCGCCTGGTTGAGAACCACCGGTTTAACATACTTGCCAAGTGCAGTCATAGTACAAATGACGCAGCGGCCGTAAAGCCACAGAATCATGCTGCAGTGACCTTTTTTTATAGGTCCTGGCTTTCTTGACAGGAAACATAAAGTATTAAGTGTACAACCTAGCCTTAGATAAAGGTATCACACCTATTGGGCAGATACAAACACAATGGAGTTAGTTTATCTTATCTATGAGACTAAGTGCTGCTCGCAAGATCCTGACCTTCCATTCGATACCCATAGAATAAGTTGAATCAAACAATTCACACAGCAATCATTTCAGAACATCAGTCAACTATAGGATATGACATTTTATATGTGTGCCGCCAGTGCACTTCACATCCTGCGTGACACCGAACATTCCTTTGATTGTGATTGGAAGTGTTCTGTCAATAAAACCTGACCTTTGCAACTATTCTCTTTCTTTTTCTTATTTCACTTGAAACTGGTGCAGGTGAACATACAGTATCTCTCCAGATAAGATGACTCTAAAGCAACAAAATGATTATTTTCAAATGAAACAAGAGGGTGGGGTTGATTTACTTGCGCTGTAGCGAGAAATTAATGATTTATACAATGAGCCCAAAAGACTCTATGAATTTCATTATGTAAGCAACATTAATGGCGCCCACCAGGACTCCAAATGAATATAAACTACACTTGAAGATAATGGGCTGTTATTATTGAGTTCTGTTGAAACAAAGAGGAACCATATTGTTCATGTTTAAGTCTCAGGTTTCTAAAGAGGAACGATTCTTATGTAAATGATACGAGGAAAAGCGGTTGAAATGTCATGAGCTTAATGCAAACAAGGCTGAGTGCTCTTAAACATTTGCATGAGTATATGGCTGACAAAACAATCTAGGCAAAGCACTAAACCTGTTGGCTTTAAAATAATTTTACTGCACAACAGAGCAATCCGCCACATTTATTACCAGTGCAGAACAGCAATTGCGCCTGGTTTCCTCAAACAATGCAAACATTATTTTTGAGTTCTGTAACACGACTGTAACCGCACCGAATTGAACATGTCGCGCTATTTTGCAGTGAAAACAAGGTCTTAAATTACATGGCAATTTAGGAATGTGTGGAAAGCCAAGAGGCTACCAGTCAAGCATTCTGGATAACCCCCATAACTTTCTTCCACTGGAGGAAAAACGAACATCTGGTCCCAGGACTAAGACCAAATGTTGGCTCTTAAATCATTTCCATCCTAATTTATCCTTTTAACTTGTAAAAATGTTTTACTTTGTCTCTTTTCTCTGTAATGCAGCAAAATTGCTACGTATATTACATCGCCTGAAGAGTTTTATGCCAAAACTAGCCAGCCCTGACAGCAGAGCAAAAAAGGATAATGACAGCTGCCTTCAACACACAGCTTGGTCTTTTTCACATCTCATATAATTTCTGTGGCAAAGGAAAAGGGGGGGAAATCAATTTAGTTCTCAGGGCTGTGTTATATTAAGATTGGCAGATAACTGAAATAATCAAAAAGAAAAAAATGGGAACTACAGTATCCCCACTTCTTTTAAGATACTTCCTTATAGCAAGAGTCCATGTGAAGGGAATTGTTCACCCAAAAATAACAGTTTTGTCATTATTTACTCACCATCATGTCACACCTGTAATCTAATTTTTTTTCCATCACTTCAAGTTTCATAACAATGATGCCATGCCGTCAATGTGACGTGACCAAACCTGACTGAATAGATGCAGACGAATAGCAACTGTCATTCTGCTTGTCACACAAATCTATTGTATGACTTAAGAAGACTTGAAATGGAACTATTGCTTTAATGAATAAGAAACTGTCATATGGAAAAGTGCTGCATTAAGATTTCTGCAAGACATTTCATGCCTGAAACGACACAACATTCATTTTTAGGTGAACTATCACTTTAAGTGAATATTGCAGGTTCAATACAAATTAAGCACTTATGGCATAATTACCATTAAAAACTGTTTTGAAAAAATCTGGGTTACACTGAGGCCCTTACAATGGATGTCGATTTTAAAACATTGTTGCCATGACAATGTAATGCCTAAAAGTGTAATATTTTGGTTTGTATCACGGTTTTAGTGTCACGGTTTCGGTACAGTTCGGTATGTGCTATGTTCAGTAAAAAATAGGACAATTGTCAAATAAAGATAAAGAAAATAAAAACAAATAATCTAACCACAAGAAACAACACAAATAAATACATGAGAGCAAAGATAGAAATAAAATATACAATGCTTTACAGGTTTTTCAGGTATCTAACAGCTTTCAGGTACAGAAATTGAATAAAGTAATCAAATATAAAATAACACTGCATATAAACTTCTTTGAATAGTTAAATAAAGATGAAACATTGTTGAAGTTACAAAAGCTGTTCAGTCAAGAGTGATTTCTTCGTGCTTTGTCGTTCGATTAACATTAAAACACAGAGAGCAGGAATATTAGACTGCTGTCCCTTTAAGACATATTTCAAATATCCAGTACACTGATACTGATGCGTTGTCTGTCTCGTTTTTCTCCTAAGACATAACCTACTATGTTTGTTAGGATACTCACCAAGAGGAATGTGTGTGAATTTGTCAGTTTATGTGCAAGACTTGAAAGAGAATTTGCGCGCTGTGACGCGGCTCTCTGTGTACGCGCTTCGGATGAGTATACACAAATCTCACAGTGCGCGCGAGATCTCTTTCGCGTCTTACGGATGAAGGTTTAAATGAGTTTAGTTTAAACACAGATAGCAACGTGAGATGTTCAGGTCTCACCTGCGCTCGCGTCGCGCGCTATCAACACCCGGGTGATGACGGCGTAAATGACTGCTCATAGATCTTTCGGCACGTCATTGAACATTTGTTTACAACGAGTGACTGTTTTGTCCATGTTTGGTCATCACTCTTGTAACGTATTGGGAAACTAGAATGCATATCCATCGACTGAAACATACATTAGCCGAATCCGTCTGTCTGTTTTGCACATTGTTTTCAGCAAACCATATTATAGATGTGTCGTCAGATTTGGGATGAACCGCGGTGCAAGCTTAGCTGTAGCACGATTTTTTTTTTTTTTTTTTTACAGCGAACCGTCCCACCCCTAGTCTTTACTACTTTTCTGGACCTTGAATGTGGTAATTATGTTGCTTTTATGGGGGATTAAAAAAACCTCTCAGAAAGGTTCAATAAAGAACCTTTATTTTTAAGAGCGTTCATATGGCACATACACACAGATATAGCCAATCCATCTCTTTTTTTTTTTTACCAAGCCTTATTCTGTAGGCAAACCTGAGCCTGTCCTTCTGACCGTTTCACATCCGAGCGCTCGAGAAACAGGCCGATTAGGTTTCACAGGGCACCACAGCTATGCGGCCATGTGCAAAGAGAGCGTTCGGAAAAGCATTTGATCTCAATTAATAGCACTCCCAATGAGATCAGCCTGGAAAAGTGACTGGGGGAAATGTGAATTTTGGCAGACGTAGGAAAAGTGTTTTGGTGCTGCCACAGCATGACAAATTCAATAGTGAGCAAAACAAGATGAACAACTGGAAGCCCAGAGCCCATCTGCCCTTGTTATTGTCCTCCATTTATGTACTGCTTAATTTAATAAAGCGCAAAGCATGATGTTACAATGCGTCAACAGGAAAGCTTTCTTATGCTTGAAGTGGGTTTGTTGTGAAACAAGTACCATGGAAAAACCTTCTGCCAGCACATCAGGCTCCTTCCAGCTATTTTGGGGATGATTAAAGCTATAAATCATCACGTCGTCAAATGTTCAGGAATGTTTTTAATCACTCAGCAAAGATACACAATAGTTTGGCTTCAACTGTATCCTCATTTCTAATTAGCTTGATTTAGTAATACCAAAGGTTTTAATGTATTAAGATCTTGCACAAATTGCAAATCAAAACATGATTGTTGCCGGCATCCGCTGGAAACAAAAACTGCATTTAAATAAGTAACACATTCTGTAACAGACATACAGTAAGCATTATTTATTTTTACTTAAGGTGACATCATCCCCAAGACTAAAAGGACCAATGAACGTAGTCATGCATGTCTCATTAAAAAGTCCTGAAACGGTTCATTAATGACTGTAAAACCTCACATTCCCAAATATTTCCTATGTTAACATTGTCTTTAGCCAACAGTAAATAATATATAAGTATTATATTAAGTATAATAATAATTATTCATTATTACTAATTCAATTATAAAATTAATTAGAAATAAAATTAGTTTAAAATGATTAATTATAGTAAATCATTGGTAAATAATCACAGTAAACAATATGGTTTATAAAGTGATTTATCAATTAAAGACCTCATGAAACTATCATATCTGACAAGAATTATCCTAAAATAAAAGTCCTAAAAAAGTCCTTAGCCTTCCATTCCAAAATGTCTCGGTTACGACTGTAACCTTAGTTCCCTGAAGAGGGAATAAGACGTTGCGTCGAGAAATTGGCGTTGCGTTCCCAAAGCATCAATTTCTCGAGTTCCCTTGAAAGGGAAATCCTGTTATTAAAGGGGTGGTTGATTATGATTACACTTTTTTAACTTTAGTTAGTGTGTAATGTTGCTGTTTGAGCATAAACAACATCTGCAAAGTTCAATGCAAAGAGATATTGTCTTTTAAAGAAATTGCTTTTTAAGAACTACAACAAACTACAACAAGCTTCTTCCCGGGTTAGTGACATCACTAACCCTAAAATTTACATAAACCCTGCCCCCGAGAACGCGCAACAAAGTGGTGAGGCCATGTTATTGCAACACAGTAGGTAACACAAATGCAATAGCATGTCATAAAAGCAAGATGACAACATAAGTTATAACCGTAATTAAACTAAACTATACCTGTTCTATCTTCATGCAGCATATATTCTCTGGCTTTGTAAGATCTTACAACCGTTCCCACATGAGCAATTTATAGATTATCATGGCAGAATATGCTAATCACAGTGACTTTAAGATAGTCCACATCAGCTACATAAATTCATCAACTAACCATTCAGAAATGTCCTGTTGCATTCTACATGTTGTCACTTCTTCTTGAGTCTCTCCATCATCGTCCGACTCCCGTTTGAACATAAAAGGCTGAACAGTTTCTTGACATTTTCAGTGAGTCTGCGTGAGGTAATTGGAGCTACTAACGTGAGCTCTTGAAACTCCGCCCTCTTCTTGGGAGCAGCAGCTGATTTGCATTTAAAGGGACACACACAAAAATGGAGCGTTTTTGCTCAGCTTCAAAAAGTAACAAATTTAACATGCTATAATAAATGATTTGTGGGATATTTTGAGCTGAAACTTCACATACACACTCTAGGGACACCAGAGATTTATTTTACATCTTGTAAAAGTGGCATTATATGAGCCCTTTAACATTGTCTTTAGCCATCAATAAATTATTATTAATATTGTTACAGTAAATTATTATTATTATTATTAATTATTACTCATTAAATCATACAATTAATTATAAATAACATTGTTTTAAATCATCAGTAGATAATCACAGTAAATAATAAAGTTTCTAAAGCTATTTATGAGTTAAAGACATCATGAAACTGTCAGGTCTGACAAGAATTATCCTATTTTTACATATTTAAAGGTATAGTACACCCCAAAAGAATGAAAATTCTGTCATTATTTACTCACCGTCAAGTTGTTCTAAACCTGCCTAAAGTAATCTCTTCTGTTAAACATACATTAAAGAACACTGGAATCCAAAAAGTTGCTGGTCCCCATTGATTTTCATAGTATAGAAAAAAAAAACCCAATACTATAGAAATCAATGGGGACCAGAAACTGTTTGGTTTCCAACATTCCTCATAATATCTTTTTATTGTGTTCACCACAATGCAGGTTTGGAACAGGCTGAGCAAACAATGACAGACTTTTCAGTTTTGGGTGAAAGTAGGAATATAATCAAATTAATGATCAATTATGTTTTAAATTGCCAATCACATTATATTTGCGTTACAACCATGATCTACCACACAATTTTTAGTTGGTGAAGAGTGTTTTGGACAAAAATTAGCATATGCCTTTAAATGGTGCATTTTCTCCAGTAAAACATTTTTTCCCCATATATTTAAAAGACAACTGGTTGGTTTCATTGTGTATCAGACATTGCCTCCCTGAGGAATAAAGATGAATTACACTTATTGAGTCGTCAGAGATTCAATTGTTGTTGCGAAGAAAAAACATACTCACACTTACATACTTATACACTTTTTACAAAATAAATCATTCTTTTATAATGTTTTTTTTTTCTTGTTATATTGATTATAATGAATAGATTAAGGAATATTAAAAAGGCTGATTTTAAAAATGAATTAGGGGGAAGGTAATAAATGACGTCCCGGGTCGCTAAAGACCCTAGGTATGTGTTTAAGGGTTGAAACAGTTTCAGAGTAAATCCTACACCTTTCCACCTCTCCAGTAAGTAGGAAGTCATTTTTTAATGTACTCCATTGACCAGTAGAGGGACTGTTGTTGTCTATGAGCTGAAAGGTCATCCAGCTCTTGGCTCAGGAATTACTCTATCAATCAGTTTGGGAACAAAAAGAATGGCTCCAAAACAACACTCAAACTGTTTGAACATGTTCTCAAGGCATCCCGTGTAAGCAGCTAACTTCACCGCAACATGTCAACACTAGAGCGGAAAGGCTAATGAAGAGCTAAATCAACAGGCCGTAAAAACACAGAGGCATGGAGGAATATTGCTGTAATTTGATATACTGTAGCACAGATTAAATGGACCAGTGTTTTTCCATCAATCACAATCTGTTTGAGTATAAGTATGAATGTATACTGAGACCTTTAATAATAGGAATGACATGAACCAAATTAATAATTCAACAATAATAATCTTTGATGGCATTGCACATGCAGAATGTCTTTGTGATGTGAAATAAAATGATCAGCATTCTTTTTCATATGTACTGCTGGATATTTATAGTTGTATGTGGGTTTTCTCAAATGCAGTGGAAAAGTCACTATTCAGCTTTAATAATACATCACTTTATATGGCAACTCAGCTATTTAGGCTGAGTTACACAGCGTTGCCATAGCGCTAGGCTACTTTCAGACAGCTAATGACTTGTGGGAAAGGTGCCACAAAAACCTTATACAAACAACTTAATTAGATACGCTGTTCCCTTTTTGACTTCCATGAATATGATCCTGCATTTCATATTCATCATTTTATCTTGCTGAATAAATCAAGAATGTCACCAGAAAGTCATTTATTTAATCTATTATCAACCTCATACAAAATGATGAAGCAATTTTGCTTGACATAAGTGAAACCTAAGTGAATAAATTTTACAGTAAATTAAGAGTATTTGGCTGTATAAACCGCATGTGCCATATTCTGTTTTATTTTAGGACTTGAATTAATAAATACTGGTGGGAAATCCTCTTGGCATCTCATCAGTGCTATTTGGAAGACCCTTTTTGAAGTCGTTCTAACCTCGAGATGTAGGTCTCTTCATGAACTCGCAGTTTCTCTGTGAAGTCGGCCTGTTGAACACACAAGAATTTGTACATCCATAAAAACGCCAAACTGATCCAGGTGGAGATTATAGTTAGATGAGTGAATCTCGGGGTGGGGGTCATATTTCGGCCCAAAAGCTAAAGAAAAAATCTATTTTGCTTCAAAAAGTGAAGCCTATTGGACATTACAATTTTTTTGCATTGTGACATTATTTTCATGACATTTTAGTACATCTGCTCCCCATAAATCTCATTATAGTAATGGAAAACATCTCATTAGTATATATATAAATAAATAAATAAATAAACGACAGATAATGTAGTAGTTTATTTTATGGTGTTTAATTGGTGCCAATTTCACCAATTTTCAAAAAAAAGAAAAAGAAAAAAGAAAAACAAGAATGGTCCTAAAAGTAGGCTTGATTGTTTTTATACTAAATTCCACTTATTATAGTAGTATATTTTACAGTATTTTATTTCATGGCCTTTAATTGGTGCTGATTTCACACAAAAAATATTATATATATTATTACGTCATAATATTATTGTATTTTATAAAACGGTTAGTTCCTGTCCTTGATTCTGATTGGTCAATAGCTGTGTTTTATTCACGATAAGACACAGCTATGACCGCTTCACCCAACGGTTCTGTGTATCACTACACAACACCTTTAGCAACCACTCTTAGCAACGTAAACTGTTTGTTCTCAATTGATACTGTTCATTGAAGCTTACTGTATTATGTAGAAAATTGTATTGTTTAATTGAGTATTGTGAGAAAGAGATCGATTGAACGAGTTTATTACCTGCATTCAGATTTAGCATTTTCCTTCAGGTCACTATGTTCATAATAAAAAATATGTTTAAATGTCTGTTGCAATATCTTGTCCTTTAAACAGTTAAGGGGTTTTCCCATGACTGACAGCACTAGTCAAAGCATTTGTCAGCTGCATCTTGTTCCGTGTTCACAACAATTCAGTCTTTTCAATATAAAAGTCTTCGCTACTGACTGACACACTCATAAAGACTTCTGTTGCTGTTCACGGTCAGGAACTATTTTGTCCGGCGGAAGGAAGGCTTTTAGTGATTTTACAGCACAGCCTCTCGTACCTTATTGCTTACGTATATTATATTATTCTATTACAGTAATGATAATCACCTTTGGGAAGAATGAAACTAAATGAATAAATAAATTCTCATGAATGCCCAGAAAATATTACAGAAATGAGAACACATAATATCAAAATTAAAATAAAATAAAATAAACAAAACAAAATAATGGTCCTAAGAATAGGCTTCATTGTTTTTATACTAAATTCCACTCATTGTAGTAGTACATTTAATAGTATTTTATTTTATGGGTTTTATTGGTGTTGATTTTATGAAAAAAATTATTGTATTTTTATTGTTATAGTATTATTGTATTGTACATAATATTACTGTATTACAGTAATGATAATCACATTTGAGAAGAATACAAATTAATTAATTAATTAATTAATTAACAAATCCTAAAGAATAAAATGTTGCTGGTCATTTATATTAGGGAATTGAGAATATATAATGTCACAATGTAAAATAAAAAAAAAATGCAATTGGTCCTAAAAATAGGCTTGATTGTTTTTATACTAAATTCCACTTATTATACTAGTATATTTTATAGTGTTTTATTTTATGGCATCTAATTGGTGCTGATTTCATATATATATATTATATATATATATATTATAATCACCTTTGAGAATAATGGGTATTACAAAATAGATAAATAAACCCCCATGAATAAAATACACAGCAAATATTACAGGAAAGAGAACAAAAACATAGTCCTAAAACATTCCTACTAACAGTCCAACTAAATCCAATTTATTTTTCCTTCTTGATGTCGTGATGAAAAGTTTGTGACATTCATTGACTCACTGTAAAACAATCTATTTTACTTGTGCATATTTGTACACAATGTTCCAGCTTTAAATAAAAATACACAACACATTTTGTGCAGTTAAGTTCCCCGACGAACACAAAGGCATATTGAATGCCTCTGGTCCACATCTGGAATGGTAATGTTATTGGTAAGGAAGTCATTCTCAGTAATTCCAGCATTTGTAATTTTCAGTGTTTCTACCATATTAGGTATGATGAGATCCACAGAGTCATGGCATTCCTGGGAACTTTTGAAACAAGAATAATATTCAAGGGAAAAAAAGCAAACGGAAAGGAATATATATGGATGTAGCAAACACTTCAAACTCAATGTGGATGGCTGTGATATTAAGCATGCTTCACAGTGACTTCATACACTCCCCTGAGCCATACTGGTTACAATTAGCATAGAAAAAAACAACACAATAGAATCTATTGAAGATTTTTACCAATCATTTTACATGAGGTTATATTTAGCAAAGTGATATATGTAATTGACCTTCCTCTGACATTAAAAGGAAAGGAAAAGCTCAGGAGAATTGATGGAAATAGCGGCGGCTCTACAGCGTATCACTCAGATGTAAGATGCACACACAAGCCACTACAAATGGGCTCTCAAATTACAGAGCGTTTGCCATTTGAAATAAAGGCTTGTCACACAGACGACAAAGGTCTTCATGGAACATGGCAGGAGAATTGAATGACCCCCATAATCATAAATTACTTATGTCTTTCTAGCCCCTCCTGTTCAGGTCTTGACGGCACGGCCCACGGCAACCTTTACCGTCTCAAACTTCCCAAACATGTGGCGTGCAAAAACTTGTGATAGAGATGACACAATTTAGCAATCTCCCTGGTTGTTTTGTGCAATCGTGGCAGTCATGGTAATTCAATTCCACCTTAAGTCTAGCGTAAAATTAATCACGATATCTGCCAGCAGCTGTCTAATGTACTTTAGGTTATGCAGAGAATACCAATGATATTAAGCAGGAGAGCGTTATTCAGGTTTTAATTTAGGATTATTTTTTTCTTGGCATAATCACACTGTGGGTGGAGGTTTGTGGGAGTATATGAGCGGAACCATGATATTTTCAGAAATGCTGTTTCGATACATAGTCTGTTATTCATTATTTGCCTTTTAAGATGTTTTATTAATGCTATCTGTGATATTCCTGCCCTCAAGCCATGAACTGACTCATGTGAAATGAAAAACAATTTTTTTTCTCTCTCTCTCTCTGTGTGTATTGGTAGTAATGAGTATATTATTTCTGATAAACAGGCTGTTGTTATAAAAGGCTACCCGGAAGGCTTGTTATTTGCTCAAGGGTGCATACCTGCAGTTTTCCTAACATCTCCTGGGTCATTTCCCTCAACACCTCTTGAACATCTTCCACACTGAAGCCCACATGATCCTCGGGACTTTCTTCGAGCTCAGCTTTTCCAGGTTCTTCCATATTCTCCTCCTGAGATTCCTCTGTGCCCTATAAGGTTATTTAAAGAAATAGTTCACCCATAAATAAAAATTTTGTCATTATTTATTCACCTTAATGTCATTCGAAACACAAAATATTTCATCCGTGCAGGAAACGGATTTAATTTTTTTATAAAGCATTATCACGCAGCACATTTAATTGAAATTTGTGCTGACGTTTAATTGACCCTTCGCCAGGAGTGACAGGCAATCTAACCAATCATAACGCTGAATCCGCCATTTTGTCCGACAAAGCAGTTAGGGGAGTTAGCAGATTAACGTAGGTGGACTTGAACTTGAAAAATGGTGTGTACTGACATCTTTCCTTATGATGTTCATTCATGTTTATTTGATGCTATAAATGAACTAGTAGGAAGAGATGATTGGTTCACGAGGCGCTACAGCGATCTGTCACGACACATTAAAGAGCCACAAAACGGTATTTATTGTTTAAATTTCTTTAAAAATGACAAAATTTGAAATTTGAGACTTTGTTTCATATCAAAAGTAACCTGCTCTGTCTCGCCTGTCAATGCGTTGTCAGCGTCCTCTTTACGCCGCAATGTATTTTTCACTGCATGAGAACATGATGTGTGGCGAGAGATTGGCATAACTTGTCGGACTTAGCAACAGTAACTAAAGGGGGCGGGTCTTTGCGAACGGTCATTTGTCATAAAAATTAACAAATTATTAGTTTTGTTCTTGTCACTTAAAAAAGCCTAATGTATGCCCAATACGTTTATATAATATAATATAATATAATTAAAAATTATAATAAAATAGGCCCAAATGATTTACTTTAATGCTGTGAAAATTAATATAATATAATATAATTAATAAAAAGTGCTGTAAAACGATTAATCTCATCCAAAATAATACTGTGTATATTTATTATGTATATGTAAATACACACACATGCATGTATAAAATAGTATATATATATATATATATATATATATATATATATATATATATATATATATATATATATACATATATATATATATATATATATATATATATATATATATTCTTTGGCAAAATGTTATAAAATTTATACTGCACAATTATTGCTTTATCAAATAATTGCAATTAGATTGAAAAACCAAGACCAGATTATTAATCAGTAATCATGACAGAGCAGCATAAAGATTCTCAAAATTCTCCTTTTGTGTCTCCATAAAAACAGCATGTAGGTTTAGAATGATATGAGGGTGAGTAAATAATAAATGACATTTTTGGCTGAAATATCCTTTTAGACACATTCTCCACATCTGGCTTTCTGCAGATAACCGGTGGTGGCAAAACCAGGTTAATGATTACCTGACAAAATTAATGAGTACAATGAAAATCAAAATAGGTAAAAGTTTAGGTTTTTACCTTATTTTAAAATATAAGGCATATAATGATACATTAAATACTAAGCCTATTAGTTATTGACATTAAAAGCAATTTATTATAATGTAAAATTGCAGCAAAGAACTAATGAGGAATTGTATTGAGCATTCATGTAGGAAGGCAGAACTGAAGTATCTTGTGTGGGAAAATCATAAAATAAGTAGTAGCACAGCACCTACATGTGGCCATTTTTTGAACAGCACACACTTTCAGGATATGGCACACTGTGCAGATTCTGCGGTTGAGTTCCCACGCCTTTTGACAAATGCGTTTTCCGGGATAAGGATTTTTTTTTTCCCCAATTATAATTTGAATAAATAATAATAATTTTATAGAGAATGCACACACAAAGTGCAACTTCTAGGTTAAAATATTCTAAAATATGCAATATAGAGTATGCAACCAATTTACTCCAGCAATCTTACAGGTATGTCCAATAAAAACAGGATATTCAACAAGATAACATGTTGGATGGAACTTAATTTTAATATCAGTAATTGAGTGAATCATGAAAAGGGAATTACATATTAAGGGTTGAAAAGAAGGATTTGTAAGGTCAAAGAAAAGCTGGGCAACACTGACATAAATTCCCACGACTTTTATGATATTATTCATTTTCATGACTTCTTTCCAGTGCTGGAAATCCCTGATATTTCAAGATTTTCCAAGACTATGGGAAAGTCGAATAGATCTCTTTAAAGGCGAGTGTCATTTTTATGACTATTTCTGTATTCATGTATTTTTAATGATTTGTTAAGTACAAAAAAAATGAATTTAGTATTTACTGTATATATAAATAATACATGAATACAGAAATAGTTGCAAAAGAAAATTCTCTGGGGGACTGGAAAAAAAATGTAAAGATAGCAATTGAGCTATGATGTAATCCTCCTGCTATAATATATGATTCCCTCTGCTCAGTACAGTCTATGTTCTCCAGCTGTACAGCACTGTGTCTGTTAAGGAAAAAGGTTAGTCATACTTGGAAGCAGATTTGTGTTTCCTCTGAAAATGAGAAACATGTGAAACGCATCTTCTCTGAAAGGGTAATTCCAAGCAAAGACTGAACCACAAAAAGAATACAACATTTTACTGCGAGCCAAATACATTAGAACAGCTTTGGATAGCGCATTATTACAGGGCGGGAAAGACAACATTTTACCTTTTCAGGTGTTTGGACACGTGGGGGAGCCACATAATGGAAGTACAGATCAGCGGGCATGCCCTCTTCCAGCGGGGAGGCAAAGTCAGCTGGGATCAACTCGATGCATTTCTGAAATAAAAGACCCAACCTTTTAAAATCCATTAAAATCTTATTGAGGATTATTTCTTGCAACTTTAAGTAGGAAACTGTAGTTGACTGGTCTTTATTGCAAAATAAAACCAACAGAATCTTGAAACATAATGGTTGTGGTACATTTTACAATAAGGTTCATTAGTTAAACATTAGTTAATGTATTAACTAACATGAACTAACCATGATCAATACATTTATTACTGTATCTACGTTAACATTAGTTAATGAAAATACAATTGTTTATTGTTTGTTCATGTTAGTTCACAGTGTTTAACTAATGTTAACAAGATTTTAATAATGTATTACTAAATGTTGAAATTAACATTAACAAAGATTAATAAATGCTGTAGAAGTGCAGTTCATTATTAGTTCATGTTAACTAATGAACTTTATTGTAAAGTGTTACCATAATAATCATTGATAATGAAAATAATCGACGGCGAATCTGATTAACGATTAATCGCGTCTGCGCAATGTTCATGGAAAACATCAGTCAGTCACATCAATTTAAAGGACAGAGAGTGAGCTTCTGTGGATAGGTTCATGTCCCAATCATGAGAATGTGTCATATTACGAAAATCTAAATGTAACACAAGCAGTGTTGGGTGTAACACGTTACTGTAATTAAATTACTTATCCACTGAAGAAGTAAAGTAAGGGATTACTGTTCATTTTTATGTAATTTAATTACAGTTACTTATAATGTACTTGCGTTACATACTGTAAATTAGTTCAACAGTTCTGTTTAAATCGATTTAAATTTGTCTAAATCTGTCTAAATTTGTCATCTAAAGGTAAAAGTGAACGCTGCCTCTTTAAAATCGTTAGCTGTAGTGCAGTTGCGCGTGAGTTCACAACTTCGTACCAGTTGGCTGCGTAATCACTGTCTGAAGATGTCGGCAGAAGCGAGTGGCTGTTTTGCCGAATGGAAATATTCAAATTACTTCACTTTTTTGACACAGGTAGTCAAGAACATTACGGTAAAATGTAAGCTGAGTCCTAGGGGAAAAAAACTGCGCGCGCTCTCTGAGAGACAGTCTTCAGTCAGTGCGCTCTCAACCAAAGCGCACACACATAGCGGCCTCTCGCGAGTGTCAGATTTTCGGTTTATTACACATAAACGTTCAAATACACACACAGTTATACACACACAGTTATGTCAAAATGCCTGTCTTGGCGTATATTCATGTTGATTATGGGAATGTGAACAGCATGTGTAACAGCATATTGTCTCTGTCCATTAGGTCTTAGTGACAGCAGCCTTTAAAACATGCTACTGTCTACTATTGGCTGTCTGTATTATAAATGATAATCAAACAACAAAAGAAAAGCTTTAATAAGGATTCATCTATATTTAATTTATACAGTTATGACTATGCAGAGTTATTTTATGTTTGATTATTCAATTTCTGTGGTATTTTTACTTACCACTATTAGACCTACCTGGATAATATATAGAATTGTTTTATTTGTTTTTTTAATATATTTTTACCGTGGTATCAAGTATTGTGCACTTTTGGTGGTATCGGTACAAAAACAAAAATCTATCGGTACCTAGATTTTTGGTATAGTGACATCCCTATTTGTTACTAAAAAAATGTAAGCATATAATTAAATATTATAAAGTAAATAAAAGTATTATAGTATATGTTTTAATAAAGTTAAAATGTTTTAAAATGCTATAAAAGGCTAAACTTGTTACAGTCTCCATCTGTCCAGGAATTCCATTTCCCATCATCCTCCCTGGCCCACACCGGCACACACTTCCTCATCAGCACTCCTGATTGTCTATCACATGCACCTGCATCCCATCAGCACACATCACCACACTACTTAAGCACGTCACTCACCTCAGTTGTCTGGTCTCGTCTATATGAAGGACTACTCCTGTGTTTGTCTCCAGTGCTTCCCCTGTATTCTCTGTGTTCCTACATCTGTGTGTCTACTCACCTCCATCTTGTGTGCTCACCGTCATCAATTATCCATCCCTCCACGACACCCTCACCTGTAAGATAAAGGACTGTATCAGTATCAAGCTATCAGTATCAAGCTTTCTGAGCTCTCTTGTCAGGTGGGCTGGCCAGATGCTTCCCTTTGTGCTTGTTTTCTAATGGGTCTGGATGAGGATATTATTCGCTATAGCAGGCTGCCTGTTATTTCTCTCTAGTCGAGTCTATTAATCTTATTCTCTATTAAAATGGTTCTAATTTTGAAGTTGAAGAAGCTATAGAAAGAAAGCATCTTCCTCATCCAGCCCCATCAGAAACCCATGTGGCCTGGTCCGCTCACTCCCCGCCGGTTCCCTCCAATGAATCGACCCATTCCTGCTTGCCTGTATTTCCCTGAGGACGCAAATGGGCTTCCAACATCGCTGACCTGGGGGCCAAGGTAGTAGACCCTATGTCAACATCTGTCAGGTCAACACTAAAGTCCGCCTCCCTTCCAGCTATAGCTGCTAATGCCACTCCTGAGCCTTGTCGCAAGATGGCCACCACCACGCCTGAGCCCTCGGTCAAGATGGCCGTCGCCACACCTGAGCCCTCAGCCGTAATGGTCCCCATGCTTATGCCCATAGGCCTTTTAGTGTAGTATGTGGGGATATCCTGGGACCCAGAGATTGTCCCAACCCCTGAATCTGCTCCAGTATCTTCTTCAGTTCCTGAATCCGCTCCATTGTCTTCTCCAGCCCCTGAATCTGCTCCGGTGTCTGTTTTAACCCGTGACCAGAGTCCAGTAATGGCTCCTGTCCCCGAGTCCGCTCCAGACTCCGCTCCAGAGCCCTGGAGACCTCATACCTGTCTGCACCTCCACCCTCACCTGCCTGTAAGGTCTCCAGGGCGCCCATCCTCCCTCCCCGGTTGTTCCATCCACGGCGTGAGGACACACCTACCGGGTGGGGGTGGGGAGGTGTACTGTTACAGTCTCCGTCTGTCCAGGAAATTCCCATCATCCTCCCTGGCCCACATCTGCGCAGTTCCTCATCACCGCTCCTGATTGTTTCTCACGCACCTGCATTCCATCAGCACACATCACCAGACAACTTAAGCATGTCACTCACCTCACTCAGTTGTCTGGTTTCGTTTATACAAAGGACTACTCCCTTGTTTGTCACCAGCGTTCCCAAGGACCTTCCTGTTCCACTCCAGCGCTTCCCCTGTATTCTCCGTGCACCTACGTCTGTGTGTGTCTACTCACCTCTATCTTGTGTGCTCACCGTCATCGATCATCCATCCCTCCACAACACCCTCACCTGTAAGATAAAGGACTGTATCAGTATCAAGCGATCACTCTGCCATGTTCACTTACCTGCTTTACTGTCTACCACTGCTGTTTGTCAATAGATTCTACGTGTACCTCTGTTTCCGAGTAGTGTCCATAACAAAACTATTCCATGTTTGACTAAATTATTAAGAGTTTCCTTTCTATTGTCTATCCAGTCAAGGTTTATAGGGATTAAGAAGTAATTAGTAAGTCACTTATTGAGTAATTAAGTTTCTTTTCAGACAGAGTAATTAGAAAAGTATTTTAAATACAACATCGACGTAACTAGAAATTACTTTTTTGAAGTAACTTACCCAACACTGAACACACGAGCAGTAACAGGAAGGCACTACTAATATGGAGTAAATATAATATTTTTTATATAGAATATATATTTAGGCTTTTATTCACATATAAACATTGATCAGCAAACATAAACAGAAGCTCAACTGAAACTGCTTGACATGCAAGAACAAACCTCTTGCGAAAGCTCCTACGTGCTGCGTGACCTCATTGGAGTGAACCTCATTGGTTCTCGCAAGCGTCAAGCAAGCTTGCTTGAGCTTCCATTTACCACAACTGATGTGTGAGTGGATCAATGTTTATATGTGAATAAAAGCCTGTTCATCATATAAAGTGATCGTGTCTCTTCAGAAAATGTGGACTAAAGCGCTCAATTCATATGGATTATTATGATAGAAATTGAGAAATTCATCATGTTCCGAAGATGAACAAAAGTCTTACGGGTTTGGAACGACATAAGGGTGAGTAATTAATGACTGAATTTTCATTTTTGGGTGAACTAACCCTTTAATATTACTGTAATGTTGCAGTGCTAGGCAGATAGTTTTGTCCGTACATTGTAATAAACTACTTTTTTTTTTTTTTTTTTTTGTAATGGGGCCTATAAAATATACAGGTAAAATTCTAATCATTATTTTACTTATTTATTTATTTGGTGAGTAGTACTAATAAGTGGTATCGTGTACAGTCTCAATTTTTTTGTGGTGTATCTGAAAAGATTTAGGCCTGCATTAACAGCTGAGTTACATTTTCTCTTCATTAGGCTGGAACATTTTACTGTTCATTTGGCAGAAAGCCCTTCACCCAGAATCCAAAACTAGTACACTAACAAAAGCAAAGAGCCTTGTGGTTTGTATACTGAACATAATTACAATTCCAAATTGAGGCAGGGGAGTATAACAATGCTCTTTCATTACTACATTGTTTCCCATTATTCCCAATGACATCATTCATGCGTGTTCCATCTCAAGCAATAAACAAATTAACGTCAACAGTATCATATTAATAGGAGTAAAAATAGTATGCCTGCTGCGATTCATTGTCCTGTTTTGCTTTTGTTTTATTTGTAAAACATCTTGATTCAATAAACTGGTTACAATTTGAAAGGAAAAAAACAAGTACATTAATATTTAAAATGTGCTTTGAAGTCCCTTTCAAAACAAATAAAAATGGTTCTGTTACATGGTGTTCGGTGCCATTGTATCAGTGACCTAGATTCTGTTTTTGATGTTCACTGTAAGATTCTCAACTGCAGCTATCATTATTTGTATGCTACAGCATGAAGCACCATTCAGACTCTAAACAAATCTGAGCCTTGATGTTTGATGTAATCTAGTCTTCCAATGTTACAAATCTCTGATATACAGATGTACCGTGCACACAGAAATATTGATGTAAATGGAATAAAATGATTCATTATATTCTCCTGGCTTAACATTTTGAAAGTGTACTTAGAGTGTGATCTTTACGTGTTAATTATGGATGAGCAAATCAGATGGGAGGCAGATTTTCTACTCAAGCTGAAATTCAGAGAGGGAAACGACAACCTGTGTATTAACCAACCACTGGCCCAACGATGGAATCCAATGGCATGGACGATGGTATACTGCATGTAGGTCTTTTACTTGCACTTCTGTAAAGGTCACTTCATTTAAGAGGACCTATTATGCTTTGAGCATAAAAAGGTCTGCAAAGTTACAAAGCACAAAGTCCACTACAAAAGAAATTATTCTCTAAATCAGTAAGCACTGTTTCTGAACTCCCTGAAACGCCTCCATTGTAGTCTTGAGTTTTCTTCCGGGAATGAACATGTGACACTATTCTTCATTTAAATAATTCCCACCCAAGGCATACGCAAAAAAGGTGCAAGGCCTAGTTGAGTTGCATTGGTAGTGTGTTGACACTCGCGGTTATAGTAAGGGGCGCAACATTTTCGAAACACGCTCAAAGCCGGTTGACCAATCACAACACACTGGTCCAGCTGACCAATCTGAGCACATACGCTTTTTTGGAAGGAGTGGCTTTATAGAAACAGAAACTAAACAGAGCAGACAAACTGAGAAGAGACAGAGCAGATGGATTAGGAAGAGAGGTGCAGCAATATAAATAATGCAATAATGTAATTTGTTTATTGTTTTAGTGTATTTCTTATGTTCAGTTATCAGGAAATTCATCTTTAAGTAGTTCCTGCAATGGAGGATAATGGGATGGAGGAGACATGTATGAACATGAACAGTGCTCTGAGGAAATCACTCTATAGAGTCTACAAATGATCATTCTGAGCATAAAGCTGCTTTACATATCAATACACATGTGGCAGAATTTCAAACTTTATATGGGAGCCAGTCTAAATAATGTAATGTGAATCTGGAGCTAAAGCAGATTTTAGTTACATAGAATTGCATAAAAAGAAGTTGCTCAAAAATGATTTTGGACAAATATTTGTATGTACTAACTAAATTTTTTTTTTTATTGATAAGAGGCTTCAATACACTGCAGACAGTACGCAGACTTTTGTGAGAAAACAGCCGATTACTTTATGAATAGATATGACATGAGTCACTGCACAGTTCACTGATTATACAACAGACCACAAAATTTATATAGGGGAATGTGAAAACAATTTACCAAGCTCTGAACATGACTGAACTGGTGTTTGAGACAAAACAAAGCATTCAAATATGTTGATTTTGCATCACTGTTGCGTCGAAGCCGTTTTTGTGGCTTAAAAAAAACATTCAAACTGACAGGAATTTATAGCGACTAAGTGACATGAAGCCTTTAATTTTCAATAAGAAATTGTGATTTTAGGCGATGAGCAATGACATAATGCTGTGACTACTGGACGGTGATCCATCTGATACAGTTGGATTAGCAGAAATGCCAATTAGCAACCAAAAGCACAGAAACTCGCGAAGCTCCTGTGATTTCATTGCTGTCATTATGAACGAGGCTTCAGCTTCTGTTCTGTGAGCAGCTGCAATCCAGTGTGACTGATAACAATTTGATTATCAAATTGAGAGAAACATGAAAGGTCAGCCTCTGTTTTTATGGGTTACTCATCTTCTGACTCTCTCACATAACCACTTCATGACTTTTGACAATCAGCATGAAGTTTGGTCCACTTTTCAGCTTATTTTGTTAGTAAAAATTTATGAAAGTAGAAAAAAATTTCAATAAGCAACATCTAATCATCGAAGGAGTAGTTAAACCAAAAATGAAAATATATTGTTATTGTCACATTGCACTGTGTTGTGTAATCCACAAACGGTCAAAATGCAGGATGAACAGGATATGAGAAATTTGAACACGGAGAAATCAACAAGCAACTACACATTAAACATCAACGATAACATCAACACCGAACAAAGAACTGAGAGAAACTGGGCTTATATACACAGGTAAGGTAATCAACAAAACAAGAAACAGGTGTGAAACTCAGTCAGAAACCATATCAACAAATAATGAACGAGAACTCAGTGACAGAGAACACAGGATAGCTAAACAGAACATGACCGTACATCCGTACAGTACATCCCCCTTTGAGAAGGTGCATTCTCGTGCCACAAAGTCCAACAGACGAGGGAGGGGATTCCGGAAGAGGACAGGGGGCAGGAGATAGATGAGGCTGTAGAGGAGCTTGCAGAGGGAAGCCCCACAGAGGAGACGATTGTGGGAATAGCCAGGGAGGAGACAGAGGAAGGAGCCAGAGAGAGACCCAGACAGAGGGACTTCCGATGGAGGTGGAGCCGTGTGAAGTGAAGACCCAAGCGGAGCAGACGAGATGAAGACCCAGGGCGACAGTGCTGGACTGGACAGCCCAGACAGGACTGTAGGCTGCGGGACCTGCGGGCTTGGCAGACAAGGGTGGAGCCAGTGGCAACTAGGTAGAGGGACAAGGCGTAGCCGAATGCCTGGAATTCCAAGGAGCAACCAGGGTGATGACTGACCAAGGCGGAGCCGAAGGGACAAAGGAGCCCGGCGGAGCCTGAGGGAGCCATGGTGGAGATGATGGGTCAACAGGCCGAGGTGGAGTCCAGGGGATCCTCATACCAGGGTGGAGCGGGCGACCGGGAAGCCCAAGGCAGATCCAAGTAGCTGGGCGGGACCACTGAAGGAAGAGCTGATGAGCTAAAGGGAGCCAGCAGCGACTGGGCCGCACTTAGCGGTGGTAGTATGGACAAGACTCCACTCCATGCCCTCAACCTCCACTATCACTGAGGTGAACAGAGATACCGGCTCACACACCTGGTCAGACTCTGCAGACTTGGGCTCAGCGTCTGCGTTGGGCTGTGGTTCGTTGTCCAAACATTCTTTCAATTTAGCATTCAAACATTCAAATATTCTTTCTTCTGAACATTTTTTTTTTTTTAGTAAAAAAAAAAGTAGAGGAATGTTCAAAATAATGAAAGTGAATAGCAACCAGGGACTGTCAAGCTCCAAAAATGACAGAAAGTATCATAAAACTATCATAAAAATAGTCCATGCAACTTGTGTGATATATTGGGCAAGTTTACAAAAATGTTTTGGTGTCCTGTGCTCTTTCTCTGAGATGTTTTCTCCAGATTAGTGGGTTTAAGTGCATGCATGCTGTCTTGTGAAAATTCTTATGTTCAGTCAGAAATTCCACCTTACACCACAATGGTTTCCCGCAATGAAGGATAACAGCATGGAGGAGACATGTATGGACATGAACAGTCCTCTGTATCATAAATCATTAAAGTAGTTCATATGATTTGTGTGATATATTCTCAAAAATAAGATGAAAAAAATTAAATTGAAGTTTACGTTTACATTTATGCATTTAGCAGATGCTTTTATCGCAAAGCGACTTACAGCAGAGGAATAGCTGGTATTTACTATTTACTGAAAATCCCACTGAACGTTCTCTTCCACCGTAGCTATCAAATCTCATTTGTGCAATTTGATTATGCACATATTAAAATTTGGTGCATTGTGGTGCATAAGACACAACAGAACCAATGACATAACTGACATAAAACTTGGTGTAACACATTTTGACACATTTAGATTAGGAATGACATGAGAGTGAGTAAATGATGATTCACTTTTGAACTATGATTTGACATGTTTACATGTTATCTTACCTCTATTTTCAGGAGTTGCTCCTCTCTTTTATGACTGAACAGTAATTCATATAATCGGTAGTGCTGGAAAAGACTGTTTAATGTATACACATAGAGAAGAATACATGAGATGACATGCATACTGTCAAAACTGTTGACAATATTCAGTCCCTTGATGTGCCAGCAGTTTGTAATTGTGTAATTATGGTCAATGATTAGGTATTTGACAATAATCCCAATTCTTATTGCTATGATTATATCTCAAATTGCAGAAAATTCAGATGATGTACTACGAATAATAACTCTTTTAAAAACAGAAAAACATTTATATTTTAAATGAACATGCTCAGTAAAGGAGATGGACCATCACTAACAAGCAGTCTGAATTTAGGTCTTGTAAATGGAGCGTTACTGAGGCTTTCAAGCAGAGAAATCAATCATGCTCAGGTATAATACGCATATTGCGTGTCATTTTTCAACACTGTGCATCAGTGTTTCTTCCATTGCACTTTTTGCTTTCTAAAAGACAGATGATTTCCTTGCAGCTTGTTATTCGCCACTGTAGTCTGCATGCTTTACAATCCGCTGCTGTATGAATTATGCATAACGTTAATTATGAAGGCCATAAAAGGAATATATTTTGCTTGTTGCCGGCTGTCTAATGGCAAAGCAGCATCTTGCATCAATTAATAATGTGCGACGGGTTGAGAAACACCTAATCCATATTCAACAATTAAACACGTGCACTTAAACATAATCAGTGTATTTAGGAGGAGTGTACTTAAAGGATGAATGTGACATTGTGAGACAAACCTGGTCTTGAAGTAATCTGTGATAGCTTTGATTTGATCTGTGTTGAACAAAAAACTGGCTTTAGCTTCTGTTGATGGGGCCTTTCTTGTGGCAAGCACTGTTTGGGTAAATGCCTTGAAATTATCAGCAAATGATGCCTGTTTGTCTGAAATAAAATGTAATAAAAGGCATTGTGTTTATTTGCACACACACTCTGTGACCGGTTTCTTTAAAATAATTCTGTAAATGAGGTAAAATATCTGTAGCCTACTATGCTTTGCGAACTCACTCCATGTTCTCAATCAGTGCTGAGCTGAGTGGATTTTTAAAAATACAGCAGACCTAAAGCAAAAACTGTGGTTGAATGCCACTCACTTTTTATGTTGTCGAGTAGTTGCTGCAAAAGTGCCATGATAAATGAGATTTGCTGAGAAGTGAAGTTCATCTCTTTGGCCCACCAAAATCCATTGACAAAATATTCCAACAATGCAGCTTCTTTCAAACATGTTTGGTGCTTTTTGAAGTTCAGTATATCCTCAAACTGTCTGAAAATGCAAGACAATACAATATATCATAAAAGTCATTTCATATATGGAAATTAAATATGAAAAAAAAAAAAAATGTGTGAATATAAGGAGATGTACTGACAAATGGTGATACAGTTATCAAAAAAGCTGTGACACTTTTATATGCTTATTTTTTGTGATGATTACAGTACACTTACAACTGCACTTGGTGCACAGGCAGGTTGAGGAGGATATTTATTTGGTCATGCTTCAGAGCTTCCCACTGAGGAAAAGATATCTTCATTTCCTAAAATATAAAGATAATAGGCTACTATTACTAGAAAATACATTTAATTACAATTAAAAATAAACCTAGCCTTATTAATAAATTTCACCAGGGTCAGAAATTAACCACACCACGAGTTATCCGTAAGTTAATATTCCATAATATTTTATAAAATTTCACTTTCGTGATATTTTACAGTATAGCAGTTATGAATTTAGTACTTTTGCAGACACTCCGAAAATCAGCTGTAAAAACATTGCATGCAAAGAAAAAGCACCTAACAACAACTTCAACAAACTTTCAACCGCAATTACATCTAAATCTACTGATTCATGATAGCATATTGCGCATTATTTAAAACTACTTTTGAATTTAATATTTTATTTGACGTTAATTATAATTGTTGAGATTAACATAAGAAACATACCATCATGAAATATGACCATGTAAGGGGAAAAATGTTGACACTGACTTTCATTATAGATCGGTTGTTATGCACATATACAGCTATGACAATGAATCAAAGTTTAATTACCTTTTTAAGCATTAGTATACAATGTAAAATGTTTGTGAATGTTATCAACACGTTTTAATGTATTGGTTTGCTTTCTGTTTAGATTAGCAGGGATCTTTTTCAAAGTTGTAATCTACAGATAACACCTCATTTTATCACAGGCCTATAGCAATCGTGTAAACAACCAGTGAGTGAATAAACTAAATTCATTCACACGGAGCCTAGTTTACGTACACTGATCCGAGTATCATCTTCATCTGCTTCTTCTCCTCTCTTTATATTCTTTGAGTTTTCAGGGACTCTGCCGCTCTCTCGTGATCTCTCTCTTCCAGACATGTTTTGATGTGTACTGTTGCTCTGGAAACAGCAGTGGGCGGGGCATGTGAGTGGATACTACTGGAGCGAAATGAAAGTATATAAATTAATATAAACTATATAAAATATATTAGAATTTATATAATAAATAATTGTGTGTGTGTGTGTGTGTGTGTATACAGCCTATAATTATTATTAAAAGGCCACACATACTTTACACCGTAGCTAAATTATATATATATATATATATATATATATATATATATATATATATATATATATATATATATATATATATATATATATATATACTGTGTAAAGTAGCCAATGCTACTCTTTAAAGGTATAAATTGAATGTTTTGCGATTCGGTTTGATCGAATCTTTCAAAAGAACCGTTTGGACATCGTTCTTTGCGCACGTCACGTAACAATTCATTATTGAAAAATAAAGTCAAGTTTGACTAGCCTCTGTTATTACCTAAAACCTTCAGTTCTAAAGCATCCAGCTTATAAGAGTTTTATTTTAAAAAAATAATAATAAATAAATAAATACGTAGCCTACCAAAGCATTAAAGGTCCGTGTAACGCTTCACAATTCAGTTTTTTAGACCATACAATGCAAATGCAAAAATAAAAAATTGAAACCAGATATTCATTTTTCTTGTTTTTCGTGTACTTCTTTAATAGATACTTCTGCTAAATTATGACTTTAGAAACAATCATTTGAATAAATGAAATCTAACCGATTTTTTTTTTTTTTTTTTTGTCTTGTAATTTGCGCCGTGGGCTGTACCATTAGCACGGGGGTGTGGCCGCGGACTACTATCATTTCATTGACGTGGGTGCATTTGCGCGGTACAATACAACCAAGAGATCCCAGTTCATTTTCAGTGGGATAGGCAGCAGATGGAGCAGCCTTCACGTCAATATAGCATGGAAGTTAAAAAGACTACAGTAAAGATGCAGATATTTTCTCTAGCGGGCATTGTTCGTTACCACGGCAACCGCTTGAGCTTCTGCACTTCACACGCTTCTCGTTCGCTTACAATGCCCTTAAATCTAGCAGTTATTAACTGTTCATTACAGTAGAGGCGGCGAACCGCAGGAGATGAGGCGAATCTGATATATAGTGCTGCAAGTCAAGAGCACTATGGTTTATTATTTATTTTCAATTATTAATTTCAATAAATGAATACAAATAGGCCTATTTTGATTTGGCACATTGCCCATCTTGTTTATAGTTATTTATTGACTTATTTCATTATTACCCTATTTAATTCCATGCCTGTGGTGTACACAAATCATTACTGCGGGAATCCAACATTCGATAATGAGCGAAATAAATCGTATAGTGCTCCTGACTTGCAGCACGAGTAGCTATATGAAATATTGTAGGCTACTACAAACGAGAACATTTTTTTTTAATGGTGCTTATTTTTTTTTTTTTTTTCCTTTTTTAAAAAAAATATTTTCGCTTGGTAGTCTTTTATCTTTCATGCTGTAATACGTTAAGGATCTTGGCAAGCTCGCGAGCTGCCCTTCGTCTGCTGCCTATCCCACTGAAAACGAACTGGGATGCATCCCCCTGACCAAGAGTAGGCTATATTAATAAAAAGTAATAACGAATAAGTAGGTAAATACAAACAAGCTGGGCAATGTAGCAAATCACCCAGGCCACCGGGATTTCTTTTTCCCGGCTGCTCGCGATGGACAGTCTGCCATATATATTTAGCACAGTTATTAATAAAAAATTATAGCACATGATAGCACTTAGGGTGAAAAAGGTCATCCTCTGTGTTCAGTCTTTTAAACTACTCCTCAACGTGCATATAGTGTAAATAAAGCAGTTACATCAATGAAATGATAGTAGTCCGCGGCCGCACCCCCGTGCTAATGGTACAGCCCACGGCGCAAATTACAAGACAATAAATGGAAAAATAGAAAATCGGTTAGATTTCATTTATTCAAAGAATTGTTTCCAAAGTCATAATTTAGTAAAAGTAAAATTGAAAAAATGGGTAAAATGGGCAAATATCCACTGATGATGTAACCGAAATACAAGAAAAATTAACGCCTGGTTTCAATTTTTCATTTTTGCATTTGCATTGTAAACGATTTTTCTGAATCTTATCGTGACATGAAATTAGCTTATGGATAAATCCACATACTGTCTTTGTATTTATCGTTCTGACAGAAGACTAAAAATGAAAAAAAAAAAAAAAAAAAGATTCAGAAGTCCCGCCCAAATGGTGTGAAACGTGGGAAGAAAAAAAAAAAGGTAAAATCGGCTTCTTTGATTCAGACTCAACAGGAGCTCAGCGTGAAAGCCTTAACTTTGCTCGCATTATTAACCATCCTCAAACTGTATTTTGAAAGAAATCATGCTTGTCAAATTTACCTGCGCAGTAGTCACCAGGGCATTATTTATTTTAGTGTCTCTCATCGGTGTATGGAGAGTGACATGGGTAAAAAATAATAATTTGTACTGGCTTCTAACTATCCTCTATCTGCCTCTCTTGGCTGAAATGTTTTTAACTCTGAGAAGAAGAAAAGGGAAGGATTACAAATGGTAAGTACACACACCAGCATTTCTTTCTGCATGCATAAGAATTTTGAGAGCTAAATTAATTGAACCTTTTCTGGGGTCAACATCCTGAAATATCATCTAGTGTAACTTGGTTTAAACACTTGAGTGAATTTTGACAATATGCTGGTGACATATAGCTGAGTGACTCAAACTCTTATCTTTAGGTTTTCTCCAGCAATATTGTTTTTCCTCATCAGTATTATACCAACCATATGGATCCTTGAATTGCACCATCAGCAAAACATATCAGATGATACTAAGGTAATACTCAAAAGAAAAAATAGGACTAGTATAAATTTAGCTTTTGTCTGCTTTGCAAACACATTTCACGCTGCCCTGAGAAAACTTTAGACAAATAAAAACCCATGTGCATTCCAGTGTCTGATACGATGCCAAATGCATTATATTTCATAATCAATGTTTTATGCCTAAAATGTTGCTTATTGCAGTGCAATAAACTGGATTCATCTGGATTCAGATCCTTTCTTGATGAATTGAGAAATTCTACCAATGCAACCGTGAATCCACAGGTACTGCCTTTTCCATGAAAGTCTAGACTACAGTAATCTCTGAAAGAAGTCCCTTGCAAGTCTTTCAGACATAGTTTATTTACTCAATTTGGCTTTTAAAGCACAACTACTAGCTTGGATGATTTTGTAAATACGAATGTTGGTTCTGTCCTCAACATAAACAAGACCTGTGTTAATGTTAATGTTCTTATAGAAGAACTACTGTTATGTGTTAAGAAGTCACCACACCTTCACCTATGAGATTTACAGGACATGCTTTATGTAAGTCTGACCTCAGTTCTTCCAGAAAGCAATACCTCATAGCTGAATAGTATTGTGGTGGTATTTTAGGACCCTCTGAGATTATTGTCATCAGTTTGTGCCAATGACTGGATCCTGGCCCTTCACCAAATCCTTCTGATCCTGCTAATAGTGGGGAAGTGGCTGCTACCAATCGCTGGAGGTGTCACCAGAGATGAAATGTCCCAGTTGTTGCTCATCTTTGTGGGCACAGCTGCCGATATCCTTGAGTTCATCAGTGAGACGCTGCCTGATGTGAAGCAAGTATTATTTAAGGCTAAAAATGGCCTACATTTTCACATTTATTTCAGTGTAATTAAATCTTTCTGTTTACTTCCAGATTTAAATGAAAATAAAAATAGAATGAAATAAAACCCACATATTTTCAATGTGATCTGTATGGAAGCTTGTTTCCGCCATGGAATAAAAAATACAAAAGATAATTGCTATTTTTTATCTCACAATTCTGACGTTTTTCCTCGCAGTTCCGAGGTTATTTCTCACAATTCAGGCTTTTTTCATGCAATTCCAAGTTTATATTTGACATTTCTGAGAAAAATGTAAGTTACAACATATAAAGTCGCAATTGTAAGATATAAAGTCTGAATTGCATGATACAAACTCGCAATTGCGATAAAAAAAAGTTGTTTATATCTCAAAAAAATTTATATCTTATAATTCTGAGAAAAAAGTCATATATCTTTGTATCTTGCAATTCAGATTTTATAACTCACAACTGCGACTTTGTATCTCACAATTCTGACTTTTTTCCCCTCATAATTCTGAGTTTATATTTCACAATTCTGACTTTTTTTCTCATAATTCTGAGTTTATATCTCACAATTCTGACTTTTTGTCTGGCAATTGCAGTATTATATCTCACAATTCTGACTTTTTTCTTGCAACTGAGAGTTTATATCTTGCAATTCAGACTTTATGACCCAAAATTGCGACTTTATATCTCACAATTCTCACTTTTTTCTCAGAATTGTGAGATATACATTTGGAATTGTGAGAAAAAAGTCAGAGTTATGATATACAAAGTCACAATTATGAGTTATAAATTATGAACTACAAGATACAAGCTCGCAATTGCAAGAAAATATCCGTTACCATTCAGTCGGTCACGTTCTACGTCACGTCAGAAGTGAACCGATGAATTGGAATCACTTCCAATGTGACGTCTCTATTCCCTTCTTCAGGGAACGAGGGTTACATACGTAACCAAGATTAACTGTGAGATAAAAAGTCACAATTAACTTTTTTTTTTTTAATTTAATTTAATTTAATTTTTATTACGAGTTTATATTTCGCAATTCTGACTTTTTTCCTCAGAACAGATATGTGATATAAGTGATATAAACTCACAATTGCGAGTTATAAAGTCTGAATTGCAAGATAAAAACTCACAAATACCTTTTTTATTTTTTTTTATTCTCTGGTATGTCACAAACGGTGGCTGTAATTAAGCACACGACGAAAGTAGTAAGGAACAAAAATGGTGTTTATTAAATCCACAACAGAACTCTCAGGAGATCGCAGGAGACAAAAGCAAACACCACCACATTGACATTGATGACAGGTATGTGGAACCTAATTAACAGCCAGGGAAACTAACTAGAAACTCAGGCAGGCAAAACAGGAACAAAACAGTGAAAACGATACCAAAACTGCTGCACGTTACAGGTGGAAACAAGCTTCCATAGGTCTGAGACAATGTGATCTATTACAATATCTTCTTAGTCGGTAATATTTCATCATATGCTATTCCTTGTATTAGGGAGAACAGTCTACCTTTTGTCTGCATTATTCTTGCAGTTTGGACATGGAGCATGCTACAGTTTCCTTTGCATTTCTCAGGTCTGTACTCTTCCATAATTACAGTATCAGTTGTTTCATAATATGGCATTTTAATTATGGCATTATATTTATGCATAATAACCATAGCAAAGAAACTGCAATTTAATTTTAGTCATTGTTCTTTCATACTTCATGTACTTTTCATCTTTCATTGGCATCTCTCAGTGGTGAACACCAAACCTGAGGATTTTTGTGAAGGCCAGGATAACTCTCTCCTCTCCAAGTACAGGACAGATTTATGGAATATTGTGGGATGCCTTTTGCTTCAAGATGGCCCCTTCTTTATTGTCCGACTTACAGTTATGATGTTTTTTTCTGTCTATCATCAAATGCTGGTCTTCTTTACCATTAAGAACTTTCTAGTAGTGATGCTTAATATCTACAGGATGTGGGTTATTTGCATAGATTACAGATCATGAGAAGTGTAAAGAGGATCTGGTTAACCAACTGTAGTTAAACAAATTCATTGGCACTGTGCCAGTCTCAGTGAAAAGTTTGACTCAGATAAACATTTTGACTCATTATTATTAAACAGCTTATTGCTGTGGAATCAATTAATAATACATGCATATACCACATGTTATATTATAAATAAAGCTGTCTAAATAAAAGCATTAGAATAATTAAATATGGATTTTTGTGCTATTTTTAAGGCATTCAATTTGATATTTCGTTCTGTTATTTTGGTTTCTTAAGACTAAACCTAGCAAGTGCCAGTTCAAACATCAGTCCCACAGTAGAGCATATGTTTATCAGTAAATGATAAATTATTTTCAGTCTTTATAGGCAAAATGTTAATTTTATTGAAGCTCAAGCGTGAAATATCACCTGTTGTAACTTGTACAAATATGAATGATTATCAGAGGACTTTTGCACCAAGCTGTGGCAAAAGTTCACATGCATAATCACGTAAAGTGTGGGTAAAGTTGTATTATTTACTTATACAATAGTTAGTTCCTGTCTTCAAATTGTATTGCTACTATTTGTACCAGCAAGGACTGTCAGTCTGTGTATTAGTGGTTACAGACTCTTTTTTATTATCATTAAGCCAGTAGGTGGCAGGCTGAGTTTATGAGTGATTGAGTTCATGAGTGATTGAGTTCGATTCATTCACTCAACCGCCTATGTCTCATTTAGAAGTATGCGCCCTCCAGAGGTCGCATTTGTCATCGGAATATGTCATCATTCTTAGGCCCTGTCCCAAATGGAACCTTAAACACTTGCGGTCTTCCTCCGAGTCCGCACTTTCGTGACGTAATGCCGCTTTGACTGTCGGGAAGAAGTCTGCTGTGGAGCTCGCACCAGCGCGGGCTCGGCAAAAGTGTGCATCGAGGGCACATACTGACTGCAAAGGGTGTGTTCGCGAGCACCCTTTTGCGACTTAAAATGATAAATGGGGCACCCTACGATCTCATGGACTTATGCCCAAACTATAGTTTACTTTTAAAGTTTACGCAAGGGTCAGCGTATAGTGGACGTGACGCGAATTTCGTCAACAGAATACTGTACACGCACTGCCGGATTTTTCTAACCGCGCATACTTGCGCATTTAATTTTTTTGCAGTAATTAGTTTATCCAGAAGGTGGCAACCATGCCCTGGGGGCGTCGATTCACAAGGTAGTCAAAGAAAACCAGAACGGAGCAGAACGCATGCAAGCTACAGCGACAATTAAGGCCTACATAGACGAGAGACTGTGCAAAGAGGTTAGAAAGTACCCTCATTTGTACAACTCTAGCATGAAAAAATACAAAGATGTCTACATGGGTTGTAACTCGTCGGGAGAGATTGCTCAAAACGACGCATGCGCCAAAAGTCAAGTCAAGTCACCTTAATTTATATAGCGCTTTTTACAATGTAGATTGTGTCAAAGCAGCTTTACAGTGATAACTGGTACATTATTTTGACTGCACAGCAGCTCTTAAAGAATAGTGTCAATGCAGGCAGATCAAAGCACTGTTGAATATCAAATGTCAATTGTCAAGTGTCCCCAACTAAGCAAGCCAAAGGCGACAGCGGCAAGGAACCCAAACTCCTGTGTATGCGTACGAGTCAAATGAAGTATACCTTCCAAGGCTGTGTGTTCGACTGTGCACATACACTAGCGTAAGCGTAAAAAAAACAAAGTATACCCAGGGCTTCAAAGGACACGCACACACGGCAGCCATTGTAAGTCCACAAGACCTTAAGTGCATATGAAGTGTGCCATTTGGGATGTTTTATTATTATTATCAATGTTGAAAACATTTGTGGTGCTTAAAGGATTAGTTCACTTTAAAGTTAAAATTACGCCATGATTTACTCACCCTTAAACCATCCTAGGTGTATATGACTTTCTTCTTTCAGACAAATACAATCGGAGTTATATTAATAATCATCCTGATGCTCCTAAGCTTTATAATGGCAGTGCACGGAAACCACCTGTTTGAAACTCAAACAAGTGCATCCATCCATCCATCATAAATGTACTCTACACGGCTCTGGGGGGTTAATAAAGGCCTTCTGAAGTGAAGCGATATGTTTGAGTAAGAAAAATATCCATATTTAACATGTTATAAAGTAAAATTACTAGCTTCCGCCAGTCCGTATTTAACTTAAAAAAGTGTACGCCTACCGCATTTCAAAATGCTTACGCTATATCCTACGCCTTCCCTATTCAACTTATGAAAGAAGTCCAATGAACAGAATTTTTTTTCATTTATTAAATGTATTTATTAAAGCATTTGTTAAATAGAAATCTTTTGTAACATTAGAATTGTCTTCACTGTCACTTTTGATCACTTTAATGGATCCTTGATGAATAATAGTATTAATTTCTCTCTTATTTTACTCTAACCACAAATGTTTGAATGTTATCACTGTTTAAACAAAAATGTTAAGTAGGAAAACTGTTTTCAACATTGATAATAATCAGAAATGTTTCTTGAGCAGCAGATGAGCATATTAGAATGGTTTCTGAAGGATCATGTGACCATGAAGACTGGAGTAATGATGCTTGATATTTTAGAGTTTAACCCGATTATTGCTGTGTGCTGTGTTTTTGTATTTCCCATTCATTTCCTATGGTGGTCACTTCTGACTGCAAACAGTATAAGTGTGGCTGTTTTTGACCATTTAACCTTTTAGAATCATGTCCCCATTTTTTTCTGTGCATTCATATACCAAGTCGATTCACAAGGTAGTCAAAGAAAACCAGAACGGAGCAGAACGCATGCAAGCTACAGCGACAATTAAGGCCTACATAGACGAGAGACTGTGCGAAGAGGTTAGAAAGTACCCTCATTTGTACAACTCTAGCATGAAAAAATACAAAGATGTCTACATGGGTTGTAACTCGTGGGGAGAGATTGCTCAAAACGACGCATGCGCCAAAAGCCTGTGTATGCGTACGAGTCAAATGAAGTATACCTTCCAAGGCTGTGTGTTCGACTGTGCGCATACACTAGCGTAAGCGTAAAAAAGTATACCCAGGGCTTTAACGGACACGCACACACGACACTTCTGACTGCAAACAGTATAAGTGTGGCTGTTTTTTTAAGACCATTTAACCTTTTAGAATCATGTCCCCATTTTTTTCTGTGCAATCATATACCAAGTAGGACAAAGGTCACCAAGTTGCATACCATTCCAATGGAGTAAAAAAAAAAAAAAGGCCAAAAATAGCCAAAACAGTAACAAAGGGTTAATTATTACAGATTTACAAGGTTTGCCTTCTTAACTTTAAGCATATTTACTAGTCATCCTGAAGTCACAGCATGTTTGAGAACTATCCACGGATGTCCAAAAATATTTCAAAAGTTTGAACTTCGAAGACTGATTCATTACAGAACTTCATTCCTCTGTGGTTAAATTCGCTGTTTGTCGGGACCATCATTTACTTGTAATATAAATTATAATGTGAAATATTATAACTGACAGTATTTGCAGAATACATTTTTCCCCCAAACCCCTTAGAATGACCTGTGATAACACAACCCAGAGCTTAATACATCCATAAGGCTTAACAGTTTCTTTTCCCCAATGATTTTCCTTGTTCTTCAAACATGCTTTGTGATTGTGGCCAGAGAGTTCAATTTACTCTTTATCAGACCACAACACTTGGCGGTGGCTTATCTAAGTGTGGTGTGGAATTGTGATTCTGACATTTATGCTGAGGTCGCAGGTAAGGTTTCCTCCTTTCATTCAGATCATGTTTGTGCACACTGACCCCAGTATCAGCTCAGTACTCAATATCCCTGCAGGGTGTTTGCAGTCATATGCTTTGTTTTGTATTACTAACTACATTGAGCAGTTATTGTAGTAACTACAATAGTTTTTTTAGTCTGTTATCTTTTGATCATTTTTGTAATCATTTGTAACTGGTTCATATCAGCAAATTACTATCTATGCATTAGTGTATTCTCACTAAAATGTTGAAAATGTAGAAGTATTATTATTAGTAGTAGTATTTCTCATGAATGTTTTATATATATATATATATATATATGACTATATTGTGAAATATTATTACGATGAAAAAGAACTGTTTTCTATTTTAATATAAAATGTAATTTATTCCTTGATGGGAAAGCTGCATTTTCAGCATCAGTGTCACATGATCCTTCAGAAATCATTCTAATGCAGCTTTGGTGAGCATAAGAGACTTCTTTCAAAAACATTAAATAATAATGCTTTTATATACTGTAGGCCAAGCAATGGTCAAGCTCAAAGCACAAACAGCATGAAACACACTGTGAAAATACAATGACTGTGCCCTTTTGAGGGCAGAGCATGTTTAAACATGTTTGTCAAACAATCATATTATTAATTATTTTGACTTTGACTATTTGGATATCATACGACAGAAGGAAGTATCCTTTTGTTGTGTTTTGGATCAGGGAGAAGCTGAAATTTAGGACTTTGTTATGTTGACCTCATGTAGAGAAATGGCTGTAAATCTTGATACAGATACATGAGTTGCTGATTTAACCTTTAAACTAATGCTTATCTCAGACTGGATGAATTAAAAGAGAAATGCAAGTCAGATAATGATTTTGCCAAGTAACATGCTCCTGGATCAATGTTTTGTTGATCTTGGAACAACATTCCAGTTTGAATATTTAGTCCTAACCATATCCCTACCCCTAAACCTAAACCTACACATAACATCCCTAAAATCAGAGGGAAATGAAAGGAAAATAAAATGATGTAGAAGCACCTAACCCTGGTTGTAAGCCTAAACTTGACAAACTGTAAACTTGTCCCTCAACTCTGATTGGTTGATTGGAATGTTGTTCCAGGATGAACAAAGATGTTGATCTGGGAACATGTTGTACTCTGTGAAATCACGTTCACCCAAGAGGGTCCAGACTCCAATTTAGCCTAATCATCGCACTCAGTAGCTGAGATAGAGAGCAGTGAGCTGTGGATGTGTTCATGTGTTCTCTCCTGCCAGGCTAATTGGATGAGAGGAAGTTCATGTGCGATAACAACTTTCTTTCCTTCCCTTTTACATTTGTTCCCATTTTTTTCTTATTTTCTTTATTCTGACTGTATGAAAGCTTTTCTATTTTAATTTCAAATTAATACATAGCCTTTAACTTTTATAGAACATTAGTTCTATAGTTTATATATATAAGTTATAGATATAAGTTTTATATATATATATATATATATATATATATATATATAACTAATGTTTAAAGCTTATTTGATGATAAAGCTGTTTTGATGAAAATACAAAAATTAACATTTTATATAAGCGTTTGATAACTTGGTATTTGTACCACTAACATCAGGTATCCACCAGAGGGCATCATGTGATAAATGGAAAAGTAGAATGTTCACATCCAACAAGCAAGAATTTTTAATTGAAAATTTATTTGAATTTAATTTTAAACACAAATTATTCATAGCCTAATTCCGAATTAAATTATCTGATGATGGTTTCAAGTAATAAAAAATACATTTTCTTTTTGTTTTTAATCAACAGATTGGCACAGATTCATTCAATCATTTTTTCATGTCAGATTGCGGGATAATCTAGGCTAATCTGCTTTGCTGCATACCATTAATATTAAAATGAAATAAATTATGTCATGCAGCTATGGAAACATAGTGGCATGATTCTGTTAAATTTATTTAATAGGTTTACACAGTTCAGTTAAAGACTATGATCAAGCCAACACAATATAGAGACTTGCTGAACTGATACATGTATCAAGTAGACATTCTAAGGTTACAGTCAACAAAAATAACCCATTTAATGAAGGGCACAAGGATTAACTGTATATTATTATCCCCCAAACCCCCCACCCCCCATCTATAACTATATTACATATGATATTAATATTATTGTTTAACTGCAACAATAACATGAACCAGTAAAGGTAAGCTAAAAATGAGAGGTATATCGATAATCTATCTACTTGTGTTACAAAGCTTTTATTTTATTAACAAAGAAAAAAAAAAAAAAAAAAAAAAGATCATGAGTCCCGAGAATATAACATTATCTATGAATAGCCAGCAGTATAAGTATTGATTGTCCTGATGTCCTTATAAATAGAGTATTTCAGTCTCCTTCTTGTGTTCTCACTATGACACCAACAGCCCGTTCTGTTTGAGGATCATATGTAACTGCTGAGAACAAAGTAATATGAATAAGATATTAAAAAGAAGGGTTCCTACAACTTTTATGGCTTTTCATAACTTTTCCAGTCATTCATGAATCATGACTTATGCGTAAGGGTTTTTTTTTTTTTTTAGAATAATTTTTTAGATATTGCACTGACAAAGACCAACTTCCATAGAAATTTCCCTGAAGATTTAATTGATTTAAAGCTGCAGTCCATAAGTTTTGCCTCTTTGTTGCCTGCAATTGCAGTTATTTGCGGTATTATCATCTTTACGTGGGTTGTGCATCAGCATGGCTCCTCAGAGCGGATGAATCGAATGCTTTGAGGAGAAAATGTGGCTGTCAGTCCGGTGGATACTATACAGCTACTTCGGAATCACAGATTGTAGTCTTGGAAGTATGACTTAAAATAAGAAAAATGTCATTTGAACAAGTAACAAATCTGCCACTTTTGTTCTGACCAACTGAGAAAAAAATCATTACAATAAATTGCGCTACCAATGGTGATTAAATAAACTTAGCTCATATCACTTCAAACCGTGCAAATTATTATTATTATTGTTATACTTTTGAAATTGTTAATTAACGTCAGCATTGTGTGACTATGTGTATTATTTAGCGTTACCTGTAGATTTCAGTTTCTGTACAGTCTAATCTCTAACGTTAATTTGTCATACCATACAATCTGCCATCAAAATTATAAGTTTAATTATTGCAGCTGCTGTGAGAAAAGCCTATAAATGATCCATCACCTGCAGAACCCTCACATGCCATATAACCTACTAGCTGGAACTCCTTCTTTATGTAATCAGATGTGACATAATGAAGCAAACCGTCCATACCAGCGTGATGAATACGATTCTCAACTGGATGGAACTGGAATAAACACTTTGAATGTTGCGATCCCATCGGACTTATGTTAGCTACCTGAATCGTAACAAAGCACTGTTCGCCAGAGGAGAACTGGCCCCCTGACTAAGCCTGGTTTCTCCCAAGGTTTTTTCTCCATTTTAACACCTATTTGCCACCTGATGTCACCTGTTGAGGTTTGGGTTCCTTGCCGCTGTCACCTTTGGCTTGCTTAGTTGGGGACACTTGACATTTGATATTCAACAGTGCTTTGATCTGCCTGCATTGACACCATTTTCTTTAAGAGCTGCTGTGCAGCCAAAATTATATACCAGTTATCACTGTAAAGCTGACACAATCTGCATTGTAAAAAGTGCTATATAAATAAAGGCGACTTGACGATGCTTGAATTTCCCCGCTGAAACCTACCAGTACCACTCTAATTAGAAAACATTATTACAAGCTTACCGTTGTGAACTGGGCTAAGGTAAGGAGATAGTTTTAAACACTGGCTGGTTATGTACTTGCTCAAAAATTGATTTTGGATTATAACCAAAAAAAAAAAAAAAGTTACAGACTGCAGCTTTAATACTTTATGGTTCCTCATTGAGTGCCATATGGTGTGAAAATTATACCCTTAAATAAAAAAAATGCATCACTTTTTTTTTTTTTTTTTTTTTTTTTTTTTTTTTTTTATCTCAACACCTTTGGGTTAGCGAAATAATGGAGTAAAATTACATGCGTTGACACTTGTACAGTTAGTAACTGTAGTTCTATAAATCCTCCTCCTGTTACCAAATGTCACGAACTGCTCCGAGGCTCAAAGACAGAGGATCCACATGCAGTAGTTTATTACAAGAGTAATCCAAAAACAGGCAAGAGGTCCAAACACAAGCAAGCAGTCCAAAAAACAGATACCAAGGCAGAAACGCAGGGAAACAGATCCAGAACACAGGCAACAGGGTCAGAACCAATAAACACAGGAACGCTCAGAAATGCAGCTGACACTTACAAAAACCTCACAGAGAATAATTGAGTGAACCAGGCTTATAAAGAGAGAATAAATGAGGTTAACGACAAATGAGACACAGCTGAAAGTAATCATGGTTGAAGAGTCCAGGCAAAGGATGATGGGAAGTGAAGTCCTTAATGAAATGGTGAAAGTTCTTGGTGGAGTGCCCTCTGGTGGATTCCACGGGCAACTGGTGATCATGACACTGATATAAGAATAACTATAATCCTGAATCTGTAGAGCTGTCAAAATTGAACAAAAGCTGTCAAATACTCAACTGTTTAGATCTTTTGTATTAATGGTTGAACTAAGAGAGTAAAATCACATTGTCAAATGCCCTTGAATTTTTTTTTACTTAACCTGCATTGTCCATAATCATTTGGTAATAGCATTTATTTATTATTTTCCCAGCATTTATTTTATTTAAGTATTTATTTATTTTGTTATTGGCATATACAGTCTGTATATGTCTGTAACTGTATCCCTGTACAGTTTCCCAGCCAACGTCTTTAATGTGTGACTTCACTAAGTGCTTTTACTCTTCCAGAAGCATGTCCTGACTTGTCGCACCCTCCACCTGTAACCCACTCTTGAGACCTGAGCTCAACCCCTCTGTGGAAACGTATAACAGCAGCATGTGATTTACAGCTCTGTCGGCAGTTTAACTGAAGTCAATGACAGTCAGCAGCATAAGCCGAATCCTAAACTGACACAGGAAGCCTCACGCACGCCGTTTCCCTACAAGTCAAGTTATATAATCAGATTTTTCCCCTCTCGCCAGGACGCCTGTGTGTCAGAGGAGGATTAGGTCGGGATCAAAGAGCCACATTATACAGGATGTCACTTTTTTTCTAAGGAATTATTGAAGCTTTATGTAATATTACTTTTACATATTATTTTATTTAGATGTTATTGAGCAATACTTTTAACCCCATGTCATCTAGGGCTTAAATATGTGCTTGAAATACAGTTGCAAAAAAATTATTTTTTATTTAGTACTGTCTTGAGTAAGATATTTTACATAAAAGATTTTACATATAATCCACAAGACAAAAAAAAAAAAAGCTGAATTTATTAAAATAACCCAATTCATAAGTATGTGAACCACTGATTCTTAATACTGTGTGTGGTTACCTGGATGATCTACGACTATTTGTTTTGTGGCGGTTCTTCATGAGTTTCTTGTTTGTTCTTAACAGTTAAACTGAGCTCTGTTCTTCAGAAAAAATCTCCAGGTCCTGCAGATTCTTCAGTTTTCCACCATCTTTTGCATATTTGAACCCTTTACAGCAGTGACTGTATGATTCTGAGATCCGTCTTTTCACACTGAGGACAATTGAGGGACTCAAACACAACTATTAAAAAAGGTTCAAACATTCACTGATGCTCCAGAAGGAAACATGATGCATTAATAGACGGGGGGTGAAAACATTTTGAATTTGAAGATCAAGGTAAATTGTATTTAATTTGTCTTCCGGGAAACATTAAAGTATCTTCTGTTGCTTCCTAAGGGCAGTACTAAAGGAAAAAAAAAAAAAAAGATATTCAAGCGAAATAAGAAAAATTTGGACCTCTTCATCCTGTTCAAAAGTTTTCACCCCCCGACTCTTAATGCATCATGTTTCCTTCTGGAGCATCAGTGAATGTTTGAACCTTTTTTAATAGTTGTGTTTGAGTCCCTCAGTTGTCCTCATTGTGAAAAGACGGATCTCAAAATCATTCAGTCACTGCTGTAAAGGGTTCAAATATGCAAAAGATGGTGGAAAACTGAAGAATCTGCAGGACCTGGAGAATTCTTCTGAAGAACAGAGCTCAGTTTAACTGTTCAGAACAAACAAGCGACTCATGAACAACCATCACAAAACAAACAAATAGTCATAGATCATCCAGGTAACCACACACAATATTAAGAATCAGTGGTTCACAAACATTTGAACTGGGTCATTTTAATAAATTCAGCTATTTTTTTGTCTTGTGGATTATATATAAACATATTTTATGTAAAATATCTTACTCAGGACAGTACTAAATAAAGAATAACATGCATTTTAAATGATCTCTCTTATTTTGTTAAAATTTTGCACATTTTCACAGATTCTGCAAGTGGTTCACATACTTTTTCTTGCAACTGTATACAGGCCAGATGTGACATCATAGTAATTTAAGGTAGTAATTCACACAGGGCAAATACCTACATACTTACCTTATTTTGTAGACTTCTTGTTGTCCCAACATCAAGCTTTCCGGTTGAAAGGTACAGCCTCAAAACGTACTTGGTCACATAAATGTCTGAATGTCACTGCATAAGATGACAAAAACAAAGTGACATCTGTGATTCTGCTGTTAAAGCTTTCTACTTCACTAACTTCAATTTCCTTCAGCATTTTTGCTTAAATTACCTTTAATGTTCTGATCTCAGGTGATTTTTAGTGGATGTATGAAGTCAGTTCTCCTCAAGTTCACACAGAGGAACCACAGGTGTTAGTTCATTACATTAACTATCAACATGATCCAACATGTCTGACAACCAGAAAAGTGTCACAATACTTTTTGCTTTCAACAGTATCTTAAGCATCTATATTTTTCTTCTTATTATTCTTTTTAAATAATTCTTGCTTTGATTGTATAAAATGCAATGGCATTCAGACTGTGCAATCAGTCGGATGTACAGTGGCACAGTGCTCATTCATTAAATGCCAAACAGATGTGTTTTGAGTCTGGATTTGAATGTGACTACTGTTGGAGCACATCTGATGTCTTCTGGAAGCTGGTTCCAGCTGGATAATAGCTAAAAGCAGACTCTCCTTGCTTTGAGTGAACCCTTGGCATTGACTTGATCCTGATGATCTTAGTGATCGGTTAGGTTTATATTCAGCGAGCATATATGCAATGTATTGAGGTCCTAGGCCATTGAGTGGTTTATAAACAAGTAACAGTACTTTAAAACCAATTCTAAATGCGACTTGAAGCCAGTGCAAGGACGTGAGGACTGGTGTTATATGTTCATGTTTTCTGGTTCTGCTCAGAATTCTGGCAGCAGCGTTTCTGTATGAGCTGCAGCTGTCTTATGGTCTTATTGGGAATGCCAGAGAGGAATCCATTACAATAATACTGGTGATGGAAGCATGAACAAGTTTCTCAAGGTCTTGACTGGAAACAAAGCATCTAAATCTTGCAATATTTTTGAGATGATAGTGTGCTGATTTAGTTATTGCTTTTACATGACTACTGAAACTAAGGTTAGTATCCAGAATCACACCAAGATTCCTGACTTTTTTAGACTCCTAGCCTCAAGGTATGCGTTTACCTTAAGAATTTCATCTTTGTTTCCAAATGCAATGATTTCAGTTTTGTCTTTGTTTAACTGAAGAAAGTTTTGGCACGTACAACTGTCAACTTCATCAATGCATTGCCACAGGGAGTCAATGGGGCTGTAGTCGATAGGCGATAGGGCTAAGTAGATCTGGGTGTCATCTGCATAGCTGTGATAGGCAATTTGGTTCTTTCTCATTATTTGGCTCAGTGGGAGCATATACAGGTTGAACAAGAGCGGTGCAAGAATTGAGCCTTGAGGGACTCCGCATGTCATGAACTTCAATACGTGCGGTTTACTTTAATAATCCTGCAGTGGGACAAATTAAAATTTCTATATATAGTCATGAGATATGACCATGAAAATGTATTCATTAATAATTATAAAACTTTATAATAAGAAAATCATGCAGTTTTATGGCCATATTAATTGATTAATAGCAATACATTAAATAATTAGAAAAATACCTAATTAGAAAACTTGATTAATACATGAAATAATTAGAAAGATTTGATGAAGTATAGATATGTCATACTGCGGAAACCAGCACCACTGCTTGAAATTTCATGTCAACTACCCAATAACCAACCCATTTGCATTGGAAGATCACAATGAAATAGAATTAGAATTAGAAAAACCAATTACTCGATACCAAGTAAAATCAATAATTTATTCAACAATATTCCATTTTAAAAAATAAATAAATTAATGAAATACATAAATAAACAAACAACCAACATTAAAGATAATGACCAGCAAGATCAAAGGCATTTAGACAGCAAGAACCAAATGAACCAGCCATTTGGTTTTTAGCAGCTACCAATAGTTAACAACAATTTCGCCAATACCACTGGAAAAAAACAAAACAAAACAATAATAATAATAAAAAAAAGACCCAAAAAAACAATCATGGTATCTTATGTATGTGATCTTCTATATATTGCTTTGGTAAACTAAAGAATATCTACACTTTAATGACTAAGCGTTATTATTTTTCTTCAAGTATGAACGTTCCTCCTTTATTATCATTCGTCTGGTTTCATTTAGGATTCGGCACCGACCGGGTGTTAGTCGTGCAAAAACCATCATTGTCTTTGAGAGTGTAGTAAATACTAACACATAAAGCCGCAGTACATTCTTTACCTGTGAAAACAGACCATAATATCCTACCATGAAACACAAAACATTAATTATTCATTATAAGACACAGCAAATCGTTTTAGCTTTCACAACTATGACAATCTTTGATGTGTAAATAAAGTTACAATCCACTACAGTACATATATGTAACTTCTAGCACAACAATGGTGGAATTCATGTATTATATGTACTATATGTGAGTAGTGGTTACATTATTTATTTTTTGTTAGTTATGGTTTGCCCTGAACTAAGCTGTGTTTCTAAGCCCTTCTAATTATAAGTGAATGTGTAGTTTGTCAGTAAAGATTAGCATTATGCTACAACACATGGAAGAGAATGTAGAAAAATAAAGGCCCGTTCACACCAAGGACGATAACTATAACTATAAACAAGAACATAAAGTTAAAAAAAAAATAAAAAATGAAAATGTAAAAGAATAGCAGTGTCCACACCACAAATATATACGTTTTTTTGGTCCAGCTGATGAACAATAAAAGCATTGACAGCCAATCAGAATCCACCCTGATTTAAAGAGCTCAAGCATTCAAAGCGGTAGACAGCATAACCGCAGTTGGTGTGGACGCTAAGTTACTGTTATAGTTATCTTTATAGTTATCGTTCTTGGTGTGAATGGGCCTTAACTCGTAGTTGACTGTAGCTCCTGTAAAACCTTTTCCATCTGGACAGAGTTGGGTCATTCATATTATGCAGTATATTTGAAATCTCCATCCTATTTAATATTGTATAAAATATTAAACACATTTTTAATATATTTGTATAATATTTTAATATTTGTATAAAATATCAAGACACCATTAAAATAAACCCTATTAATTAGTTTTCTTTATATATATATATATTTAAATTCAGTTGATTATTCTTTTTTTTATAATGTTCATTAAGAATATTGTTTTAATTTGTAATCAATTATAGGTTTTTGATGTGTTCTCACTATCCCATCCCATCTACACCATGGATGATAACTATAACGATAACGATAGAGATTTAGTTTAAAAAATTGTTCTAAAAATTGTTCTACATTCTAATTGATCTAAAATAAAAGGATACGGCAGAAAATCGTTGGAATCACTTTCACAACGATTTTGTCCAGCTGATAACCGATAAAAACATTGACAGCCAATCAGAATCCATCCTGCCTACATCTGAAATAACGAATTTGCACGCGCAAAAGACGCGATATGTGAATGGCCCCTTAAAGAGCTCGAGCATTTAAAGTGGCAGATAATAAACTTATAATAAACAGTTATTGTGCATTGGTGTGGATGCTAACATAGTTATCGTTATCTTTATAGTTATCGTTCTTGGTGTAAACGGGCCTTTAATCTTTTGTAAATTCCCTTTCACGTTGACATCATCATATAAGAATTGACATCGCCATTCCCTGAAGACACCTTTATTCACGCCTGAAAGGCCAATGACGCATGTCGACGTGGGAGGGGCTACCTGCCCACAGCATATAAATGCAGTCATGTACGTCATTCCCCATGTTCAGTCCAGCTCTTCACCGAGCCTCCGACTGTGCATAAAAAATATTGTCTTCCAATAGAGACAATAGAGAGATTTGACAGGGCGGGCAGCTCAAATGAGAGTGCACTATATGACTTTACACAACACTACTCTTGAAACATCCAACTGAAATTGAATGCACAAGAAATACACAGACAGCACATGAAAATCACCAATGCATCAGCGAAATGTCCGCCAAATAAACTCTTTTAACATGGAATTGGAGTTACTTTCCTTCAACAATTCCGGCAAAAAAGTGGAGACCCAGCCGAACGACTGCATAGAAATTTCTCCCTTTCGCCGGGGCGGACCTTTTTTCCCAACCTCACCTGTTGTTTAGGCTGTGTGTTCATCTGCCCGGCTCCCCAAGCACTGGGTCTCGAAGCTGTAGGCTGAGGCCGGCCTCTTGGCTGGTGGCGATCAGGAAGACGGCTGGTGGCTAGTGGCGGTTGGGCCCCTCAGAGATTCCGCCTGTTGTTTAGAGTCCTCAAGCCATGCCTGAAATGTGTTAAGATCCTCACCAAACAAAGCAGATGGGGAGATTGGTGCACCGAGGAAAGCATTCCAATCTCGCAGGATTGCCAGGGTCAACCAAAGATGACTCTGAGCCATCGCATGACCGCGCAACGTGTTGCATGTAGTATGTAGTCGGCTGTGGACCGTACTTCCCCCATAAGCACATCGCATGGCTTCCCCTCATCACGGCCTTGTTCAGTGTCACCAAGCAGGTAGCATGGTACAGACATGGTGCTCAATACTCTAGCAGCGCAGGCCTGATCACTATAATTCCCGCAGAGCTGTTTGTATGAGAACCGGCACGGACCCTGCAATGCCCCTGCAACCGGCGCCAGGTATGCAGCAAACGGATGCTCCAGTGGGGTGGTGGTGGTGTGGGGCCACACTAACCCACTTCCCACTAACAGCTTCCCTGCCGCTCTCTGATACAGATTGATGAAAGGAAGCCAAAGCCTTGGAAGCCGATCCCCAAACACACTGGACAGTGCTTGTAAGTATCCTTTTCTGACGGTAAATACATGTCATAGGACAGGGGCGAGAACCCTTTTATGTTTAGAAATTTAAAAAAAAAAAAAAGAGTTTATTAGCCCTTTGTTAGCGAAGCTAAACTAGAGCTAAAAAACATTTCTCGTTTTTCTCTTTTGAAGCTTCTGCTTCAACAAGTGTCACCACTGTGGGTGTTTCTTATGAATGTGGTGTGATGGTGTTCTACCATCACGGTGAAGAGCTGAGGAACAAGGGGAATTAGCCTTTCAGATGTGAATAAAGGTGTCTTTAGCTAATGCAGTGAGAGAGCGTCATCACATAGTCATGTGTTGTACTAAGTAAACCGACTGAATGGGAACAACACAAACATCAAAAGATTGCAGTGAACAATGAATTTGATGAATTATTTTCTGTGGTATTAGTTGGTTTGTCTTATTTTAAAATATTCCACCTGTTTATCATTTACAGAGATTACAAAAATCAGTATATCATACTGATATCAAAAAATAAAAATATCTCACTAAGCAATGACTAACATTAAAATCCTGATAAGTTGGAAATAGTTTTGCGTTCTTTGCAAGCAAATGCAAAGTTTCTTAGAGGAACGCAAGCATATTGCGAGTGAACACAGAAGTATTGAAATATACTTTTTTCTCTCATGTCATATTTTTGTCACCATGACCCTTTAGGGGCTGTAACTTTCTTGTTTCTTGAGATTGAGTAAATAATCAAGTTATAATTAATACATTTTAAGTGCCTGAGTTTTACCAGAACATATTTCAAAAAGACTAGCACATTCTTTTACAGAAATGCATCCATTTGTTTTGTTTTTGAAAAAGGAGTTCAAAATGTACTGCATAACAGGAATGACCCACACTGTAAAAAAACAAAAGTTGAGAAAACTTAAAAGTTTAAAGCAACCAGCTGCAGAAGATTTTTTTTTTAGTTTTCTCAACTTGTTGTAAATTGTTATACAACAAAGAGTTGAGAAAACTCAAAAAATCTCCTCCAGCTGGTTGCCTTAAACTTAAGTTTTCTCAACTTAATTTATTTACAGTGCAGCTATTGGTTTCCTGTCCCTGCTATTTACATAGGGCTGAATGCTGTAAGCTCTTACAATCACAATGATCAAACTACATCCATTATATTACAATCTACAGCAAGCCCAAACCTCAAGTGCTCTTAGTTTTTGGTCATAAATTGTCCAAAACACAGGCCTCCCACATTACCCAAAATTTGCCTGAACGTAGAATTGTACAATGCAAATTTTGTAAATCAATGCATATGCTCAGAATTAGTGGCATAATGAGCATTTTCCACTTAGATGACTTCATTTAACAGTGTGTTAATGCAAATATACAGTATATAGCACCTAAGTGAAAAAAAGAAATACAAGATAAAACAGATTCCCTAATCCTCTTAGTGTTTTAAGATTCTTATGCGTGTAACACAGTCAGATCACTGCTGTGACACAAACAAGTCCAACACAGCAGCTCAATTATTAAAACAATTATTATTACACCATAAGGAATAGGCTTACATCACCTCCACAGATTTGTTGGTCAGCATTGATTGGACATTGAGATTGTGCTTCAAACCGATTGCTCATTTAGTGTGGCCTGTTTCATCTTAGCAAAATTGGAAAACAAGGAAAAGAAGAGCTTTAAAAATAAAACGAGCTTTAGAATGGTACCGACTCAAGCAACAGCAGGGGACGTGCTCCAGAAACACCAGCGTCGCCGTGAGTGATGTTTATTCAATACCACATCCTCTTTCTCCCTCTCCTTCTTCACCCGCTGATAGTGATCTTCCTCTTTCAGATACCAGACCGGAGGCCAGCGGTGCTTCTCAAAATATTCCTGGTTTTCTGCTCACATTACAACACAAACCCAGAAAGATGTCATGGGTGAATGATATACAATGAAGCTTATGAAGCAGAAATGTGTCCTCTTAAAGGAAATTCTTTCATTTTTTTTGCTTATTTACTTAAAGTGGACCTATTATGCCCTTTTACAAAGTCTTGATTTTGTTTTTGGGGTCTACTAGAATGTGTTTTCATGCTTAATTGCTCAAAAAACACACTATTTTCCCCATATTTTACATTGTTGCAGCACCTCTCGTCCCAGTCTGTCTATAACGCTCTGTTTAGTTTCTAGTCTCTATGAAGCCCCTCCTTCCGAAAAGCGCAGTGTGCTCTGATTGGTTGACTGGGGAATGTCATGCCCCCTAACCATAACCGCAAGTTTCAACACATTACTAACGTAACTCAACCAGGCCTCTGCCCTTTTTTCTGCTTATGCCTTGTGCGGGAATTTTTTAATGAGGAAAATTGTGACGTGTACGTTCCCAGAAGGAAATTCAAGACTTACAATCGAGGCATTTCAATGAGTTTATAAACAGTGCTTGATATAGAGTATAACTCCCTTTGGAGTGGACTTTGTGCTTTGCAGACCTTTTCATACTCAAAAAGAAACATTACACACTAAAGAAAGCTGAAAATGTAAAAAAGCATAAAAAGACCTATTTAATTTGTATGCTGTCTGTAAAACACAAAAGGTAGAAGAACCACTTTACAGTCACTATGAACTGTAGTGAAAAAAAGAGCAGCGTAGGCATTTTCAAAAAAAAAAAAAAATTGTTCCATAGTAAGAAAAAACAACAGCATATGGATTTGGAACATTATTTTCATTTTTGGGTGAACTATCACTTTAAGAGGACACTCTTAAATACTCATCATAGCTACTTCTATGTAATGAAGCCAAGTTAAATGTTACTACAGGTGCTTTAAATCATGCAGTTCCAATGATGATGTTTGCATCTGACTCATAATTATTCAGGAAATGCTTTTACCCAGCGATTTTGACTTGATCTCTTTGCGGTAATTGGCACATATCCTGTTGTAATGGGTGCAGATGTAGTGTAAACACCAGGCAGTGAGTTGAATAGCATTATGGAACTGTCATCAAAACAAGAGAATAAAAAACAAGACATTAACATTGTTTGTATGATAAACAGTCACATTGGTATTTAGTCTAAATATTGCAATATGATCACTGTAAACAAAGGATGGCATCTTGTATTCTGAAATGATATTTTGTATTTTACCATGAATTCTTGCAGCTATTGTCAAATCTTTGAAAGTTATTGTACAATTTACAGTATGCTAAAAGGAAAATTAAATGCTCCAAGCCAAGGCAATTATAACTACAATACGTGTATTGCACCTTGGATAAAAGCATCAGATAAATTACATACAGTTTTACAGAATACCAGATATTTACTGATATATTTACTGCTGTATTCTCACCTGTAAAATCACAGCATTTTTTTTTTTTGAATGCTGTTAAACTACATTAAAAATATTAAAGCTATAGTTCACCCAAAAATGAAAAATCTGTCATCATTTACTCACCCTCAAGTTGTTCCAAACCTGTATAAATGTCTTTGTTCTGCGGTACACAAAGGAAGATATTTGAAAGAATGTCAGTAACCAAGCAGATCTCGCCCTCCCATTGACTACAACAGTATTTATTTTTCCTATTATGGTAGTCAATGGGGGACAAGATCTGTTTGGTCACTGACATTCTTCCAAATATCTTCCTTTGTGTACCGCAGAACAAAGACATTTATACAGGTTTGGAACAACTTGAGGGTGAGTAAATGATGACAGATTTTTCATTTTTGGGTGAACTATCCCTTTAAACCTATTTTCTACTAATGTTGTCAGTCATTCAGTAAATTTATTTATGTGAAAATATTTATGTTTATTCATTTATATTTAATAGAGCAACAATTACAAGAAAACACTATTTAAATTTTTCTACTTCAAATTGTATAACTCAATGTGTTGCCATTTCTGTGTAATTATTTGTGAATTTACTAGCAATTTCTGAGAGAAAATTGTTTCAAAGTAAATCCAACACCATCAGTGTACTCATTTTAACTTTTTTTAATAGATTAATATTTGACATACTAACCTTACTAGTATGTACGTAAAATATATTAACTTTATACAGATTCTAATTTAATTTGGGGATTTCATGTGTAGATATATTTACAAGTTTTAATTTTAGCAGTCGATTAATCGTGACTCACCACAACTAACCTATGTGATTAATTATGCGGGTTTTTTTTTTAATGATTCACAGCACTAATATTTACATTTATACATTTAGCTTACACTTTTATCTACTATTAATTATCCATTTTAATAATGAAGGACAGATTTACCTGAGCAAGCTCCAGATAGGTGAGTATCTCACCGTCGATATCCTGTCCATCTTTAGATGCTTTTAATAACTCGCTCACAGCGTATTGCTCTGAGGAGAGAAAATATCTGTTAAACATTTAGATGAGCATCTAGTTTAAGCAAAGCAGCATTATTTACATAGAATAATATTTCAAATGATGCTTTGCTACTCTTGCAGACTGCAAATAATCTGACACACAAAAAAAGAAAATGTGTTTTATCCGCAGGCTACACAAAACATGAGGTAAATAGCTGCATCTGGAGTCACAGATAAATTTCAGCCTGTCACCACCACGTCATCAGATGACGTCTGCCGGACAGATTGTAGTGTGTGCCACACAAAGCTCTGTGGAGACGTTCTCTTTTATTTGGCACCTTGACATCGCTCGTTGCTAAGCAACACAGAAAGAAAGGGCTAAAAGGCCTGTTTGCTTTGGATCCGAGGTGGTCAAACAGCTTTGTCCTGTGCTTGAGGAACGCATTTGGTGTTTTGTGTGTCATTTGGAGCATGTGGCAGGGCGTTGGCAGAAAGCTCACCTGTCAGGGCGATGAGCCGTGGAAGGCACAGTCTGTTGGCCAGGGCGATTAGCTCCATTGGGTCCAGGTCTGCCATGGGCGACAGCTGATTGGTGTAGAGATACTCGAGCACTGCCTGCATACATACCCTGCTGGTGTTGGGGAATGAGACCTGGCAACACATATGAACATACGTCATTATTTTTGAAACAGTCAATTTTTTCAATTCCATTTGGTGCCACTAAGTTAGCGTGAAATAGCATTTACATACCATTTACTTCTGAAATGTGACATAATTCTTGAGTGAAATAGGAAATTGGTGGGAAAAAATGTAGAATGAGACTTGGCTTTATCCAACGAGAAATGATTAAATTGTGTGCGCATCTTTATATAACAGGTGTTTGGAGAGGTTGAAAAATACAGTAAAAGGACTTGTGACATCTACTAAAGAGGAAAGTCAGTTAAAAGGCAGAGCAAGTTATAAGTTACACAAAAAAACCTGCAGTCGTTACTGCAAAGATTTATTTCTGCTCGATCTAACCTAATTTGTGAGGATGATTTACCCAGACTACATAACATTTTGACCTCAATAAAACCAGTTAATTTAGATGTTGTTACCAGATTAAGCACATTTTTTTTAAGTTCCTTTATAATAATATAAAAATAATAATTTATATATATATATATATATATATATATATGGGTCAATGACATGACGGGTCATTTTTTTGTCCAAAGGCCTTAATAATAATAAAAAACAAAGATATAACATCCAAAGTATGTAAGGTAGTACAACTAGATCTCTTTTATTGAATCCAAAAGGTTTTAATCATATTTTGCTACATATAAAGATATTTTAAAGATTCTGAAGTGTCAAAAGGTCATTCGGTTTAACCATCCAAAAGCCAATACATCCATTTCATTTGTGATTAAAATATCTAAAAATGAAATAAATGTATATATTTTTTTTATTCTGGCATGATTTTATAACATCATATATCAACATAGTGCAAAATAGTAGTAAAATTATATGTAGAACTTATGAGAAAGAATGTCCGGAAAAATTAATTACATTAATATCATTCAGAGTAACCAATATAAAGGGACCATTTTGGATCAAGTTATGCTGTCAATTTCATGTGACAGGATTTGACATCATTCATACACCTGCAAAGGACCACATGGTTGTAAAGCAAAGTAACTAACTCTCTCTTAACTATTTGAAAAATTCATGTTTTCACTTGCTCATACGCATGTCCCGAAACATCAGGTCATTCGGTACAACCACTATAAAACATGGAAAATGTTGTAATTTTTTAAAAACTTAATATATAAAATGTTTGATTGTCCTTTTTTTTCTAGCAAGCTAACTAGCTAGATATCAGCCTGTTAGCATTGTTTGAAAATATTGTCATTTGGTATAACCAAAAGTGTCATTCCAAAATTTGGGTTAAACCAAATGACATTTTTGGTGAAAAATCTTGTAAAAAATGACAAAAGCAGTGTTCATTGATTATAAAAACCACATAATGTTTTACGTTTGTATTTATATATATATATATATATATACACACACACAATTATATATAATTATTATTATTATTTTATGTTCTTTTATATATTTATTTATTTTTATATATAATACAAGTTTATAAAATTAAAAATAAAATGAATACATTTTATATATAATTATTATTATTTGTATTCTTATTATTATATATTTTTGTAATATAGTGTGTTGCTGAGATTACTTCAGTATTTAATTTTTTAGTTTATTTATTTATTTTCTGAGTTTTTACTTTTACAGGATTTATGGGTGATTACAAAAGAATTCGACCACTGAAAAAATATGTTCAACAGCATCAACAATTAAAAGATTAAAAGTATTTATTTCAGAACAGAAACAAAGTGTGTTTAACAGTCTCTGGTCAGCGGATTGGAAATGGGACTTTTCAGTCTTTAATCTCTATGAAACTGATGGCCAGCTCACCAGCAGCCCAGCATTACTAAGCACATTTGGGCAGAACACGCAGATAGACGCTGCTACGTAACCCATTACATAATACTCTTCAAGGGCAAGCACAGTAGATTGCTGTGTTTCGTTGGGGTAGTCTAACCACTCCAAAAGAGAGCGCAAGAAAAAGAGGCATGTTCTGTTGGATTTAAGCAAGCACTGTAGACTAAAGTCTGAAAGTAGGACACTGCCTAAAATATAGCTGTCCCAATTGTTACACTGGCATGAAATGTCAGAGCACTAAGGCAAATAAAAAGGACTGGCCATCATGCATTAAGTCCCTTGTGCAAAAATTATCCATAGAAGAAAACAGATCACTGTCTCTGAATGACGTCTGCTTTTCCTCCTCAGGGAGGAAACTCGGTTTTATTCCACCTCAGCTTTATTCTTCCCATTAAGGAGGAAATTAATAAACAGTGCCACAGATGAAAGCATCTATTATGACAGTGGAAACAGGATTAAGTGTGCATGTGGCAACCATGGAACTAGCAAAAAGCATAATGTCTGCTTCAAACAGCAGGAAGTACCTGCACTGATGGTGTATCTCAGCTCATTAATTATGAATTATGCATGTTGATGGCTAGGAAATTATAATTAATTATTAATTATGATGCTAACTATACTATAAGGTTATCATCATTAATAAAATACAGAGACTAAAACTAGACAACACTATAGACACTATAAATAAAATCTAAAGTAACACTATAAATGTGCATTAAAATATAGACAAGAACTCTAAAAAAATGTAATGAGCTGTGGATAAAAGGAAAACACTTGTTTTTCAAATATTTTCCAAAAAACAATACAAATAAACATAAAAATGAATGAACAGTTTCTGCAGATAAACTTAAATTGAAAATCAATGCAAAACAAGATACAAATGAATGACATTTTTCAAAATATAATAAAATTGCTATATTGTAAATAAAATGTCTTGCAAGATAAACATCATGCACTTCAAATGTCATGAGAGCTGACAGATCATTCATCATCGCAAAAATAGATTTTCAAAACATCACTTAGAGACACCACGACCAGACTATTGTAGTTATTCAAGAATTTGATGCAATTTGTTGGCAAGCCAGTGTCTGTAAAATGTGTCAGTGCGCATCTATTTGAGTATATAAGCGCATGTAAATGTCTGAGCGGTGTGACCTTGTACCATCTGTTTAAGAACTGGCAGACTCATTAATGTTTAAGGATGAAATAAAGATATTCTGTAAACTTGTCAGTGCCCTAACTGGAGCTCATTAAACATTGTTTTCACACTCACCTCGTCATTTGCACTCTCCATGAAAGAACCCCCAAATAAGGCAGCCATCCAGTCACAACTTGAGATCAGCAGTGGTTTGTGGGCGTTAATGGTGCCATCATCCAACCTGAACACCACATCTGCAAAGACAGTGCAAAACACCATGAGTAACTGCTCTTTACAAAGTAATCTTTTATAGCATCTTTGCTATACCACTAAAACTAGCAGTGTTGGGAATTTAATAACTGAAAGTAGTGACACTATTAATATAACTGTTTTTCAGTATGACAGTAGTTCAGCTATAAAAACATGCTGCTTTTAATGAAATACTTATCCAATAAGTAGCTGTATAGCATGAAAAAATGCTACATCGCTCATAGCTTGGATGTAGCTTTTTTTTTTGTTTTTTGTTGTTTGCTTATAGTGTAACTATAAAGCTGTGACTTGACTGTAGTTACATTTACACTTATGCGTTACCCAAAACAACAAGGTATATCGTGCAGTTCATGCATTCCCTGGGAATTGAACCCATGACCTTGAAGTTGCTAGCACTGTTTGAGCTACATACCTGTAGTTGAAATACTTTAAATCATGAAAAGCTTGTGGCTTGGTGTGCTGCAAAGTAATTTTCATTTCAGGAGGCTAGCAGATGTTGCAGCAGATGTAATAATAATTTTCAAGTGAGACATTTCTTTCTCAATCAAAGTAAGGCCCTGTTTACACCTGGTGTCAAGATGCATTTGTGTGAACAACACTAAATATAGGTGGAAACTGGGTCTGAAACGTTTTGAGCTTGTCCACTTTCGACCACTTCCAGAGGTAGTCGAAAACACATTCAACCAGATTGCTTCTGTAGTGTGAACACTCATGTGGTCGAATGCGTTTGAACAGCTACAAGAGACCTCCTAGTTTTCACCTACTAACCTAATGCGTGAACATTATAGGAATCACGGGATTTAAACTTTGTTGGTTGGAGACCCAAGTTTGGTTTGAAGATGAAAAAAATACTAAGCACAATGTTTTTGCTGCTCTCCGTGTTTTTCCATCGTATCTGGGTGCATTCATATGTAAATTGCGTGAGCTTATTTTGTCCATTAGATCGAAAGATCTGAAAAAAAAAAAACATACATTTACCCAGCCATAGACCCTCCCCTCTAAGAAATCACGACAGAAGTGGTTGAAAGTGGACAAAAGAGACAGATTAAAATACCAGGTGTAAACAGGAATATGTCTCCCTCCTCTACTTGTGATCCGATCGACCAAAACGCATCTTAATGCCAGGTGTAAACAGGGCCTAAGATAAATTAAACATATCTGGGTTCCTTAATACCTGTGAAATTATTCTTTGCAAGACACTCTTTGATTCGGTTTGCCTTTCTCACATGGAATGCTTTTGTGATCTCTTGATTCATGAAGCCCTCATTGTTCATGATGTTCTCCACCATCATCCTAAGATCAAACACTTCTAGGATTTCTGCAATCTGGGCGATCTTCATCAGGTCCTTCTCCTTCTCATCCAGTTCACCAGTGTAGAGGAAGCGTAGGACAGCACTGAATGGTCCATGGTGGATGGAATGATCCATCTTCACAACAGTCATAAGAGCCGGCGTACCCGTGACTGGGTTGAGAACGTTCTCCTTGTGGATGCTGTAGAAAGCCTTGCTCCAAGAGGCCAGGGACAGCCTGGTGCGCCGGTGCATCCCACTGAAACTCATCATCTTGAGGGTACCATCACTCTTGGATGCCCGGAGCGAGCAAGGCGAGAGGTTGGGGAGAACGGTGACGTCCTCTTCTGTGTCCAGGCTTAGTGTGCGCATCAGTTGATCCCGCCTGTGATGCTCTGTTACCACCAAGCACTGGGACTCATCTGAGAAGTCCATTTGAAAGAGGTCGAAGAATTTGGACGATGAGGTAGACAGGTAGATCCTGTGGGCAAACAAGTGGACGTTTTCCTGAATGATGAACATAACATCAGCGCACAGGGGGCTCTCAAGAAGCTGCCTCAGGCCATCCCGGGTTTTGGCTGGGCACTCTGGGATCTTAATAAGTGGTGGAGGGGCTTTGGGTGGCAAAAATGGAGCCTGCAGCAGTGGCCTCTGGACCTTCCTCAGGTGGGACTTCCAGAATTGTAGGTGGCGTCTGGAGATGAGGGCTGCTCGGATGGCATTGTCAAAGATATCCTTGATACCAAACTGGTCGAAAACACTTGTCTCGTAGTATGGGATGCCAAGCTCTTTGGCTACCTCCCTTCCACTCTCCGGAGGCAAAATATCTCCGGGTTTAATGGGCCTGTGAAAGACAAATAAATACAGTCAGTTCTTGTGTTAATATGACAGCACACCTGTGTATGCAACTTCCTGGGGGGAATTTTTAATAGGAATTGCAAAGGAATAGCAAAAAATTGCAAAGGACTAGGGACAGGGGTTTTAGTTACCAGTACCTTGATAATGGTCGCCTAGCTCGATTGACTGCCTCCAGGTCAGCATAGCGCAAGTCCAGCTGACAACCGACCAAGATGACGGGTGTGCGTGGACAGAAGTGCTTGATCTCGAGGTACCACATGGATTTAACATGATGTAGGGAGTTGGGATTGGCGATGGAAAAGCAGAGAACCACGACGTCAGACCTTCAGAAGTGAAAGGTAAGAAGGAAATCAGGTAATTGTCCGAAGAAAACTTGTCTGTGTAACAACACAGGGCAAGACACCATGTAACACGCATGCTAACAGGATTTGAAGCCAAGAGTGTTGTATGTGACAGGTGCCAAGCGGTATCCATAGCAACACTACAGTCCTTCAGTGTTCGGTGGACATGCAAAACCTGCAATCTTAATGCCAGCCTGACACTGACTCGTTGACAGCACGCAAAAAGATTGCCTTTAGTTTAGACTGATGCCCAAGACCACAAACTCCTTTGGCAATGCTTTTTTTAGCTGTATCTGTGAGGACTAGAACAAACATGGTCAACAAAACAGACAAAACAAAAGCACAAAGAGGATGACATGCAGACATTCTGGCGTACTGCTGGCATACCTTCCTGTAGCAAGATTAGTACAAAGTCTATCCTGGGGAGGGGGCAACACCCGTCACCACACAAGTAGGTGAATAATGTATGATTACCCATTTGCCATTGTCCACAAAAGGAATCGTGCATTTCTTGCTGACTGGGCAAGCAAAGGTCTCAGCTACCACACCACACACTTGGCAATGCAGAGAATTATGGAGATGCTAGCAGGCTTGAGGACTTACAGTGTCTCTCTTATGTTTCACAGGCTTGCATAAAGATCATAGGAGCCCTACAAACAAAAAGAGGCACAGAACAATGCTACATAATAATTTGCCTTTGTAGTCAATGACAGTTCAGGGAAATCTGTCTGAAGGAGAACAACATTACTGCCACAATCTTTAATGACAATGTAAGTCCAAAGCTACAGTAAACCAGAGTCTGATATCAAGCAGCTTTTAAGACGTGAGTTTGAAGATACCTGAACACTTTGATATGGCACAGCATGGTCCCAATAATTGCTAGGCTAAAGACTTTTGCTGACATCTCGAGTCAAAATGGGGCTCTTGGCAGATCACCCTACTGCTCTAGAGACAAGCCTTATTGATGTTAAGCCAGAATCAATGCACTTCTGGTAAAACATGTAGCACTTATTTGGACTACAGAATGTCTTGGAGGGCCAGCATGGATTCAGTTTGCCCTTTCAGTAACTCAACGATAACTCCCTCAACCTGAATAAATGAGAGTAAATCAGCATATAAGCAGCAATTATCCTTATCAACCTTACATCAATCCAGGGGGTAAAATCCACAAAATCATTAATTAGCAATAAAACGCAACACACTAGCAGAAAGAGTCATTTGTAAAATTGCTGCATCCGTGCAAAACGGTCTTTGTTTGTGGTAAAGGTTATATTTTCCCGCTGTCAACAATGTCAGCTAATCACGCAGATTTATGAGTTGTTTTTTCTCGTTTATCACTAAACAAACCAGTCATTCAGCAAGAGATATGTAAGTATATATACTGTGTGACAGTGGAAATGTTTTAACTAGTAGATATATTGCGCAATTGTGTTTCTTCCAAGATGAGGAAGAATTTTGATATTCAGGAGCGTTTGTTAAGCCACTTCAAGTGGAGTTGTTGTATATTGTATATAACAGTTGTTATTTTTTTGAATATTTCACTGCAGAATGGATCATCCAGTTAGATTTTAGTATCGGAACTACCCGCTCTATAATAACTCTTTTTGTTTTTAACATAAAATGATAGTTCACTCATTTACTCACTCTCATATTGTTCCAAACCTGTATGACTAACTTTCTTCTGTGGAATGTAAAAGAAGATATTTTGAGAAATGTCTCAGTGTTTTGTTTGTTTGTCTATACCAGGGGTGTCCAATCCTGCTCCTGGAGGGCCACTGTCCTGCAGAGTTTAGCTCCAGCCCTAATTAAACACAACTGAACCAGCTAATCAAGGTCTTACTATAGGCTAGAAACTTCTAGGCAGGTGTGTTGAGGCCAGTTGGAGCTAAACTCTGCAGGACAGTGGCCCTCCAGGACTGAGTTAGGACACCCCTTGTCAATGCTATAGAATTAAAAAACTGTTTGGTTACCAACTAGGGCTGGGAATTTAATGCGTTAATTAGGTAAAAAATAACGTGTTTAAATTGTAATGCATTTAACACACTTGTCCCGCAGTTGACTGATGATAAATATGATGCAGGGCAATAACTCACTGTGTGACATAGCCTATAGAATGCAGTTAGAATGCACATAAAATTCAAGAAAGGCGAAAGGCGATCAATTTGAACCATTTGAAACGTACGACAACACCGGTAAGATCAGAACGTTCACTGCTAAATTCAGACGTGCTTCTGCGGTGGTAGCACCCATCGCGCATTATAGATCAACTGACATGATTTATAAGACAAAACACATTCAAATATTTGGTGCTGATTTATGTTTCTGCCGGTTGGTGCCCACACTCCATAACCGAGCATGCCCACATAATAATATCTGAGCCAGAGTAGAGCCACGAGGACACTATATTTGAGAATCTGTGAGTTTTGTGGAGAAATTCGTGCTGCACATTACATTGATGGGATGTTGGGTTGTAAAATGGGTTGTTGCGCCCGAATCTGATTGTTTAACATAAAAAAATGACTCTGATTTTCCATTTATATAATTAACGCTCGCGGGTGGATCGTACCACCAGTACCACCGGGGGGTGGAGCGGGGTGTTGATGTATTCACCCAGAGCGCTATAGCGTTATGTATAGATGGCATGCCTGGGCAAGCAATAATTTAGCGCCTGCCCTACACTATATGTACAGTATGTTGAGCGGTTCATAGAGTTTTACTTTGGACTTGGACTTAAGAAGCATATAGGCTAAAGAATACGGTGCTTAACTCAGTAAAGTTGGCAATATATTTTCACGTAATAATGACATAGTTTCTCATAATAATGAGAAAGTTTCTCGTAATAATGACTTAACATCTCATAATAACGATCAAATTTATCGTAATAATGACTTTGTTTCTTATAATAATGAGAGACTTTCTCGTAATAATGACTTGTTTTCTCGTAATAATGAGAAACTTCTACGCATGCGCAGAGCAGCGGAGCAGAAGGGCGTGACCCGCTAGCGACATCCGCTGGTCAAATCTCAGCAAACATAGCACATTCTGCAAAAGTGTAATCTATAATATCATTAAATAACATTATTGATAAATTGTCACTATATGAGATATAGTATTTTATTCATTTGTAACATTTATTTGTATTTTTGTGTAACAAGCAGCAACATAAAATGGTGATCCATGGATTTCAAACAGATAATGATAAGACACCTCTGTTAAAGAACGCTTCATATGGAAAGCTGTCTACAAACATCTGCTAAACATATTTTCAAGCAGTTTTGCATACATTCTAATGATCTTAAAAGGTGTTTTCTGTATGTCTAGGCAAACCTGCACATCAAATAGCCTAGACTCATCCGTGAAATACGTGTTAATATTAACACATAAACCCACACATCTTATGAAGACGTTACACTTAAACTTAACGAATAAATGTCATATTCCTTCGTTAATCTGATAGTTTTGTAAGCCGTCGTTTTCATGCAATGGTTTCCACCAGTGAGCACAAGCAGGTGTCGTTCGTTACCACGGTAACCACCTTCTCATGTGCATGGAAAAGTATTGAGGATATACTGATAATTTATAATTTATGTTATTTAATGATATTATAGTTTGCTTTGTAGATTACACTGACTTTAACGAAAACAACTGCTTTGCAAAACGTGCCATGTTTGCTGTGTTCTCGCATTTACACGGCTTTGACCAGCGGATGTCACTAGCGTGCCACGCCCTTCTGCTCAGCTGCTTTGCGCATGCGTAGACGTTTCTCATTATTAAGAGAAAGTTTCTCGTTATTATGAGAAACTAACTTATTATTACGAGAAAGTTTCTCATTATTATAAATTACGATAAATTTTCTCATTATTATGACATACTATATCATTATTATGAGAAACTATCTCAATATAATGAGATACTAAGTCATAATTATGAGAAAGTCTCTTTTTATTATGAATTACAGAATTTATATTTTTTAAGTCCAAAGTAAAACTCTATGAACCGCTCAACTTACTGTACATATAGTGTAGGGCAGGGCGAGCGCTAATTATATAAATGAAAAATCAAAATAATGAGTCATTTTTTATGTTTGTTCAAAAATCAGATTCAGACGCAGCAACCCAAACTTGTAGAATCGAAAATTAAACTGAGTGACAATTATCCGTTTGTGAATTATTCTAAAAAATGAAAAAATGAAACTTTTCATTTGGTTCATTTTGATGGTGCGAATTGAACAAAGAACTGCAAAGCGTTACACGGACCGCGTCGCCCCCCACATTAATAATAAATGTGCACATATTGAGAATTAATTTAATAAAATGAGTAACCTAGCTTTCTTGGTAGCCTTCAGTAAATTAACTTCTCTAAGAAAATCTTTCATAAAACATCAGTTGACCATATGTTTACTTTCCATATTAATAAAAATAAATAAGTAAATCACCCCAAAATTAAAATTCAGTCATCATTTACTCAACCTCATGGTCCAAAAGTTTGTGTAATAAATTCTCTGTTGAATCAAATAAAATATTTCTTTCTGAATCTACTTTTTGTAATATCTATTTGATGCTTTACACAATAATTACTTTTTTGATGTATCTAATTTGATGTACGATAAATTTGTGATTAATTAGATTAATTAATAGCCTCATCATGTAATTAATTTCAATCGCTTCCTAGCCCTTTTACCAACATTCTTCAAAATATCTTCTTTTGTACTCCACAGATGAAAGAAAGTCATACAGGTTTAGAATGGCATGAGGTTTAATATTTCATTTTTGGTTGAGCCCTTTAAATGTTACATAATGTGAGATTTATCATTTGTCATGAATAAATCATTTCTTTTGGTCTGCGTCCATAAAGTTCCAAAATGAGATGAAGCAGCATTCATGTTTTTTGTTTTTTGTTTTTCATTATATAATATTATTGATACTGTGATACAAGCATTTACTCATGCTGACCACCCCTACTATTATCCTGTTCTCATAAAGCAGGACACACATTTCTCACTCTTCTATTTGGCAATTACAGACAGGACAGAGGTGTAGGACTTTAGAATCTGGTTCCTAAACTATGGGTTACTTCTAAAGACAACAGAGTATACAGCAGTAACACATCGAAGCCCTGAGTAGTGGACATCTAGAGGTCATTCTTTAAGTCAGAGCCAAGCTTTATGACTCCAGACCTCAGTGCCTTGGTTTTATTTTTAGGATGCAATAAAGCAGGGAAGACTAAAAATATAATTCTACTGAACATACCTGGGAGCAAGTCAGGGAGCAAGGCACAAGTCAGCCGTATCTGATTGATGTAGTATAGTGTATCTGGATTGGGATGGGTTTAGCACTAAATCTTTCTTTTGTAGGGTAAATATGCAGACAACCTTTCTTTGGGTTTCTAAAGTCTCTCTTCAGATTGTCAGAGGGAAGAATCAGGTCATATTCATCCAGTTGAACACCATCTGTTAAACAACTCCAAAAGGACATAAGAACTGAACACTGCAGGAATATAATTTATTCTGAAATGGATTCTTGAACTGCGTCTCATTTCCTTCTCTAGCTGGTATGAATTGGTATATAATGAACATGAATTTGGGTGCTAACAATCCACTATGCACTGGGACACTGATGACTAAATTTGACATGACAAGGTCACTCAATAAAATGTAAAATGGTATTTATAAAAATCATCGCTGTATAACAAGGCATGAGCTTCAGGTATTATTTCCAGCCACATTAAGTAAATATAGTGATATATATTCCCTCTGCAGAAGTGGACTAAGACACACCCTAGGTATTTTAATATTATTAGTTAAGATGTTACAGCCATTTCTTAAAAAAATTTGATTTCTTAAAAAAAAAATAAAAAAAAATCTTTCTGAATAATAAATGAGGTTTGACACATGACTATAACACCAACCCTTTCTGTAAAAACTGGCCAGTTAATCAGTAATATTAACTAAATGTGTTTGTTTTATTAACAGTTAAACAAAAAATGACCCTGAATGAAATAGCAATAATATGAAAATGAATGCTGCATGCTATGCATTCTACGTTTCTTGTAAATACATCTGTGAACATAACATAATTGATGTTAATTATGTTACCACCACCACAAACTCATACCAAAAATGAGAACTTTCTATGTTTATTCTGTTCCAAAAATGCCATAAAAGAAAGCACGAGAAGCAGTGAGCGTGTGATGAAAGCAAAGAAAGACCTCATTAAACAAGTGCTTGACACAAAATGGTCATGAGTTAACATAACAGTGCTCAGCTGTCATGTTCGGCACGCATTCAATTGCAAATAGCTCAGTGTCTGATGTCAGAGCAAATGATGAAAGCATCTGATGGCAAGATGCTTCCTGTCTTTCTGTTCAGTAAAGTGGTGGCACTTGTGAACTGAAGAAGCAATTAAAATTTTTCTCCGGTAATTTGTTGCAATATTAACCAGAGAGCACTGTGAAATTTTCTCATGCATACCCTCATATTTCTGTTATTTTCAACATCATAGTTTAATCTGAGTCACACTGATTGCCATAATAAATAAATGAATATAATGCACCCTAATGCAATAAATTTAATTTAACAAGGAATTAAAAAGATAGTTCACCCAAAAATTAAAATGATGTCATCATTTACATGTTCTTTCACACCTACAGTACTACATTTCTTCTGGCTGAACAAAAGATGTTTAGCACCATGTTCACGCTGCTATTTTCTATACAATTAAAGTGAATGGTGACCAACAAAAAAACTTAAGTCTGTAAGTCTTCTGAAGAAATGCAATAGCTAGGGTTTCAGAGACTGAAATTTAAACTTTTATTTTCAAGTCTTAAGCACTTAAATCTCAATTGGAAATGCACATATTCAAAAATGGTAAGTGATTGGTTATGTGAAAGACAAAGAATGGTCTGTGTATGTTGCATTCATTCGATTTAAAGGATTAGTTCACCCAAAAATGAAAATTCTGTCATCACTTATGTTATGTTAATCTTCGGAACACAAGTGAAGATATTTTTAATGAAATCTGAGAGATTTCTGTCCCTCCATGGACAGCTAAGCAACTACCACTTTGACGCTTCAAAAAGTTCATAAAGAGATTGTAAAACTAATCCATATGAATTGAGCAGTTTAGTCCAAATTTTCTTAAGAAACTCAATTGCTTTATATGATAAACAAATTGAATTCAAGCTTTTATTCACATATAAACATTCATCAACACACATCGGATATGGTAAACGGAAGCTCAAGCATGCTTGCTTGATGTGTGAGAACCAGTGAGGTTCATTCTCGGGTTACGCAGCACATTTGAGCTTCCGCAAGAACCAATGAGCTTTGTTCTTGCGCATCAAGCAAGTACGGTTGAGCTTCCATTCATGTTCGCTGATGTTTATATGTGAATAAAATTCATATGTTCATCGATTCATATGTATTAGTGTTACTATCTCTTTATGAACTTTGTGATGCGTCAAAGTGGTAGTTGCGTAGACTGTCAATGGAGGGACAGAAATCTCTCGGATTTCATTACAAATATCTTTATTTGTGTTCCGAAGATGAACAAACGTATTACGGGTTTGGAACGACATGAGGGTGAGTAAATTATGACAGAATTTTCAATTTTGGGTGAACTATCCCTTTAAAATTCGACAACCTACACGTTCCACAGAAATATTATTATATGTTGTATTACACAGATATATTATTATATGTTGTATTGCCCACATACACGTGGAAATTGAATATTTAAGCTGTTTATTCATTTTCCACCCCTGACCCTAAAAAAATGAAGCTGAGTTCTTGTTTTTATAATTTTCAGTTTTCAGTATTAAATTACAAAAATGAATGAACGTACACAGATCTACAAAGATCAAGAAGCCTTACATTTGAATAATGTCAATTTGAATATTTTAAAATAGTTTATTTGAATGTTGATTATTCTAAGAGACTTATGGTGCATTTTGTCCTTTTTAGCTTAGCTTAGCTTTTCATTTTTGGGTGAACAATTCTTTTAAGCTAGCACCACTATTACACAGAAAGTGCAAATCAAACGGAATGTATCTGTACCTCCCGTAGGCGAAGCGTCTGTCTTTGTGATGGTCTCCAAAGGTATCCCATAGCCGGAGGGACACACTTACGTCATCCACAACATCTCTGGAACGTTCTAAGACCTACAAGGAGTCATAGCATTAATTCCTGCCCTGCTGCCCTGGAGCAAAGAAGACCACAGGCATGTTTGATCTTTTTCTGTAATCTGTTTCCCTTCCGCCAGCTGAAATTTAAATGAATCCTGATGGAAGCAAACCTAGGGATCATGCGCTCATTATCTCCAGTCATGAGCCTGACGTAATGCAATGATAACGGCAAGGTAAATTTAATTGAGAGAACATTTACCTCTTGACAGACTCTGTACTGGTCGATGGCCCAGACGGTGGGTACGTGGGTGGCCAACAGCTGGTATTGGGTAAGGGTAGTGTTGCAGGCCCGAGCACAAATAAGGCGAGTCTTCCCCACGGCATTGTCTCCCACAACAACACACTTGATAGTCTCTACGTTGGGTCTTTCGTAGTCCATACTTAACTTTAGCACCCTATGAGAAGAGGAATTGTTGTACAAGAATTCATAACGGCGCACATACATACTGGTATTTCATTTCAGATCTAATAAAGCAGAAGCTGCAGAGAGCATTGACCTTGCTTTGGGTCAATGAAACCTCAATATAATACAGGACTTCTTGTTTTCACGTTCCTAAAATAGTTGCCTTACATTATATCCACATCTTGTTCCTTCTGAGTGAGACAAAACCCAACCCATATGATTTTCTTGTCAGATGCAGTGTTTATGACTGCAAATATAAAGATGTTCATAATTTTATTTTATTTTTTTTAAATAAAATTTTTGAAATGTAAAGTGTTTCAAAATATTTGCTAACAATATAAGAGTGTAAGACAGCTCTGGTAATTATTGGCTGTTAAATATTTGGCAGGTGCATCTACCATAATCAATAAATAATAACATTAACAGTAAAGATCATCCATGTGGTTTTATAATTGAATATTGAAACCATTAAATTATTTCTCATGTCTTAACTCCAAGGGGGAAAAACACATCTGATTACATAATACAATATAAAATTACTGATGTGGCCTTTAATCACTCCAATTAGTGCTGATATATAATGCAACATCATCTCCAATTTTCACCTTCACACCTTCAGTACATCTTCCACTGGATCTTTTTTTAAGGGTGAGGTGTAAAAAAGCATTCTCTGAAAAATCATCACTGAGTTTTATTTCTATACCTCAAAAATGTGATGCTGTCAATCAGCATATACAGTATCAGCAATATGTAAACTTGTGCATTAAAACTAGATCAAAGGCACAATATGTAATTTTTCGCCACTAGAGGTCGCTTATTCAAAACAAAGTCGTAGCTTGATGATGTCTTGATTTCGCGGAATCATGGGAGGTGTTGTCTTCATGTTTTTTTATATTAGATACATTTGTGTGTTGAAAGTTGTTATAATGCTACTCTGCGTTCGCTCGACAGCTACTATGAGACACTTGCACACTGCAGTAAGCTAGATCGATATTAGGCATGGTAAAACATGGTACTCACAGTAAATCAAGAAAACGAGATTTAAACAAGACTTAGTTCTCGTTGCGTCTAAAATGCATGGAAAGCGTTTCTCCCTCTTTCCAAAGCGCTTGCACTCCCGTGGCGTCTGTCGTTGCTATGCAACCATGAACTGCGCTCTCCACGACGACAAGGAAGTTTCAGCAAAGTATATATTGATTTCTAGCCCTTGCATTAGCTCTACTACTAGATATATTTATGGAGATGAGAAATAAACCCCATCATGTACAGCTATGATCAGCTGATTGGCTGAGCTTTCGGTGTTGTTTTGGAAAGGCAGAAGCTGATTGGTTGGTTCACATGACCTGCGGTGTGCTGGAAAGTTGAGAATTTTTCATCTGGCTGCGCCTGGAAAAAGCGAGCGCGTCACTTCTATTATGAGCGCGCTTGTCGCACGCCTACATTTGAAATAACGAACCTGAGCGCACAAAAGACGCGACGTGAATGCCATCTTTGGTGTTTCCATGGTTTCTACAAAATAAAACCGAAAACCAAGGGTAACGCAGGTATGATGTCATTGATAGGTGACGCACGGACAAAGTCCATGTCCTGGTTAAAATTGCTTATTTCTCTGGATTTAAACATTCTTGGAAACATTTGTGATAATGTAAGTACACAAGTCAACAAAATATATAACACTGGTATAGTGTTTTTTGGATAATTTAATCCAAAAATCTTACATATTGTGCCTTTAAGGCATGTGAATTCATTCAGCATGATGACAAAACTTCCATGCACACACCTCTGTGCTCTCTATAACTAATCCACTCACTGAAATCTCTTTATATACAGTATGGAGACAGATTAATTGGCATTTTTTCAGGGGCTGTTGAAATTTTAACTTTGATCAAAAAATGAATCAGTTCAAAAACTGAGCAGAAAACCACAAACTATCAAGGTATCAAGGTTCACTGCATTTTTCCAACCACTCCAAATTACAAATGAAAAATGCCAAGTTGAAACTAAAAAAAATCATAAAAATAAGAAATGGACAAGTAAATGGATAGTAAATATCAAAGATATATTATGATTTTTATTTAAAGCACTTGCAGAACAATCATACCAAAACATACTAACCCTAACTGCAGAATCAGAGATATTGCAGTGCGCAAGTCATTTCAATTAGAATGTAAACATATACAAAAACATTTATGCACACAGTGAAACATGGAAGTATGCAGGTGCCCATGCAAGGTGTTATTCCTTATCTCATCTCACCCTTAAAAATGATTACCAAAGTTGATTTATTATTAGTCTTATTAATTATTAGTATTATTATTAGACTTATTATTATAATTAATGTGAATAAAAGTAGTTCATTTATATGCTATACCACACGAAGCACATTTTTTAAATTATAGATACATGATCACTGCTGAAAATGCAAACAGCAATGTATGAACTTGCAAAGCAATAGTGTGGAGAATGTATGGAAAATAAGCTACTGGCATTACTCCACATTGTCCAGAAAATGCAATTTTGGGAAATAACTTCATAACCAACAAAAATAATATTATAATTTACTTATAGCATATATAAAAACAATACATCGTTGTCACTGTTTAAGAAGTTGATCAACTGTAAGGTGCATGATGAATTACATGAGGACACCACCCTGCAAACAAAAGCCATCACATGGTGGACACAAGCATACGTACCGTGTCTTTGTGATGTGTGTGTTTATTGTTGTCAGAAGTCAAGAATTCAGTATACAGTGACTGCAGCTTGCTGATGTTATGAAAGAACAATCGCTCGTCGCTAGCTAGGGAAATGCTGCAAAACCATCTCCTAACCGCCACTACGTCCCCGTCTGTGAGCAAAAAAAAAGTTAATTCCTGTATATTTGCAAGCGTATAGACTGATAAACACGCGGGGATATTGTGTCCTTCTCGGTCGCGAGGCTCTTTGAGAGAATCATCATCTGTCGCGAGTCAGATGCGGCTTCCATTGTGACGTCATAGAGCCGGTGCTATTAATAGCGCGCGCGTACGATTTCATTCAGGAAAACAAGGTGCCTCATATGTGCTGTGAGCCAAACAACAGCATCAGCCAGCGTCTTGGAAGCTAATTTTCAATGAAACACAAAGCAAAACGTGTTCGTTTCAAATAAGAAACATCTTAGAAGAGTGTTCAAATGGAATTGCTACTTAGAGTTGACATATGACTGCATAAGTGCCAGTCACTGTCAAAGCTGGTAGCCATTAAGTCTAATTCTGTCTAACAAGGCATTATGCTGTAAATCTCCTCAGCTTTTGAAATTTATTTTACAAGCACAGTCAGATACATCTGCACACACACTTATTTACACCCTGATTAGATGTTAAATGACTGACAGGTCTGTAGTCTACATCATTTTAATCCAAATAAGTAGATTACCATCGACTCATTTCCGATATTATCTTCTGCATATATAGTGGATGAGCAAAAACCTGAATGGCCGATTAGTTCTGTTTCATAACAGCATAGACCCTGGACCTGTGAATCCAGTAAAAGAACAGACTGCCCTAATTCTAGCAATTGTCTCTGTCTTTTTACTTGCTCGGAGAAACAGCTCAAATTATGAATGAAACAGGGCGGCGGAGCCAGACCCACATCAAGAGATACTTCAGGGCCTGTCTCATGCCTATAAGCCCAGAGGATGTTTTTGAATCATGCATGAAGTGTGTGATGTAGATATATTTATAACTGCTTGGAGCCTGATCCCTTGGAGGCAGTGACTGAATGAAGGCAAAGTTGAGTGGGACACATCCTGTAAACAGGATTATTCAGCTTCAGAATTGGGATGTCTTAGCCTGCCTGCTTGTCAAATAGGTGATATCATGTGGTGCATAACATATAATTTTTGAAATGTTCCAGTTTGTAATATGTAATCCTTCAAATTAATTTAAATAATTCATGTAAAATACCTGCTATGACCCAGTTGTCAGACTGACCATTTGTCATTTTGTGTATCACTAATGAGCGCCAGTGAGCCATAATTCATATAAACTTTTAAATGACAGTTCTGAAAATGCACAAAAGAGAAAAAATTATTTCCATTCCATAACCTATGAAGCATCACAGATAATCACTGTGCATTTTTTCAGTAATCCGCTGTCTCATTATGATTGCAAATACCAAATTTATGATAATTTACTTTGTGCTTCATAAGGCAAAAATTTATTTTTCATTTGGATTTGGTGCACCGTGATAAAGCGAGGCCTTTTTCCAGATCCTGATCCTGTGGTTAATCAAGATAACCAGGACTAGTGATGTGGGAATCCTTTTAATCTACTAAAGCCATTGATGTGCAGACAGAGTTGGCAGGTGAGTGTGCTAATCAGCCTTTAGCCAGTGGCACAGTTAGATGTCTGGGTTTATAGCTTCAGGGAGAAGGATCATTTTGAAAATAATTGCTAAATGTGTGTGTCTGGTAGTCACTTATACTCATGACAGTCCTGAGAGGCATCCAAAAGTCTGAGATCACTAGTGAAAATGCTTCTGTTTTGCATTCTTTTCTAATGTAATGCATTTTTTTTTATTATAAGCAATATGAGTGTACACTGAATTTAACATGTTTTTAGTATTTGGTATGGCCAACTTTTGTTTTGCAATGATCAATCTCAAGCAGATGGCAAAAGCCAAGCCATGTTTGATTGTGCCCCTGCAGAATCTGTCCAGAGACATGTTACATAAGGCTGATGTGCAAGTAGCCGCATTTACAAGCCTCCCTATTTATCCTGTGTTCACACTCCATGCAATCCCATCTGGACACTGGACGCATAATTCCTTGACCTAGGCAGTGGCCAGCAGTAGCCACGTGTCCCAAGACAGGCTTTTACTGGCAGCTTAAGGTAAGACAAACACATAATGAAGTTTATTCATGAATAAAATTGAATTTATTTTGTATGTGATTAAAGTTCAATTAGGGCATAATGCATCTCTACATGCATTTCCTCTTTTTTTTTTTAGACTAACATATCTCATTCATGTCAAAAGTACTTCAGGAAATTGTGTGGATATAAAATTTTACATTTGGGACCCCTGGGGGTCTATGAAGGTAATGCAGGTCATAAATGAATTGAGATATATATGTATAATAATGTATATAAAACAAAATCCAAAAATAACTGGACACACCTACTTATTTTATCATCATCATCATTATTATTGTTGTTGTTATTATTATTATTATTATTTCTTCAGACATTTGAATTATAATAAATGTACATTTAATTACTATATATATACACACACACACACACACACACACACGTACATACATACATATATATGTATATATATGTGTGTGTATATATATATATATATATACACATATATGTATATATATACAGCATCTCACAGAAGTGAGTACACCCCTCACATTTTTGTAAATATTTCATTATATCTTTTTATGTGACAACACTGAAGAAATGACACTTTGCTACAATGTAAAGTAGTGAGTGTACAGCTTGTATAACAGTGTAAATTTGCTGTCCCCTCAAAATAACTCAACACACAGCCATTAATGTCTAAACCGCTGGCCACAAAAGTGAGTACACCCCTAAGTGAAAATGTCCAAATTGGGCCCAAAGTGTCAATATTTTGTGTGGCCCCCATTATTTTCCAGCACTGCCTTAACCCTCTTGGGCATGAAGTTCATCAGAGCTTCACAGGTTGCCACTGGAGTCCTCTTCCACTCCTCCATGACAACATCACAGAGCTGGTGGATGTTAGAGACCTTGTGCTTCTCCACCTTCCATTTGAGGATGCCCCACAGATGCTCAATAGGGTTTAGATACCCTCAACTTCTTTAGCAAAGCAGTGGTCACCTTGGAGGTGTTTTTAGGGTCGTTATCGTGTTGGAATACTGCCCTGCGGCCCAGTCTCTAAAGGGAGGGGATCATGCTCTGCTTCAGTATGTCACAGTACATGTTGACATTCATGGTTTCCTCAATGAACTGTAGCCATGCAGACCAACTTGATGCAGTGTGCGGCGTATGGTCTGAGCACTGACAGGCTGACCCCCGACCCCTTCAACCTCTGCAGCAATGCTGGCAGCACTCATACGTCTATTTCCCAAACACAACCTCTGGATATGACGCTGAGCACGTGCACTCAACTTCTGTGGTTGACCATGGCGAGGCCTGTTCTGAGTGGAACCTGTCCTGTTAAACCGCTGTATGTTCTTGGCCACCGTGCTGCAGCTCAGTTTCAGGGTCTTGGCAATCTTCTTATAGCCTACACCATCTTTATGTAAAGCAACAATTCTTTTTTTCAGATCCTCAGAGAGTTCTTTGCCATGAGGTGCCATGCTGAACTTCCAGTGACCAGTATGAGAGAGTGAGAGCGATAACACCAAATTTAACACACCTGCTCCCCATTCACACCTGAGACCTTGTAACACTAACGAGTCACATGACACAGGGGAAAGAAAAATGGCCCAAAATGGCCCAATTTGGACATTTTCACTTAGGGGTGTACTCACTTTTGTGGCCAGTGGTTTAGACATTAATGGCTGTGTGTTGAGTTATTTTGAGGGGACAGCAAATTTACACTGTTATACAAGCTGTACACTTACTACTTTACATTGTAGCAAAGCGTAATTTCTTCAGTGTTGTCACATGAAAAGATATAATAAAATATTTACAAAAACATTAAGGGTGTACTCACTTCTGTGAGATACTGTGTGTGTATATATATAAAATCCCAAAATTAATCCCAAAAATTTAAATTCACACCTCGACTCTTCTGTTTCCACCAAAACTGTTCATCAGGAGCTCTACAGATTCAATAGTCATGGTCGGACTGCTATAGCCAAACCTTTGGTCACTTTTAGCCACTTTGGGGTATTTTGGAGGAGCAAGTCAGAAAATGTTTACCTCCACCAGCATCACATAATGACTTGGCCACTGTTCTGGAAGAATAATGGCTTAAAATCCCTCTGGCCACTGTGCAGGACTTTTATCTGTCATTCCCAAGACAAAATGATGATGTATTGGCTGCAAAAGGAGGCCCTACACCATAATAATAAATTACTGTGGTCTAAAACCAGGTGTTTCATAATCCAAGCCCTGTATGTGTGTATATACATCATGGTGCCGGTCTGATCAACTATGGTATTAAAATAATAACATTAACAACGATGGATGGATTTTAAAGGGTTAGTTCACCCAAAAATGAAGATTCTGTCATTAATTACTCACCCTCGTGTCATTCCAACCTGCTTCCGTGTTTCCGTCCGAACGCCGGCTCAGTATTGGCCAATGCTGAGCAGCACAATGCATGTGATGCTGACACAGGAGCTGGCCAATAATGAGTCGGCGTTCTGACGTAGAACATGGAAGCTCTGCACTGTGCTTACTACGTCAACTGCGTAGGAAACTGACATGGAAGAGAAGAGATTGTTGAAAAAAGTTGTCACTTTTGTTTTGTTTTTGCGCACAAAAAGTATTCTCATCGCTTTATAACATTAAGGTTAAACCACTGTAGTCATGTGGACTATTTTAACAATGTCTTTAGTACCTTTCTGGACCTTGAGAGTAGTAATTGAATTGCTGTCTATGGAGAAGTCAGATAGCTCTCGGATTTCATCAAAAATATTTTAATTTGTGTTCCAAAGAAGGTCTTACGGGTTTGGGACGACATGAGGGTGAGTCAGGCCCAGCGCTACGGGGGGGCAAAGGGGGGCATGCCCCCCTTAAACCATTAATAGATATTTAATTGGTGGAGCATTGCACAGCCTGTGCACAGCTAATCATAAAGTGTGTGTATCAGTTTCTGACTTACCAGTTTATTTTAATTCCCTCACTCACGCAATTGTTTCATACTCCACAGATTTCTACAAAATAATCAGTTCACACAGAGACCATGGTCTTCTTTAGTATTCACTAGGTTTATCACAAGAGCAGGCAACAGCAAAGGAAACTGGGCCACAATTTGCATGTTTTCTACACTGCTATTTTCAAGAGCTATATATTTAGAACAAATGACTGCACCAAGAAGAGGGACATAGTTTCACTAATAATTTGTTTATTTTGCACAAACCAATAAATCGTTTTAATTCTTTTGGTGTTATTAGAATACTTCTTTAATGTACTGGACAATTTTAAGATTTTGGTCTATTTTTGCTTCTGTAACTGGTCTCTTTTTCTTCCTTGGTTGTGTTTCAATAAAGCTCATACTTCAAGAAATGTGTCCCATTCATCAATTTATTTACTGGGGAAACACTGAGAAAACAGAGCGAGTTAATATAGGCCCATTCCAGCATATACGACTCCTCGTGCTGGCACGCTGGCCTTACACACAGGAACTGATAACTGCAATCGAGTTGAACAAATTCAAAATATATAACCCGTGGTTCAAAATAATGTATTCTCACAAAATCAAAACATGTACCTGAGAAAACAGAGTGAGTTAATATAGGCCCATTCCAGCATACACGACTCCTCATGTTGGCGCTACAATAAAACACATTTTTCAGATTCTTCAACATCTTTTCTCAATATTAAATATATATTCATATATTGTTGCTGCTAATGTATCACACATTTCATTAACAATTACAGAGCTTTCAATGACACGACTTACCGCTGGCCTTACACACAGGAACTGATAAGTGCACACAGTACAAAGAACCAGCCAGCCAATAGGAAGCCCTGTTGACTTATTCTGTCTAATGATCTTCCAGTGTGATTATTTAACTTTCTTATTATTTATATTTAGCAAGTGGAGACACACAGTATATATGTACAACTCTGTTACACTTCCATGTCCTCTTTTACTCTAATGGAAAGAAAACCTCCAAAATACACATTTAGATGGTGTTTGTTTTAAGTCTGTTTGCATCTGTGGATTTCTTCTAAATTAAGCGAATCTGCATATTTAAACACATATGCCCCCGGTTTCACAGACAAGGCTTAAGCTAGTCCTAGACTAAAATGCATGTTTGAGCTGTTAACTGAAAGTAACTTGCACTAACATATCTTACAATATGTTAGTGCCATTGTTTTGTCTCAAGATGCACCCCAGTGATGTTTTCTTTCTAGTGAATGTTTATAAAAGTACCTTAATGCCCTAACTGAACTAAGGCCTAATCCTGGTTTAGGCTAAGCCCTTTCTGTGAAAGAGTTTTTTCTTCTGAAATGTTATAAGTACATAATATATATTATAACAAATACCTGCAGAGGGCGCCAAAAGCCTGGTGATTGTTGTTGTTACACAGCACGATAGAATCCTTGTTTTTTGGCCAACCAGCATAATTAAAAATATAATATTAGTTAAATAATACTAATAATATTTGGCCACTTCTTTATGACAGACATGCTACAGCCACTGTAATTTCTTCAACAAGAAAATGTGGTCATCAAAACATGCAAACTCAATGCGAAGGTTTAAACTTTTATTTGATGTATTCTTCTGTGTAAGCGTAGATTTAAGAATGATAACATTATGTAATGCTGTATTATGATTTTTAAATGGTTTTAATAAATCGTGCATCCTTAGAAAATTGTCTAATAATGCGGTTCATGGATCCGCCTCTGTGGAACGCTCCTCTTCCGGTATTGACAGCCCTACAGATATCTTTACCATGGTTCAAAACGCAATGCATAGCACATTAAAATAATTGAAATTATAATATGACATAAATTGCATTAGTATCAAATCAGGCAGATGCGTTGCTGGTGGTCAAATTATTAACGCGGCGTTAAACACGTATACATAATCTCACCCTTAAATAGCCACAAATGTCACATGTTTGTGAACATACATAGGCTACTTGAAAGAGATGCACAGGATTCATCTAGGGCTTTTTTCCTTTTCGCTTCTCATCGCCAGAACAGCTGTTGTCTTTTCCCGGGCGTAGTGGTTACAAGTTGTCAGCCAGCAGCAAACAAGAGGTGGGGCAGGGCGCGCGTGCGGGAATGAATGGCGTGTCGCGGAGGGAGGGCATCTGAACTCGACAAAGCCGACCTGATATATAGTATTTTTTTTATTCAGTAAATAAATTTGTTTGACAGAGAAGCTGTGCGCAAACAGGAATATATATTCATTTATTTAAAAAAAAGAAAAACCCCAGAAAAAGGGCACTTTCTCTCGAGGAAGTAAAAGTACAAATGTCTATGTGTGCACGTGCCTGTGTGTGCGCCATCAAAGTACCGCGGGAGCGATTCGTGAACAGTCCTCACAGTTTCTCCAGGGCGGCTGCTGTAGCTCTGATGACGACTGCTAATCCGTGCGTTTCATGTATATTCTGACACATTCAGTTCCGTTAATGCTCACAAAACCGTGCTTTTACTAAAACAAATATACATGTAAAATTAATGCTAGGCCTATAGCATATTGTCATAGGTCTATTGATCAAAATAAAACTGATAAATGAAAGTGGAGACAATACCTCAAAAGAGGCACATTATTATCACTTTTCCAACACTTATTATTATTAAAAGTAATATAAATTATGTTTGCAACAATAGCTGTAGGTTTATTGGCCTCCATGAGTCTGAGACTCCCAGCCTGAGATTGTGTCCCAGAGGCATGAAATAATTCGTGAATATTTGTAAATATTCGTGGCTTAAACAGCTGGAAAATTGACTGTAATGCAGTACTGTGGATGTTTTTCCCAGGCAGGGTTATTAGTTAACTAACAAAATATTAAAAAATATTAAAAACATTTATGGTATTATAAATAAACCTGAAATGTAAGAAAATATAAATATTATTTGAAAAACTTAAACTAAACGAAAATTAGAAATGTGGCCTTGTCAATATCATTTAGGGGTTTTCCCCCTGACTTTCATTATCCTTTCATTAACCGACAAGATTATATTAAATTAGAATTAAACGAAATTAGAATGGATAAGTGTCTGTGACTCATTAAAAAAAAAAATCCCAGGGGTTTAGTTTTTAGCCATGCACAAATAGCAGAATAAACAACAGAACATGAGGATTCATCATCATCACGCTGCAGGCTTCTGAACAGAGAGAGAAAATTATTAATGTAATTATAATAATAATTAATGTAAAAGGAATAAATAGTGTCTATGTCTATATGCGAAATTTATTTCACTTAAATAATTAAAATATTGACAAAAAGAAAGAAAGACAATGCGACAAGTAATAGACTAAGCTATATGCTGAGTTTCGGTTTATTTTTGAGAAACAAGTTCACGGAAAGGAAACGGAGACAGCAGAAAATTATTTTTGTTTTCTTCATTTTACAAGCAATGTTTTGTTTTTATCTTGAGTGTACAAAAATAATAGGCCTATTTAACCCTTCACAGATTCAAATGATGTTACATTAATGTGACCATAAATGTCTGAGTATTTTAAGTTGTTTCCGCTTTTATAAGAAAAGTGATTGCGCCGGCGCCTCATGTCACGCGCACACACAACATAACCTATCAGTTTTAATAACTTTACATCTTAGCCTGTTTATTGTCAAAATATATCAAATATATAAAAAGCTACACTGCTCATTTTAAGTAGTCTGTGTACAATCAAAGCATTTAAATAATCAATATAGTTTAGTATGCATTGTGAATATGGAAACATTTGGATTTGTGCCAAATTAGAGAGGTAGGTTATAACTCTGGTTTCTGTTTCAGTTTAGCTTTAAATTAATTCGTTTTGGCTTAAGGTTTATATTTTTCATAACTAAAATAACCCATGTAGTGGGTTATTTTATAAAAAACTAACCCTTTAAATTAACAAGTGTGCTGGTTGGGTGACTTATCTACTAACATGTATTAGGCTACATTTTCAAATAAAGAGTTGACAAAAAGTTTTACAAAATGATAAACCTCGGATTTCAAATTTTTCGGTTTTTTAAGAGGATGTGTCAAAATGATAATTTTATCAGCTCCATAAATAATTCTCGACACCGCCTTATCCAAATTGTTTGATTTTTTTAGAAACAAAAAACGCAGACAGGCTGAATGAAATTGTAAATCGACTCTCTGACAGTAGATGGTGCTTATGGAACAGCAGAAATAGAGCTGTTTCCCCGGTAACGGCTGTACACAAAGAAGCGCTGCGCTTTTACACGGAGGTAAGATGAAAAGAAAATGCCATCGAAACTTTTCTCAAGGCAGCAAGTTCCCTTCAGAGATACATTCATATAATTCATTCATACTTTAATTCATTGCCCTTAGCATTAGGTTGTAAAGGTTGTGAAACCTCTCACTTCTTTTCGCCATGTTTTCACACAAAACCAAACGCTGCATTCTGCGCCTGCACGAGACTGTTGCTAGCTTTATTTACAGTATTTGCTGTGATTTTTTCCAAATCCTGGTAGTAAAATACGGGTTTAATGTTGATTAAAATATTAAACTATAATATTAACCGTCGGGAATTTTATCATGGTTTTTATCGTCAAACCGATAACCGCTTCATGTAACCTAATCTTAAGCAACCTGTCGTAAATCCCCCGGGTTTGGAAACACTTGTGTAAATAAATGATTAACAGTCAGGTGATGTAATATTAACGTTTATTTTATATTAATAAGTAAGAATTTTTTTATTATTATTAATGAAAATATGATATAGTGTTGTTGAAAATGTCAAACATTTTTATATCAGGGGTTTTGAGAGGGTGATTGTTATTGCTGTGATTGCCATGGTTGGTTTAAATTACTCTGTAGACATGAATACTGCTCCACTGTAATTCAACACCTTATAAGACTGAGCTGCCATGAATGTCTTGCATTGCTGGAACATGTTCCTGGTATTTTAAAGACAATTCGCCTCAAGAACAAACATTCCAATAGTGACTCAGAGGTCTTAGTAGTTAGCTACTTTACACTGACCAAACAATGTTTCCTTTTTACATTTATTTACTGAAAGTTTAAGTTATATTACCATGTTGACAGTTGTCTTACAAAACTTACCATTTAAACAGAAACTCACATTATTACTACTGGATGTAACTAAAGGCAAGGCTGGGGCTAGTTGTCATAGTTTTTACTCCACTGATTATTTCATGTTGGGAGTTTTTTTTTTTTTTTTTGTATAGAAATCAAGCATTTAATTAGTATTATTGGGTAAGATGAAATCTGGACAAAACCATTCATGAAAAATCTGCAAAACAAAAACATTTTAGCCTAAAGCATTTGTAATTAATCTGTTCAACAACATACTAAACACGTGACAACTTGCCTCAATATAAAATCTACCTTCATAATAGTTAACCCTAATGTGGCCCATCGTGTTCTACCCAAGAGATATTAAAAATATGGCATAATGAGAATTTTACATAGAAAACCACTGCTTTTGAAAACCTCACAGCTTTTTAATTGGACCCAGACCTCATAAATGCATCCCTTAGTTGTGACAACAAGCCCCGGTCTCCCGTACAATGATACAGCATAGTCAATGAAATGCCCGTGTAGAAATATAAAACAATGGCGCCATCAAGTGTTCTTTAAAGAGCGAAATTATCTCAAATCCCATCACTTCAATCGAAAAGCTGAAGTTTTATTTACTTTGCAAGTTAACTGTTAACCTTGCATAAAATACAACTACAGTAATTCTATAAATTGATTTTTTAGATGATATTGGATTATTGCCCTGCCCAATGCGACAACAACACAACAGCATAAACATTTTGGAAGACACATTTGGAAACATAGGCTATGGCTTAGTCCATACAAAATTGTTTACTGACATAAGCTTGTGTTCAATAATAATGTTTTTGTATTTTCCCCTAAAGTGTGAGTATCACTTAGTTAGCCTACATTATATTGCTCTTCAATAGCCACCCTTTGGTGCACTATAAAGTAAAATAAAGCCAACTTTAACACGCTGTCATATATTATATTGTATATTATATTGCCATAAATGTTTCTCGAAAGCATTCGTTATATGTAACAGGAAACTTTTTGGGAGTTATTGCATGCTGGCATACATATTTTTTCAGGAACAGAGCCAATGGACAGAGCAGGAAGTTGCTGCACACTGGGGCAGATTTTTCAATGTGTACAGTTTCTCCAGGATCTACTTCAACATGGCCACCGTCGGCACAGGTGAAAACGAACCTGCACAGGTGAGAGGACATCACTCCTGACCTCTTCCCTTCACTCTCCTCTCACTTTGTGTCACTAAAAGAGCGATTTTAATGCAGGCATGAGTAGCCTACTTCTGTTACTTCAGGCTGCGTGACAGCTGTGAAAGTCACGGTCTAGAGTGTTATCTAGAGTGTTTTTTGTTTGGTTAATGTCTTAATAAATATATTTCTAAGCATGCAGTTTTGGCTGAGCTGAATAAATGTTTAGTGTATCTTTAAAAAGGTGAGCGCGTTTGCATATTTCGCGGGGAATTCTCTGACGAGCGCTCTCTTATGCGGTTCACCGTTTCGATTTTGAACGCGTTTTCTGATCTGAATTGATGTTGCTGTCATGTTGTGAATGAGTTCCCCGTTGCCTTAGGTGACAGTTAAGAAGGTTTTTACCACATCGAAACATATTGGCCAAAATGTGTGTGAACTCATAATCATATAATAATAATTAATTGTTTTGAATTTTCTGTGGAACTGAATGGTCCTTGTATTTGAACTCAAACTCTACCAGTATTGGTTAAGAAGTGGTTTCCAATGCACTGCTAGGGTGTTATAGATAGTTGAAGTATTCAGAGTGGTTCTCTGTGTTGCTGTTTGGTTGCTAAGGTATTTTACTAGGTGCTACATATTGCATTTTGTTAAAAGAGCCCTCAAATCTCTATGATGTTGTTATCATTATTAATAATAATGTTATTACTAACAATAAGGTGAACTCTTACTAATAAATAAGCCAACACTTTCACTTTCATTAATAATGCATCAATTCATTTTGATTAGCAAACTAATTATTCAGAATTATGCACATTCAAATATGAAGTTCCATAACAAATCCATTTAATGTAATTATGTAATGCTTAAACATCATTACTTATACAAATATCTGTTAATGTTATTAATAAAAGTTATTAATAAAATGTTACCAAGTAAAAAAAAAAAAAAGTTTTGTAAGGTACATTGACATTAAAATAATGGACACTGCCATTCATTGTTTAAAGGTTTTGCTCACTAAGGCTGAATTTATTTGATTAAAATACAATAAAAACAGTAATATTGTGAGATATTATTACAATGTGAAATAAATGTTTTCTATTTGAATATATTTTAAAATGTAATTTATTCCTGTAATGCAAAGCTGAATTTTCAGCATCATTACTCCAGTCTTCAGTGTCACATGATCCTTCAGAAATCATTCTAATATGCTGATTTGCTGCTCAAGAAACATTTCTTCTTATTATCAATGGTGAAAACAGCTTCTTAATATTTTTGTGCATTTTTTCATGATTCTTTGATGAATGCATTTGAAATAGTAATCTTTTGTAAAATGAAAAATGTATTTATTGTCGTTATCAGTTTAATGCTGCCTTGTTGAGTAAAAGCATTCTTTTTTTTTTTTAAACAAATTTTGTGGTTTACATTCACATGTGGTTTGTTAGTGTTTGTTGCTTGAAACTTTTATTTAGTGATTACTAGATCACGTAACGTTATAGTGTTTATTGTGGATGTTTGTGCAGACAGCATGTCTGAAATGTGGGAAAGACTTTTCTGTAGCTGCAGTACAAAGTTAATGGTTTATTATTACAGTGTTGGCAAACTCTGAGGTGGAACAAGGAAATACAGGTTTTTCAGATGTCCAGAGTGGGTTGGGTAGAGAAATCTTGTCACTGAAGCTAGAGAGAGGCATGAACGACATGCATTTTACTGTTTACTGTTACATTTACTGTTTCCATGTATGGAGATTATCACTGTGTTTAAATGACAGAGTGTGTCTGTTCCTCGGTCAGGAGTCATTCCTGACAAATGCCTGCTTGCCTCTAAGGGGCTTCTGGGCTTTATATGATTCAGTTGTATGCATTTTCATTTATGCAGTTGGCTCTTGTCCACTTTTCGTTGCTGCCACAACAACAGCAAAGCCTGTGTGATACAGTTATTATGCTCAGCTGGGCCCTAGTGGAAGATCTAAATGCAGCACATTCAAGTTGTCCATTCTCCAGGCTTCTTCTGGAGACAAACAAACGAGGCAGTGATGTGTTGATGATGCAAACGTTACAAGTGCTGGCCCGTGACTCACTGGGGCTTTTGGTTTGTTTGACTGACACAGCTGGTGATGATACAGAGATGGTGAATGAGACCCTCTTTTAGTGGCGACCCGAGCAATGGGGTAAAAAAAGAAAGGCCACCCCTACATGTCATGATGTGTCTTAGGTACGGATGACTTCAGCTGCCCAGCTGACCGACCTTTGCATCATGCAGTTGGTGAAGAGATCTTGTTCCAGCACTACTGTGAAAATCAAGACAAAATGTCATTTCATACATCTTATGATGATTGGTTAACCCCTCTGTGTCCAAACTGGTCCTCTGAAGTTTTGTAATAATGTGTAAACAATAAAAATTTTATTAGTTTATGAGTTATGCTTTATCATTCTGACTGTGGTGCTATTAGAGATTCATTCTAAATATAGGTCAATTAGACATGGAAAATATTGCAAAATAACTGTTATCTTTCTTTGCAAGACAAATCAATTGAGTCTCTTCTTGTCAATTAAGGCAAAGTTGAAGTGTGTAATTTCTGCACCAGTGAAAACAATAATTGCATCAGGAAACCTGTTCGAAACCATTTTAAGAGTTTCAGACCATAATTTGATAATAAACCTTAATAAAGAAGACCATAATAAACCTTAATCATCGAAAGTGGCATAATCTGGACCATACATTAGTATCATTTTGGTTTACTTAGCGTTCACACTGTCAAATTTAAGACCAAAGCTAAAGACACAAAATAGGACATATATTTTGTGACGGAACTTAGTGAACATTCAAAACAATGCGATATGCTGGGTTAAATGCACTTATTGTGTGTACAAATGATGGTATTTTTACCAGTTGAGAATTTTTGAAGAGCTTATAAAATGTGTAAGGGACTGGTGCTCTGTTGCACACAAATGAAGATCTGCTGCAAGGAGATGGCTTTTCTGATGCCTGTAATGGCAAAGTTGTTCCTGTGATGAAAAAAAAAAAAAAAAGGTATGCTTGAGCATTTTGTCCTTTTTTAGGGACGCATATTGTGACATCAAATCCTGTTTTTGTATTGTTTAGATGTCTTTGGTTTGTGTTGCATTCATATTGCAATCAAACTGCACCAGAGTTTGTTTGGAAGTTGTTTGGTGTGCACCAGGGTTCGGATGGCAGAGTTCACACCTATTAAAATGAACCACACTAACAACAGAGCAATCACCCCAGAGTTCATTTTAATCTAACCAAACCTGCCAAGTGTGAACACACCCTTAGTGTAGTACATGCAGTGTGCTATAAACTAGATAGTAGTTTTTTTGTTGTTGTTGCAATATTAGTCTGTCACGAGAGTGTCAAACAGCTTCTTGGCATAAGATACAGAGAGTGCATCTGAGAAGCTATATTAAATCACAAAACATTGCAATGTTTTGAAAGCCATTTGTTTTAAAAAAGTTAAGTTAAATGGAGACAGAATAGGTGATTTTCATAACATCTGAAAGTGAACTGTCTGTCTGTGACATGTGAGACAGTAGCTTTCACCTCCGGCTGAAACTAAATGTGCGTAATGTCCACAAGTCTAAATGTACACAACTAGAAAAGTCCTGAATGATCAGAGAATTCTTCCTGAGCATTGTTTCACTGCAGAGGTTTACCTTTGGACCCTAGTAATCTATTGTGTCTAACTTCGGTCACTGTTATAGCATCCATAAAAGTTTATGGAGCTGAGTTAAGTTTCTTTAATGCAGTCAGAAAGAACTTTAGTGGAATATAATGAAACAGACATGGACTGAAAATTTTTATGTAAATTAGGCTCATAATAGATTGTGACTTAATAACAATAGTCAGCAATATTTGCCTGCTGTAAATAACATCACACTATCACCCGTGGAAAGCAGGTGATAAACAAAACTTTATTAAAGAGATGTTTTTGTACATTTTCTATTGATTATGGGAGCAGTAATTCATCAAACTATGATAAAATGAAGGAGAAGAGAGTTGTAATAGAGAATTAGAGCATTGTGCGAATTACTGTCTGCACAGGATGTCTTTGCACCATTACCTGATTTGTTTACGCATCTGCATCTGCCGCATTCACCACAGAAACTAATCATTCTAATCATGCATTAATCAATCTTCATTATTATTTCATATAATTTACGGCCTTAAGGCTAAGCCAACTTTTCAATAGCATATAACACATATTTCATATGTTTAATGTAATAAAACTCATATTCAGTATTACAGTACATTAAAAATGCAATTTTCATGTAGATAATGAGTTTTTATGTTCCTCTTCTACAGTATGTTTTTCATTTCTGTGCATAAAGTCCAAAAAGTGAGGGTGCATGGTTTAACTGTCCTGATGTCTCATTAAAAGAATGAAATTCTTGAAGAGAGAACCATAGTAAATAATTTGGCAAAACTTTGGTAATAATATTTGAAAAACATTTGTTCACAAAGTCACGTGGCAGGACCTATGGCTCTACAGTGCGACCATTTCAGTCACATTTGCGACTAAAAATAACTGTGTGCGACTGTGAAAAAATATTTAGGCGCACAGGTGCGAGTGACCCGATCGATTCTAATGAACAGATCTATAATACAATCGGAATAAAAAGCACAACTACCAAAATGCATTTACACTGAACAACAGTTATGTTTCATACTGCAATCGGTTGCTTTTCATACCTTCATTCAAAGACTTTGCTTCAGTCAGCAGAGCAAGTGGAAAAGACGTGCGCGAAGGACTACACTTTAAAGATTGTTTACAAGGCGAAACGGGTGTGACGCACTTACCAGACTGTCTCATGCTGCAGATGCAACTAGGAATACTACATTTGGATTATCATAAGCAAGGTCGGAAATGAACGGGGGCTTGGGGCAAAAATGCCTCTAAAAATTAATTTAAAAAACCACACCATTATGAATGCCCATGCGTATACTTTCACTTTTGAAGTAGCGGCAATTGCTTGAATGGTGGGTGGGTTCATTATTATTCTTAATGAAAAACACAACAACAAAACAGTACAATGACAAACTCGCTTAAATATGTGCGTTTTCATTTCACTTTGAATGTTCTTCCATCGTCATTCAGAAAAATTAGGGGAAATGGGTGAAATCTGACCTGTCTGATCTGTGCTGCGACTCTCATTTGGCTCAATGAATTGAGCAGGCGCGTTCGGTTTTAACTGTAGTGTCTATTTTCTAACTGAACTAAATGATTATTATTACTATTAAAAGAAAAAATCAAAACAACAGTGGGGGCGGTGCCGCGGTCACGGTGGGCAAGTGATATAACCGGTGTTGCTGCTGAACACCAGTAACACGTCTATCGCAGCTGTTTCTCCGAGTATTGGCATGATTGCAAATATGGTACTTACTGATCTTATTTAAGTCCAGACTATTAATACTGTCTGTTTTTGCTCTATTTCGTGAAAATAGTTTCAAACAAGGTCACACCAGAACCGTTGCGCGTCTCTAAGCAACGGTGATTTTGAATGAATTTGTGTTTTGAACGACTGAATGAATGACTCGCACATTAAGATTTACTGCCACATACTGGCGGTTTTATTTTCATATTTACACTTTGCATAGGCTGTTTTTACTTAAATATCCAAGTGTAATTGTTTACATATTTCTAAATTCAAATTCAAATAATACCACTTCAGATGGAGCTTCTTTGTCACTTTTGTAGTGCAGTGCATTTTTTGATGATTTCTTTTGATTGGTAACAGTCTCATTGAGTGTTATTGTTCTAACTGAATTTATTGTTTAACATTTAAAAACAAATATTCTATTTTAATTTAAGAAATTGACAAAATATGATGCATACTTTTAATAAGTTTAGAAAAAAATGCTCTTATAATGGTAAAAATGCCCCATGGAAATTAATTTAAAGGGTAAATCATACTTATGATTATCATACTTTTTCATATATCTTACATTGTTGTAGCACCTCTCTTCCCATTCTGTCAGTAACACTCTGTTTAGTTTTGGTGTCATCGAGTAATCGAGTCCCCCCAGGAATCGGGTCTCCTTTAGGCGGTAATGCCTGATCAAAAGTTGTTATCATGATGTCTTGACTAATTATAACCTATTTCACTATTGTATGATGGTTATTACATTAAGTGCACAAACAATATGCTTGAAATATAAAATGAATGCCTATGATTGCTTAATAAAACAAACTGGAAACACAACCATGTGTTACGTTAGTGTGTGGTATAAAACATCAGGCAGACGAAGAGGAACAATAAAGGCAGGATTTAATAACTAAACTCAGAATATCAGCATACACACGACATACATCAAACGAGAATGGACAGAGACTGAAGGAGAAGGTATATATACAAGAGGCAAACAAAGGGAACTTAACGAGATGATTAACTAGACACAGGTGAATCAAATGAACTAATCAAACAGAATGGGGAAAACTAGGTCACAGGGGAAAACAGAAACATGAGGACTGTAACACCATGCCTATAAATGTGTGTATATATATATATATATATATATATATATATATTTTTATAAGGATTGTTGCAAAATACTATGTTCTGTAAAAGTAATTTAATATTAATTTTATACAATAATAGCAATGTGGTATAGTATATAATATTACTATTATACATTTTCACTAAATTGTCATGCTAAGTGCATCATTAATTTGAAACATGTAAATGGGAACTGTATTGGAAGCAAAAAATATACCTAATATAACATAAGCTAAGCTAGCAGGCTAATTGGGTAGATGTATGCTATGCTAGTAACAAAAAGACAAAAACAAAAAAACAATAATGCTTGATTTCACAACTTATAGCTTCAGGTATATACTAGTATATGAACCATGTAATTTAAAATACATTAATGGTCATTATAGCGCATTTCAGTCTTCAGGGACTCGATTTTTCACCACACCGATCTCTATGAAGCCCCTCCTTCCGAAAAACGCAGTGTGCTCTGATTGGTCAGCTAGACCAGTGTGTTGTGATTGGTCACCCACTTTGAGCGTGTTTCAGAAATGTCACTCCCCTTACCGTATCCTTGAGTTTCAACACACTACTAACGCAACCCAACCAGACATTACACCTTTTTTTTGCATATGCCTTGGGCAGCAATTATTTAGATGTATATTGTGGAATATTGTGATGTTCCCAGGAAAAAAACTCAAGACTACAATTGAGTGGTTTCAGGGAGTTCAGAAACAGTGTTTACTGATAAAAAGAATAACTCCCTTTGGAGTGACTTTGTACTTTGTCATTTTGCAGACCATGCTCAAACAGCAACATTATACACTAAAGAAAGTTGAAAAAGCATAATTGGTCCTCTTTAAAATAATGATTAAGACTCACATATTACTTAATGGTTACACCACATGTGTCATAAAGTTTAAAAATGTTATTAAATGTCATATAAAAGTTTTTCAAATCTTGCTAATGCTACAGTTCACAGCATTGGTCACAGGGAGATCTTCACATGGTATTTTTAGCAAGTAAAGTAATCACTCTCAGTAATTGCTTTCAGTAATTATAAGTATTTTTGTGTTTGTTTATAAGAAGCAATATGTGATGTACATGGAATGTTGTTCCAATGTTGTGGCAGTGCAGTAATGATCCACACAAGCCGCAACTCATCCTAATTTAAATATTCAGGAAAAATAACAGTTTCATGAAAGGATATGCGGGTTTCAAGCCCTACATGTCAAGTCTCTTATGAATCTGTTGTTGTATTCTCTCAGTCAGTGTGTCCTGCAGCTGGTCCAGGTGCTGTGCACCATTTAGTATGTTACAAACAAATTACATAACAACTAAACGACGTCTCTCAGGGGAAAGTATGATATAAGGTGGTAAACTGTCTGGAGGACCATAGTGCCATGACACTTTTTACACTTTTGCTATGCAACCATTTGAGGGGCTAAAAAATGTCTTTTGTGCCATCCATGAGGAAATGGGCCAAGTGCAGAGACTATAAATTCTAGAAGAGAAAGAGCAGCCATTCTGAATGATGTTTATATCTGCAGTTCCTTAGGGTCTGATGTGCCACATTTGATTTCTTTCAGAGTTGTGGTTGTTATTTATGTGAGGGAACTGTGAGTTAAGCTGTATGTCTCTTATACTGTTTCCTGTTTAGTTGTCTTGTTTTTTTTCCCCCTTCTGCTCTCACGGTAAGTGGTCCTGACTGTTTTCACAGTAACTCTGTGGTCCTGTTAGTTTCTACAGCCAGTTTGGGACAGCTGTGATAGTGTATTTTTTGAAAATACTCAAACTATGCATTAACATGAAGATGGAAAAGGGATATCAATCATTTGGAAAATAGTCTTAACATACTGTGGCCTCACAAAGTACTTTGTTATAGTGTTTTTGCTCTCAGTTCAGTCGGGCCACTCAAATTGCAATTCCATTTGATGCCACAGAAATTACACACTTCGCCTTTAAAGGGATAATTTACCCAAAAATTAAAATTGTGTCACCATTTACTTACCTTCAAGTAGTTCCAAACCTTTATGAATTTCTTTGTTCTGCTGAACACAATGGAAGATATTTGGAAGAATGTTGTAACCAAACAGATCTCGCCCCCCTTTTACTACCATAGTAGGAAAAATAAATACTATGGTAGTAAATGGGGGGTGAGATCTGTTTAGGAGATGACACTCTAATTGGTTTATTGCACGTTACACCCAAAACACACCCATGACTCATTAAGAAACTATGGAACAACCCTTTTGGACCAATTTTTTCGTCATTAAACTAGAAAAAGTGGATTCGGAGAAAACATACCTGCGCCATGCGCTTCAGACCATGCACTTAGATCGGTAAAATAGGGCCCCTAATGTTCAGTGACTAATAATCAGTGTCTTTATTTCTTAAACAGATATATATTCACTGATATATTTCACTGTTATTTGTCTAGAGTAAACAGAAATTTGTCAGATTTGTTTTAATGTTTGATAGTGGAAGTGTCTGACACAAATAGTCTTTGTTCTTTAGTTTTCTGTTTTCTGCTCACATTTGTATCCCTATGGTGCTTTGGTTGCCATGGAGAAATCAGGCTGTTGTGTTGGTTACCATGGGGACTGTCTTCCATAGTGTGCCCCGGGCATTCAAGTAAGCATTTAAATGTTGTGAAGGCCTGCTGACATTTAGGCTCATAGCATCTGCAAACATCACAAATAGTCTTTACTGATTATATATGCTATTTATTGTGCAATTTGGTTTCTCACATTCATAGTGGGTAAATATGTAATGTTGACCCCACATTCTCTTAGACAGCTTTGGTTTGGTTTAATTAACCAATAAGGTTATGCTAAATATAGTATAGTATAGAACTAGAGTATAGCTAAAGGTTGTTGTCATGCAGATCATTGATCATACAGTCATATGTCAGGTCAGGTGTAATGCACACTATACTGTAGATATTTTGGAACAACTGCATATTATAGCTGATCTTGTTTACTTGGCCGGAGGCTCCTAACCTCACCTTTGTCAGCTGAACCCCTGACACCTAAATTATTGACTTGAAAAACCCCCTGAGACTTTAAAGGGGACCTATTATGCCCCTTTCACAACATGTAATACACGTCTCTGGTGTCCCTAGAATGTGTCGGTGAAGTTTCCGCTGAAAATACCCTACAGGTCATTTATTATAGTCTGTCAAATTATTATAATTTGCTCCTATTTGGGTGTGAGCAAAAACACGCCGTTTTTGTGTGTGTCCCTTTAAATGCAAATAAGCTGCTGCTCCTGGCCTGCTTTCCAGAAGAGGGCAGAGCTTTACCAGCTCTCTCTTCGGTTGCTCAACAACAACAAAGCTGGAGAATCTCACGCAGCCAAAATGAGGATTGTCAGTAACGGTGTTTAGCCTTACATTGTTCAAATCGGAGTCATACACTGATGGAGAGACTCAGAAAGAAGTTACAACTTTTAGAATGAAACTGGACGTTTCTGAACGGTTAGTGGATAAATTTATGTAGTTGCTGTGGAGTTGATTCAACTCATCGACTAGCATGTGCCGTCATGTTAATCTTTTGTGCAAATCCAGCGTTTAATTGACCCTCGTTTGTGAAGCAGTCCAGCATAAAATGATGACATGGCAACAACACTCTACTACAACAACTCTTCCTCTTCTCTAAAGCAGCCCAACATGACCTCACCCCCTTTGTTGTGTGTTCTCGGGGGCAGAGTTTTTGCTAATTTTAGGGTTAGTGATGTCACAAACCTGGGAAGAAGATCGTTGTAGTCCCTACCAGCCCGTTTGTTGTAGTCCTTAAACAGAAAATTCTTTAAAAGAAAATATCTTCCTTTGCATTGAACTTTGAGTGTCGTAACTTTGCAGATGTTGTTTGTGCTCAAACAGCAACATTACACACTAACTAAAGTTAAAAAAGTGAAATCATAATCAACCACCCCTTTAAAGTCAGTGTGAAATCAGAATATTGTCTTCATATTTGTCTTCAACTTCCCTTTAACCACCTCGCTCTATTTTGTCATGTAATGCCCATGTCATGTAATTTCATGATCCAGTCAATTCTCAATGGATGAAATTAAGTCCTGGCCTTGTTTCACTAAGAAATGTGTCAGATTACAGATGTTTCATGTTTGCGTAAAATTATCTTTGCAAATATATAATCATTTTCTTGATCTCTCCACACGTCTTTGCAAAAAAACAAAACAAAAAAACCCTAACAATTATTTTGTGATAAATTATATTCATATTTATTTCACAAAGATGGCAATATCTGAAAATGCTGAAAGTTTTTTAAATTTGGGATTTGAATTATCTTCCAAATCCTCTGTTCCATAATGAAAATGCTGCCATTAGATATGCAGTGAACTGATGCTGTAACTAATTTCTTCCAGGTGACAAGGTTAAAGTTTATTTAAAAAAAAACTTGCATCATTTTTTCAAACAAAAGGAAATTCTTGACATGCCCTTGGGTCTTGTGAATGTATACCTGTTTCTAATCTGTCTTTCAACATCCAGAAAGAAAGTGTTTGCATGACATCTGATAACTGATATAATCTCACTTTAGGATGGCTCAAACATTTGGCTAATTACCAACTGATTGCCACATATAGCAAACAGACAAGTTTCTTTGGGGTTCTTCTCATAGATGATTTCTATGTAAACAAAAGTAAAAACACCTTTTTATGTGCCCAATTTTGTGGAATGTGTTTCTGTCATAACCTGCTCTAGGTTGTAATAATGGTTGCATCATTCTTCAAGACAGCCACAGGTTATGACACCACACTCAAAGTGCTGTTGATGTCTCCTGAGAGTTTCTCAAACTTGCTTTGGATGAAGTCATTATACATTTTGTGAATTATATGTAAACATGCACAACTGCTTTGGATAAATGGTACAAACAGTTGTACAGGGTGTACAGTAGGAAAATACACTTACCTTTAGGCCCGAAACTCTGTGCAAGTATGTGTATGTTAAGGGGTCAAGGTTTCTCTGGTTAGCATGGTACTGTTAGCCCCTGCTGATAGATGCCATTAGTACATCTGGCTGCTAAAAGCATCTTTCTCCATTGATAGTCATTCACAAGTATTTTGACAAAATATTCTTTTCAGTAAATATGCTTATATAGTAAATTATTATTATTATTGAATGTTATTTATTATATTATTATTTACTATTTTTGTGTCATTTAAATATTTAAATCACAAATATTTTATAACAATATAGTTAAGCTGATCTTTAAAGAGGCCATATTATGCCCTTTTACAGAGTCTTGCTTTGTTTTTGGGCTCTACTAGAATAGGTTTTTATGCTTGAATGTTCAAAAAACATTGTTTTTCACATATTTTAAATTATTGCAGCACCTCTCTTTCCAGTCTGTCAATAATGCTCTGTTTAGTTCCGGTCTCTATGAAGCCCCTCCTTCTGAAAAACACAGTGTGCTCTAATTGGACGGCTGGACCAGTGTGTTGTGATTGGTCAATGGCTTAGAGCGTGTTTGGGAAATGTTACGCCCCTTACCATAACCGTGAGTTTCAACACACTACTAAATGCAACTCAACCAGGCCTGCTGGGAATTATTTAAATGAGGAATATTATAATGTGTTCATAGAAAACGTTTCAGGGAGTTCAGAAACAGTGTGCACTGATATAGAGAATAAGACTTTGTGTTTTGTAACTTTGCAGACATTTTTCATGCTCAAACGGCAACATTTCACACTAAAGAAAGTTGAAAATGTAAAAAAAACCCCATAATAGGTCCTCTTTAATGTCACAGATAAGGACAGTCGCTAGTGGAAAAATTGGGACTGTGCACATTCTTATGGCATCGGCCTGTGTATCTTATTTCAATTTCTAATTTCCTCGGCAGCACACACTGTATCAGTCTGGAAACTGAATTTGAATTTGAACTTGAATTTTGCTGAGCATGTTAATTAAAGTTTTGACATGTTATGTCTTTAAACATGTTTATAGGTATCTACCTAAATTTATCCAGTTTAATTTCACAGATATTTGTGGGTGACTCTGTTGCCAGCACTGAGGTTTATTTCTGCAACTTAGAACTCACATTAAAGCTGATGTGTGTATGTGGCCTTACTGTGTCCAGGATCAACAGCTTTTCAGGTGCCTGCTTCCCATTGCTGGTTTGTGAGCTGTTTGTCCTGAAAGCAAACTCTCTTATCTGTCCTTTCTGTTTGGTCTTTTCTGTGTAAAAGGAAGGGCCTGAGCTGGAAGTATCACTTACTATAGTTGTGTAAGCCTGTAACACGCCCGCAATCACACACACTGTTAAACACTTCTCTGCTCCCAAGACATGCAGGGCAACAAGCTCAGGTATCTCAGGTTGTGATCTGATCTTATTTGAGCTGAAGAGAGTCCCATCACCCAGCTCAGAGTTTTTAGCACTTATTTACACTAATCAGCGTTCCTGTCAGCAGGAACAATCCGGCTGGCACAGGAGGTCTGGGATGAGAGCAGATCTGACAGCCAGTGTGTCTGTGACATGATGGGTTCTGTTGTGCCTGCAGTCTCATAAAGAGCAGGATCAGGGCTTGTGCTAGTGGAGTGGAAGGCAGTTTGGCATGTCTGCTTAGATCATCTTTGAAGCATGTTTTCACATTCTGATTTGGTGATTTACGTGTATGTAATTCATAGGGTGAAAGCAACACCATTCATTTTTTTTTTTTTTTTTTGAGACCAATTTGTTATTCCTGCACAATGTAATAATAATAATATTTTTAAAATTAATTAATAATAATAATTTTTAAATAATTTTATTTAACAATAGCCATATTCGGACAGTAATTGTTTCTCATGGGGACCTAAGGTATTTTCAACATTTACAGGGCCTAGTCTGTGATTTTATTGCAGTCCGAATCCAGAATGTGAGTGTTTTTCTCCCACCACCCGTATAAAAATTACAGACCGAATACTGTTTTTTGACAAGGGCGTGTGTGGCAATTTAATTGCTTTCCGATTCCACATCTCTGAGTTTACAAGAAGAGATCAATACAAAACTCACAGTTTAAATTCTTTTTGACCATTGCCATATGATTAGTGCTGAGCTTCACTGTAATTTGCACACTGTAACATTGCACACATAAAGGTTAGGATGTTAAAAGAATGAGATCGAAGCTCACCCATCAAAGGTGAAGTTCAGATTTCTTCTTCTGAATTTTTCAGATTTCTGATTTAATTGTTACAAAACAGCACACACATCTGTCAAAGCGCCTGACAGGGCAAGCTGTGTTAAATTATGCTAATGCATTAGCTTGAAGCTTAAAATAAAATATTCTCATGTTTTGGGCAGCTTGAATCACGTACCTTTGCTGCAGCAGATCACTCTGTTTCCTCCACTATTTTTAGATGCATTTTGTCCATAGAAATGCGTTATTCAGTGCTGTTATTTGACGCGACTGGTGGAAGTTTTCCGTGCACTGTGGGCAGACACGACTAATCGATAATGACATTTGTTGTTGATGATTTTCGATTATTATCAAGTAGTTGTTGCAGCACTTCAGTTGTATAAATTAATAATATAAACCAAGCAGCTTTATGTTTTCCTCATGTAAATAAGAGGCTGCATTAACTTATTTCTGTATGCTGTTGTTGTTGTTGTTGCTCATTCATCCATACTTGCACAAGCTGTCTATAATATGCCAGTTGTTGCCTGTGTTGCATAACATGTTTGTTATTTTGGGGGCGGAGCAATGAATGGAGGGGTGTAATTTTTTGGCTGTCGATTTCAAATATCAACAGTGTTTCTTGGAAATCACTTACTGCACCTTTAAGACCAGACATATTTCCATTTTCTATTCAGCTCTCAAAAATGGTACTTTAACTGTTATGTTAGAGTCACATAAATTGTAGAGGTTTGTCACCTAAATATATTATAACAAACTGAACTGATAGTTATTTCAAACTTTTTTTTTCTTCAGTTTTGGCAATATTTTTCATTTCATTGTTTTGTGCTGAAATACCGCTAATGCGTTGCTACTATCAATTTTGCCTCACAAGGTTTGTTGTCTTTACAAGACTCTTTGTATCTGCCAAGAACATAGAGAGGTTATTCTGTTGATTGATTGACATATTCATGGCAATGGAGAGCTGATGTCATCGTTTTCTACTTGAATTTCCCACGTAAGTTGTGTACTGTGCAATGCAGTTAGCCAGTACTAATAAGCCAAATGTCAGCTTTGATAAGTGTGTTATATAAATTCATCAGCAACACAAGCACTTATGCAACCCCTCAGATAACAGATCAAAAACAATTTCATTCAGTTGAGTACCCTTTGTTTTCATAAGCCTACAAATTATGTTTCTATTGTACAGTGGTTTTGGATCTAAATGTTATATTTACGTTATCATTCTTCCAGAAAGTCTTAATCCATAATGTTGACTTTGATCACAGAAAATGCTGGGAAGGGCAGGTTCATGCAGGCAGAATTAGGAGGAGTTTTACTGGCAGATGTGTGTTAATGACGCAACAGCATCCTCATACCTCAGGTGCATGGAGCTCACAGCCTGACGGCCAATGCACATTCCTGCTTTCAGTGGAATTTACAACAAATATATCAAATACAACCAGTGTGTTGATGCATTTGTATTTAGGATTATTAGCATATGTATGTTGGTATGTCTGTGCATCAAGAAATGTCTAATGTCATGCCTTTTTTTTTTTTTTTTTTTACATTAAAGCTGCAGTCCGGAACTTTTTTTTAAAAAAATGATCCAAAATCAATTTTTGAGCAAGTACACAACCAGCCAGTGTTCAAAATTATCTTCTTATCTTAGCCCGATTCACAACGGTAAGCTTGTAATAATGTTTTATGCTTGTAGCGGATCATTTATAGCCTTTTCTCACAGCAACTGAAATAGCTAAACTTATCATTTTGATGGCGGCTTGTAATCCAGAAATGTCCAATCATCATTAACAACTGGAGATTCACCAGTAGTCAAAAGCAAAAGACTTCGGACTGTGGAGTGGCTACAGATATTGAAATCTACAGGTAACGCTAATACATAGTCACGCAATACTGATGTTGTTAACATTGTGAGAACAAACTATAACAATAATAATAATTTGCACGTTTTTTGACGTGATTCGAGCTAAGCGATCGTTAGATTTAATCACCACTGGCAGCATGATTTATTGTAGGCCTAATGCTTTTTTCCTCAGTTGGTCAGAACAAAAGTGGCAGAAATGTTACTTTCTTGTTCAGCTTCAGATTTTCCAGTGAAAATTCTTATATTGGTCATACTTTCAAGACATAGAATCTGTGATTCTGAAGTACAGTATCCACACCGGTGTAGTGATTGACAGCAAACATTAGATTCATCCGCTGAGGAGTCGTGCCGATGCACAACGCACGTAACGATAACAATTCCGCATATGACTGCAATTGCAGGTTTTAAACAGAGATGGCGACAAAGATGAAAAATGCCGGATTGCAGCTTTAAAGTAAAAAATTAAATACAAATATTAAAGGGTTAGTTCACCCAAAAATGAAAATTCTGTCATTAATTACTTACCCTCATGTCGTTCCACACCCGTAAAACCTTTGTTCATCTTCGGATCACAAATTCATGTGACTACAGTGGTTCAACCTTATTATATGAAGTAACGAGAAGCTTGTGAGGCCAGCATTGATAGCAAGTTAATTTAGACATTCAAATGGCCAGAAAGCTACTAAAGACATATTTAAAACAGTTAATGTGACTACAGTGGTTCAACCTTTATGTTATGAAGTGACAAGAATACTTTTTGTGCACCAAAAAAAACAAAATAATGACTTTATTCAACACTATCTAGTGATGGGCGATTTTAAAACACTGCTTCATGAAGCATTGAAGCTTCACAAATCTTTTGTTTCGAATCAGTGCGGAGCACTGCCAAAGTCACGTGAACCATTGAAATTTCGAAACACTTATGACGTAACGAAGCAGTTTAAGATCGTTTGATACACGCTCCGAACCACTGACTTGAAACAAAAGATTAATAAAGCTTCGAAGTGTCATGAAGCAGTGTTTTGAAATCGCCCATCACTAGATATTGTTGAATAAAGTCATTATTTAGTCTTTTTTTTGGCACACAAAAGTATTCTTGTCGCTTCATAACATTAAGATTAAACCACTGTAGTCACATGAACTGTTTTAAATATGTCTTTAGTACCTTTCTGGGCGTTTGAAAGTCTAAATTAACTTGCTGTCTATGCAGGCCTCACTGAGCCATTGGATTTTATCAAAAATATCTTAGTTTGTGTTCCGAAGATGAACGAAGGTCTTACGGGTGTGGAACGACATGAGGGTGAGTAATAAATGACAGAAATTTTTGGGTGAACTAACCCTTTAATTTAAAAGATTTGAAAACTAAAGTTTGAGAAATAGTGTATTGTTATAGCCTAAAACCTAATAACTTTCGCTGTGACACTATAATTATAATATACATTATATCTGGACATTGTGGTGAAGTGGCTCTTGTTCAGAAATGTAGTTTTGCTGCACAAGTTTTATCACTATTCTCTATCAAACTAATGCAAACTAATACAGTCAACATTCACATGCAGTTAAAACTGAATTATAACCAAGACAAATTTTCTTTAATTCACATTAACAGCTTAGAATGTTAGAGACTCCTACTGGTATTTACAACATTGTGGCAATATTAATGTGCACTCAGCTTGTAAATACAATCATGAACTCCACTTGTGTGATTTACAGCTTAATTAAAAAAGGTATTTGTACTTCTTTCTTTTTTTTTTTAAACATTTGATTATTATATTTTAACTTTTAAAAATGATTTAACTGATTACATTTTGGCCAAGATCAGACTTTTTAATGTCCATAATATACACTGTTTGGATACATGATGTATAATTAATATTCAGTAAAAGTTTGCCTGTCACACCATTTGACAATCAGTACCATTGTTAGTAATTAGCATTTAAGTGCACATCAAATAATCCTTTATATTAATTGCTGCTTATTTAAATGTAAATACCTGCTGTTTGTGCATTATAAGGATTTTTTCTGATGACAAAATAAATATCAAATATTTTTCACAATGTTGTAAAATGATGATTTCTCAAGTATTTTTTGTTATGTTTTAGTTTCAGTTTTCTTGGAATGGACAGTGTTTTTGTGTTATCAGTAAAACATCAACATTAACTAATATGTTCTTAATTTATGTCTTTATTAAAGTAGCCTAATGATAGGGAAGTATTATGCAATGCTTCCTGTAGACAGTTTTGTGTGACAGTCACAAAGTTAGCCTAGAAAGAAACTTGGCAAAAAATGACCAGACGCTTTGAAGTGCCGAAAAGTGTGTGCTATATAACTTTCCAACTGTCATGTCTAATCTCCTTTCCCATAAATCTTCATGCTTCAGTGTGAGCCGGCCAGGCCTCAGAGGTGTGGCCATAATAAGCAGATCAGGGTGTTGATAGTGAAAGCCAAAGGCATGACGTGGCTGTGGTTGATGTGACCTCAGGAGACAGAGGTACGTTCTGGAGTTGAGCCTACATGTACAGTCATATCAGTACATGGCTAGAAGGCACATTACTAACCAGACACACCTTCAGTGAGGAATTTGCTTTTCTTTTAATAATCTAATTGATTTTGTCCAAATTAAATAAGCCCAGTGGAGTATGTGTGGCCTTGCTATATCTCAGACAGGATTACTGAGTGAGTGAGTGTGTGTTTGTGTGTGTGTGTGTGTGGTTTAGTTAAACCCTACATTATGGGGACAAAATGTCCCCACAAGGATGGAAATATCTGTAATCCTTGGCCGCTACTTGGGGTTGAGGTGGGTCAGAGCAGGCATAATTAAGTATGGCTTTTATACGGCATTGCATCTTTACACTGAATTTTGAGCAGGCAGAGAGCAGCCTTAACTGTGTAAAGATGCCTTTAGACAACCATGCTGAGAATCAACGAGGGTCGAGAATGGTTTGTAATCATGCCGTGCCGTACCAGGCTCCAGTGGAAACACAACTAGAACCGTTCCTTACCATTCTAAGAACTGTTCGGCCCGACGGTGGAAAAGCGGCTCTTGTCCTTGTGGGGACATTTCTTGGTCCCCATAAGGAAAACAGCTTATAAATCATACCAAGTGATGTTTTTTGAAAATGTAAAAAAATGTAGAAAGTTTTTTTGTGATGGGTAGGTTAGGGGGGATTAGGGTTAGGGGGAAGAATATACAGTTTGTACAGTATAAAAATCATCATGTCTATGGAATGTCCCCATAAAACATGAAAACCCAATGTGAGTGTGTGTGTGTTTTCCAAGGACACATTTATGGATAACAGATGTTTTTTGTCATCACAGTGTCATCATCAACAACATTAGAATTGTTCAATTACTTGCTGTCAACTCTAATGTCAGAGCTTACTGTACATCGTGAGGTCATGTGTTAAGTAATGCCTGAACTGAGGAGCTCAGTATCACATCATTGTTTTAACTCAAACATGGTGTCACATTTCTTTTTCTTTCAGAATAGTCTATTGTACAGCGAAAGAGTGCTGGTCAACAATAAAGCCATTATTTTCTTCAACAATTATTTACACTACTAGTCAAAAGCTCCCCAAGGCTGCATTTATTTGATCAAAAATACCATAAAAACTTTTATATTGTGAAATATTATTACAAAAATGTATTCCTGTGATGCAAAAGACAATGGCCACATAGACACGATAGCCTTGAACGGCGACAATGGCCACGTAAGGCCACATAGACACGATAGCCTTGAACGGCGACAATGGCCACATAGACACGATAGCCTTGAACGGAGACAGTGGCCACATTAGGCCACATAGACACGATAGCCTTGAACGGTGACAACGGCCACGTAAGGCCACATAGACACAATAGCCTTGAACGGCGACAATGGCCACGTAGACATGATAGCCTTGAACGACGACAGTGGCCACGTAAGGCCACATAGACACGATAGCCTTGAACGGCAACAATGGCCACATAGACACGATAGCCTTGAATGGCGACGACGGCCACGTTAGGCCACATAGACACGATAGCCTTGAATGGCGACAACAGCCACATTAGGCCACATAGACACGATAGCCTTGAATGGCAACAATGGCCACATTAGGCCACATATACACGATAGCCTTGAACGGCGACAACGGACACGTAAGGCCACATACGTGACAGCCTTGAACGGCGGGAACGGCCACGTAAAGCCACATAGACACGATAGCTTTGAACGGCGACAATGGCCACATAGACACGATAGCCTTGAACGGCGACAATGGCCATGTAGACATGATAGCCTTGAACGACGACAGTGGCCACGTAAGGCCACATAGACACGATAGCCTTGAACGGCAACAATGGCCACATAGACACGATAGCCTTGAATGGCGACGACGGCCACGTTAGGCCACATAGACACGATAGCCTTGAATGGCGACAACAGCCACATTAGGCCACATAGACACGATAGCCTTGAATGGCAACAATGGCCACATTAGGCCACATATACACGATAGCCTTGAACGGCGACAACGGACACGTAAGGCCACATACGTGACAGCCTTGAACGGCGGCAACGGCCACGTAAAGCCACATAGACACGATAGCTTTGAACGGCGACAATGGCCACATAGACACGATAGCCCTGAATGGCGACAACGGCCACGTTAGGCCACATAGACACAATAGCCTTGAACGGCGACAATGGCCACATTAGGCCACATATACACGATAGCCTTGAACGGCGACAACGGACACGTAAGGCCACATACGTGACAGCCTTGAACGGCGGCAACGGCCACGTAAAGCCACATAGACACGATAGCTTTGAACGGCAACAATGGCCACATAGACACGATAGCCCTGAATGGCGACAACGGCCACGTTAGGCCACATAGACACAATAGCCTTGAACGGCGACAATGGCCACATTAGGCCACATAGACACGATAGCCTTGAACGGCAACAACGGACACGTAAGGCCACATAGACACAATAGCCTTGAACAGCGACAACGGCCACGTTAGGCCACATAGACACGATAGCCTTGAAGATTGCTGCCGTGTCTTTGAGTCCCTTTGATACTGAACTAAATGGGAAAACAAATAGAATCCAGAGGACCTGCATGCTTCTGAAATTGAACGGGATTTCTCTCTCATTGTTGCGACAGCTCGATGAATGTTGAATGTTGATAGGCTGACATAAATGACACAGTAGCATTAAACATATCCCGTCTAAAATTATCATTTTTTTAAGTAGTAAATCAAACTAACATTTTCTGTGATTAATTAGATAATCACAAAATAGCCTGTACATACAACATGAGAGAAACATTGCGGTTCATGGAGCTTAAGTTTTAGATAAACCTTCATCAGAATTTAATAGATAACGATAAAATCAGACTGGATTTTAAACGAGCTATAGCCCGCGCCGGAAGTGAAGGTTGGTGTCAGCATCTGCAGACTCAAACGTATCAGCAATCTTTTATACTCCAAGTGTAAGATAATGATTGGTTGAATCTAAACTAATAGGTGACGTAACATTGAGTCTTCCTGGCAGAACTTACGCTAGAGCTTACATTTATCAGACATATAGTTTCTCTACACACACACACACACACAGATTTATCTACTGTGACTGCCAACAACAAAAAACAAAAGTGAAATTAAAATGCTTGGAAAACCAGAACTAGCAAAATTATAGTCGCTGTATAATCAAAATGCAGTATTTATTTTAAATTGACGTGTTCTTGTAATCTTTAACCAAAATAACTTCCCCTCACTCTTGCAGTGACATCTTTTCTATTCAGTGATGACGCATTTACTGGAACAACCTGTCACTCAAATGAGATCGCAAAAATAGCAAACAACAACGATAATAAAAACATCCAATCAATTCCCGATGGACAAAATCAAGTCCCAGCCTAAATTTTTACTTGTTCGTGACAACACTGGCAACATTTTTTAATTTAAGTATTGCACCAAAAGTGCAATATTTTTTTGCATATTTTACTAAACCACAATATCTTTCACTGTACTGTAATGTATGAATTTGACTAGTCATGAGATAAAAGTCTAAATATAACTCAGTGCTGCAATATGTCACTGTAAAGTGATGAATGCATATAAATGGGGTAATGTGAAGATGGGCAGTTTGTATGAAATATGATTCTCCTCGGCACCATTGGAATCAAATTATACCCCCATTTAGTCTGATATGATTATATATGACACGTCATGTCATTTTCTGATATCCTGCTTAGATTTGAAGCCTGCAGATACATTCTGCATCTTAGGTCCTGTTGTTTAATATTGTAAAATCTCTTTTGCTTAAGAGAGTTCACCCAAAAATGAAATTTCTGTCATTAACTTCTGTATTAAGTACTCATCCTCATGTCGTCTTCGGAACACAAATTAAGATATTTTTGATGAAATCCGAGGTTGTCTGATCCACACATAGGCAGCAACGTCATTGCACATTTGAGGTCCAGAAAGGTATTAAAGTCATCGATAAAATAGTCAATTTGACTACAGTGGTACAACCTTAATATTACAAACAAAAACAAAAAACTAAAATAACGACTTTATTCAAAAAAATGTGTCTGTCCCCTGTCATACTGGTACGCTATTTTCGTTGCAGAGCTTCAGTGTTTACGTCCGAACGGCGACTCAGTATTGGCCAGATATGATCACGTGAGCAGCACGACGCATGTGTGATGCTGACGCAGGAGCCAGCCAATAAAATAGCGTACCAGTATGACAGGGGACAGACACATTTTTTTGAATAAAGTCGTTATTTTTGTTTTTTGTTCATAATATTAAGGTGAACCACTGTAGTCACGTCGACGGTTTTAACAATGCCTTTAGTACCTTCCTGGACCTCAAAAGGTGCAATGTTGTTGCTGGCTATGTGTGGATCAGATACCCTCAGATTTAATCAAAAATATCTTAATTTGTGTTCCAAAGACAAACAAAGGTCTTACGGATTTGGGACGACATGAGGATGAGTCCTTAATGACAGAAATGTCATTTTTGGGTGAAGTAACCCTTTATTACAAATGACAGGTATTAATAATACAACAAAATCAAGTCATCTTTAAAGCATGGGAACTGACTCTCATGCCAAACTCCCTGTGGCTTTTTAACACACTGTTAATTCTTTTTGTATTACACACCTTACACAAACACTACAGCTCTGTTCCAAACCCTTACTGTCTAATGTCTCCAGGGTAGCTAAGTAGGGTTATGATAACAACATTTCACAATTCTCAATACCAGTTTCCACCGCTGCATAAACAAACATGTTATTTCATAATTAAAAAGGTAAATATTAATATAATTAAGTGGAATGTAGACTCCAAGTATTTGTTAATAACGTATCTAAAACATTATTATGTTCATAAATAAAAATAACTGAAATTGGAATGTACCAAACTTAAAAAAAAAATATGTTCTAAAATGTTTTGCTAGCATTCTCATTAAGTTATGAAAACTAAAAAGTTTCGGAAAAAACCTGCCAAGAACAATGTCTAAATAATGTTTTTTAACGTTATAAATGAACCAGAAAACTTTGAGCTAACCTTCTGTTAATGTTACTGGAATAATGTTTTGTTCATAACTTTGAGAGAACCTTGCCAGAACATTAGCCACAATTCTGAGAATATTCCCTGTAAGCTGGGTAGTCTTCAAGTATTTGTTAATTGAGTAATTCCATTTCTTTCGCTTTTTCACTTAATTTCTTTAATGCATTATAGAAATTTGGACAAAAGAAGGTACCTTGGCTTAGGCTAGTTTAATGCGTGCCCATGCTAATTTTTATTCAGTTATTTTGTTTTACTTTCATATTTGTATTGTTCTGGTGTGATGTAACTTTTAAACGTTCACACAATTACATAATCCACTAATGCTGCCACCTGTAGACTGCATACTACAGGTAATGTTTCTGTGTTTACACATTAATGACTGATGATAACCCTAAGCACAGATATTTTTAGTGAGAAGGTGTAGAGTGTGTAATAAAAAAGATCAAACATTTCTGATAGCTGTGATAGAAAAAAAATCCCCTGTGTTCCCATAGTACTGTGGGAGATGGTGAACTGCTAATGACAGATAGCGGAAGCATGTTTAGTCATGCACAGGACAGTGTATTTTTGCTTACCAGTAGCTTTTCTATCAAAGTATAAGGGCATGTTGTTGTGCAATTACCTTGTCGAAACAAATTATGTGATTAACGGCTTTGCTTGTCACTTGATTCCATCCAGCGTTTCAAATACTTGTTGCCTATTGCAGTGTTTCTTGATCTCAGCTCAAATCTGTGTCGGATCTTTAGATTTTTGTAAAAGTTTTCTTAAGTAAGACCAAAAAGCCTGACGTTCACCTCTGGATAATGCAGCATTTTGTCAGTCTGTGGCTGCTGTGTGACATTCCACATAGAAATGTGTGGAATTTGTTTGACATGTGAGCAGTTGCCCAGAGCTCCTCTTGTTTTAGAGACGCTTAGATGTTAGGTAAACCTTTGAGCTCACAGCCTGTTCATAATGTTACTCTATTTATTTTATGGAGTTCAAGGTTTTTCAGTATGATAGGAGGTGTGTGCTTAACAATCAACACAGATAACTCTGTCCACACCCTGGAGGAGTGTGTACCTATAGGAAAGAAAAATCACACATGAAATCTCTTTTCAATCTCAATCTCGATTTTTTCCAGGTGAAAAAACCCAGTGTTTCTCCTCTAGAGTTTCAGAGAAGAGAGATCTCAACAGTGTCCCAAACTGTGCTTAGATTTGCCAAGATATGAGTTCTCAGTATGAACTCAAATGTTTCTCATCAAGTTCTTCTAAGCAGGGCTTAAAAACGAAAAACAAACAAACAAAAAAATGTAATCGTTTCACTCCGAGCAGAATATGTATTTTAACATTTCTGTTCCAGCGTTCCTTCTATATTATTAATGTTCCGAAACCAGTTTGATTAGAAAAAATAATGGTTAATGTTATTTTTTAACTTTTTTTTTGTTTGTTTGCATGTAGCCTACTTATTATTATTATTATGTACAGCATTTTATTTATTAAAAAACAAAGAGAGTATTTGCCGTCTACCAATAGACCTACAATTATCTTTTATAACAAGATTCTGTCTAAATGTAAACCTGTTAAACAAAAGGAAAAGCAGCGATATATATATATATATATATATATCTTTTCTTTTTAACGCCATTCCAGCTTCTATTTCTCTATTCAAGGCGAGAAACAAGTTTATTTATAAGAAATAATAATAATAAAAGATGCTAAACGAATTCATTTAAAGTGAATCTGAAGCCTACCTTTCTCATTTGGCACGAATCCAACTGTTTCCATTTTCGAGACGAATGCTAAACTATTAGGCTATTTATTAAGCTTGGTAGCCTACTTCACTCGCATTATCGACATCTTTCACATAACAGCACAGTCAGGCGGTGGTTATGGGTGGTAAACGGCAGATTGTATTACAGAATTGAATTGAGCAGTGTAACGTTTTGCATGTTTGGTTTATTGTATTTTATTTTAATTATTTAACAGGCTGCAATATCAAGTAGCCTAATGGTGCGTTCACACCAGACGCGAATGAAGTGTTAAGCACGAGTGATTTACATGTTAAGTCAATGCGAAGACGCGAATAGACATCCTGCGGCATGAACGGCGCGGCGCAAATTGAGCGTTTCGGGCGTTTGACGTGCATAACGCGTGATAGAAATTCTGAACTATTTGTGCCACGTTAACCAATCAAGAGCTTGCTCTAGTAGTGACGCGATTACAACGTAGCGAGCGGAGGCAGAAATCCGAAACAACAATGGAGGACAAAATCATCGTATTTTACAACTACTTTCCCGCTGACGAGGAAATGTGTTTATTCAGAGGAAGTGTGCAGAAAGAAATGGAACAGTCTGAGGGACGCATATTTAAAGGAGAGGGAGAGCCACTCTCATGACGCAAATTTGCTGTCTGTTGTGAAGTGAATTTCACGTGTGAATGAAGCGAGTAATCTCAAAATGTTCAAGCGTCCAGCTATGTGTGAATAGCGTGATTTATTCACGCAAGTCACGTCTGGTGTGAACGCCCCATAAGCCAGTGGTTCCCAACCTGTGGGCTGCGGCCCACTAGGGGTCCTCAGTGATCCTCCAGGTGGGCCAAGATAGATTAAAATTAATTTAAATATATTAATATAATTTATTAATTTAATTATTAATACGTTACATTTAAAAAAATTAATTAATTAAAAAATACATTTAAAACAAGGCACCACCTCTCTCATACGTATTCTGTGATTGTTTTGGATCAGCCCAGGCTGTTTCTCATCGTGCTGTGTGAAATACAGACTGAACGGTGGCTCAAAACACAAACTCTCTTAGTGTTGCTAAAAAGGTTTTGATGGATGACTATTGTAATGAAGGTAAAGAAGACATACATACAGTGACATACAGGAGTCGTTCATAAGGCATGCACAAATTCGTTATTATGCGCAAACAAACTGCACATGTGCGCTCTCGACTCACTGATCGCTATAATGTATTTCTGCATGAACACAGTTCAATATATTTGCATAATTGTCAAAATTATTGTACTGTGAGTGTTTTATGACGGATGCTTGCCGAACAAGCGTGTTTTGGAGAAGTTTGAGAGGATCAGTGGTGTTATATGTGTTATATGTCAATCATTTTAAATGGATCCGCATAGTTTTTAAATTCAGTCCTTTGGTATCTCCCTGTGGTCTTATTTGGTATGACAGGTTGACTTGTGCTTATTAGTTTAAGTTACTGTATTACTGAGCAGAGTAAGTACTTTTAAGTTGTAAAGAATGTTTGCAAAATATGTTTGCAAAACAGAACACTGAACAGAACACTGAAGGTTTAAATCTATCTTGAGTTTCTTCTTTAAAGAAATAATAACATGGGGTTGAAAAGTAATAACATAATGTGAATTAAAAAAAAGGGGCGGGGGGTGCAGTATTGATTCGGAGAGGAGGGGGGCCTTGGCGTAAAAAAAGGTGGGGAACCACTGGCCTAAGAAATGCAAGAATTTGTGTGTGCACGCGTGAGGCGCCGGCGCGACCACTGGAAATTTTTTTCAAACTTCACTTAAATGTAGGCCTAATGCTTGACGGTTGGTGACATATATCATCGGAAAAAAATAATGCCAGGGCATTGCCATAGTGACGTACCTAACTGACTTGACAGCTATTCCTGAGCGCGTCAGCGCGGCATTTCACTCACTGTAGAGCCTGCAGCACAGGCATTTCACACATTTGCATAGGCTGTATTATTTGAATTCGTGATTGGTTGACTGCCAAATCAAAATATTAAACAGAACGATAAAATAACGTTATTAACTGGTTAATGGCCATTTCAAATTAGCGTTTCTGTTCAGAACGATTAAATTTGATTTCGTTTCCGTTTCTGGTTACGTTCTGGTCAAAATTTCGTTCGTTTCCGTTCCTTGAACCAGTTCAGAGCCCTGCTTCTAAGGCACTAGCACTATGTGAGTCTATTCATGACTGAGATGAACTGATAAGGCCCATGGTACAACATAACCACAATGCCTCTTACTACTTTGTGTATGCCATTTCAGTCATTAAACGACCATTATAGTGTTGTCAAAAGTACCGACTTCGGTACCAAGTCGGTACTGAAATTTGAAAAATGTGACGATACTGGCATTTCACCCGTGAGGTAACGCGTGACATAGGTGGAGGTTTCGCGGTGGGGCGAAAAACTCCAGCCCTTTGAAGCTGCATTGAAACTGCAATTTGGACCTTCATCCCATTGGTAACTTGAGGTCCACTATATGGAGAAAACTCCTGGAATGTTTCCTCAAAAACCTTAATTTCTTTTCGACTGAAGAAAGAAAGACATAAACATCTTGGATGACATGGGGGAGAGTACATTTTCGGGACATTTTAATTTTGAAGTGAACTAATCCTTTAATCCTTAAAGGTTTACATGTTTTTGAGGCGTTGATCATTGTAGACAATCACAAACATATCTGTTAAGCATGTGAACACAATGGCCAATCAGAGGTGCTCAAAACAGCGCTCAAAATCCTAGGGTGAATTGCTGGTATCGTCACATTTTAAAAATTTCAACTTGGTACTGTAGTCGGTACTTTTGACAACACTATTCTAGACGTGTAATGACTGAAATGGCATACACAAAGTAGTAAGAGGCGTTGCGGTTATGTTGTATCATGGGCCTTATCAGTTCATCTCAGTCATGAATAGACTCACCTCTCTCTTCTCTCTCCACACTACTTTAATATTCCTCTTGGCATCATGTTGTCTTGTTACTGTGATAACAGATGTAAATATACAGTGTCAGATATTGACTACACTGTCTGAAAAAATAAGCCAGATTTCATTGCTTGTAAAAGTACAGTAAAGTGACAGTATTAAAGTGTTTTTAGCTGTGCTTGTTTGAACAATCAGTCAAGTACTTTTACGCTGTACGCAGAAAAAAATAATAACTGGAAAAATCAGCTGGACAAAGCTTTTAGCAAAAGAGCTGCTTCATCAATTTTTTTTGAGATCTGCCTTCAATGATTTGCTAGTTTTTGTAGCTTTAATAAACTGTGTCACTGATCTGGCAGGTGGTAAAATCAGAAAAAGAGGATTGCATCAGGACAAAAACGCTGTTCTCTAGAAAGCAGTTTTGTATTATTTCAGTGGAACTAGGTTCACAGAGATGTGAAATATACAAATACAATTATACTACAACAAATGAAGTCCAAAACAGGTGAACTGACACTTCTTTGCTGGGAGATATGCTATGATTTAAAGGGATAGTTCACCCAAAAATGAAAAGTAAAAAATAATGCATCCATCCATAAAACAAAGTAATCCATACAACTCCAGTGGGTTAATAAAGGCCTTCTGAAGTGAAGTGATGCGTTTTTGTAAGAAAAAATATCCATATTTAAAATGACTGTACACAGAATGCGCAAGTCGATTTGCGGCGGAAGAGTATCCTTTGACCTGACGCACAACGTAATGACGACTGCCGAGACGCAGAGGATAGAGCAAAACAAATCACCAGTCAAATGAAAGTCTAAAACAATAATTTTTAAAGAGAAATCTCAGAGGATTTCGATATAAGAGAAGAGGAGCTTAAATTTGTTGCACAGCCCTATTTGTTTTAACTGCAAGAGGCGTCTAAGCTTACAATACTCCTACATCCTGCATCATACATCGCGTCAGAGGATTACTCATTTGGCGCAAGTCAACTTGAGCATTCTGTGTACGGTTTTCGGCCGGAAGCTAGATATTTGAATTTATAAAGGTTCAAATATGGATATTTTTCTTACAAAAACACATTACTTCACTTCAGAAGGCCTTTTTTAACCCACTGGAGTCATATGGATTACATTTTTTTTATGGATGGATGCATTATTTTTTACTTCAAAACTTGGCCCTCATTCACAACCATTATAAACCTTGGAGGACTAAGGGTACTTTTAAACTTTAAAGGGTACTTTAAAATATCTCAGATTGTGTTCGTCTGAAAGAAGATAGTCATATACACCTAGGATGGCTTGAGGGTGAACAAATCATAGGATAATTTTTTTTTAAAAAATGTAAGTGTACATGTGTCAGATAGATGTTGTTGGTTGTTGCATATTGTTTTAACATTGCATTTTTAAGGTACCATATCCAGTTGCGATAAAAGTACTTTGACTTAAAAAAAAACCCCTCACACTTCAAGTTCCCTGCATGTTGTTGCATTCCATTGCGCAGTGTCTAGATTGAATGCAAGAACACATCCTGTGTGAGTGACTTGGAATGTTCCGGATTCAAGCTCTGTGCACATCTTTGACATTCTGTTGATTACCACTGAAAATTATTTTCATGCCTCAGTTTGTTTACAGTAATGAAGTTATATTAGAAGTTTATGGGGCAAGAGTTCCTGAGATTTTAAAGCAGAAATTTTTGCTACAGCACTATTAACAGTTTTGTACAAAATCTGATATTTGACCTCTAAAGTATAACTTAAACTTCTATCTACAAGCATTCAGATGAACTTATGTTTGTATAACCTCATCTAGTCAAATGCTATTTTAGAATTTAATAAAACCAGTTTTAAGATTTTAGCAATTGAAACACTTTTTTAGGTGATCCAACAAAACATTTATTCCATGTAGTCTCACTTATGGCTATAGGGATGCGCTGATATTAAAATGCTTGCTGATATCGATACAAAGCCAATAATTCTGTTATGACCGATAACCGATAATGGCCTATATTAAAATTCTATGCTAAACTAAAATTAGCCATTTCAAATGTGCAAGTGAATTTAGGCATCACAACATTGTAATGTACGGTGTGAAAAAGTATATTCATTTTGAGATTTGCTAAAGATTACATTTAACAGTTTATTATTGTTTTTTAATTAAGTGTTAGATGATGCCAAAGGTGATTTCAATGTAAAAAAAAAAAAAAAGATCATTCACGACTAAATATTTAAATTACTGATAAAAAAAAACCTTCAATATTAATAATTGTGCCATGCTTTCCCCTTAACAAATGTAATTGTTTGTGGTAATTGTTAGCATGTCACATACTGTCTGTAGTATGTAACCTATATTAAACATTGAACATTCCTTTTAGCATATATCTCTAATTACCTGTTTATTATTCTTGCAGCAATCATTTTATCATAATATGCACATAATGGTTAACTGGGTTCAGTAAGTCTCACTTTTGTCACCTTTTGTGTGAAGCTGTTCTTCTGTTGCCAGATTGATTTAAGGGTGAGAAACTGCACTCCTAGTGGAGTCGTGTGTTTCTGAGACTGCTTATTTTTGGTGTATAATTAATATTTTATGAAGTCATTTAAAGTCACCATGAAAACAAAATAGACAGTTCTTCTTTATGAAATTTTGCAGTATTTGTAATAAATTATTTATCCGTGCACATATTCAATTCACGTGTCCTCGTAATCTTTAATCAAAATAACCCTTTTTGCAGTGATATCTCTTCTCTGATGACATGTTAACTGGTGTGAGGGCTGAACAACCTGTCGCTCACATGAAAACCAATAGCAAATCACAGCCATCCAACCATTCAATTAATTCCCCATGAACAAAATAAAGTCCTGCCCTACATTTGTTTTTGAATATACAATAGTGAAGAAAATACTATAGCAACTAGTGTACATTGGTAGCTATACAGTGTATATATATATATATATATATATATATATATATATATATATATATATATATATATATATATATATATATATATATATATATATATTAAATTCAATATCATAGTGCCAAATATAATGAAGACATTTGATATTAACTGAAGGATCTCTACATATCTGTGATCTCCATATACTGCAAAGGGCAGGGTGGTATTGTTTATGTCATAACATTCAATGGCCAGCAGAGGGCAGACTAGAGAGGCTTCTCTTTGATATACTTGTTTTCATTTTAAACCATAATGGACATACAGCTACATAAACACTCTGCACTGGTTAGTATTCATAGAGATGTAGACCACAAACCAGAAAGAGAAGACAGTTGCTGTTGCACTCCGATACAAACTCACTCATAGAGAATGAATCCATTGTTATAGGTCCAAATCACATTTGTGGTGTTCTTGAATAGTAAATGGTGCTGCACTCGGAAGAAAGACAGCGATGAGTAGATAACTGTTCAGCATTGTTCAAATGGTGACTGTTTTATAATCGCACCAGCATTTTAACAACCTATGTGATGTCTAAGCAAAATGTTGCGCTATATAAACAGCCCACAATATACTCCATCATTTTAACTGATTATCATATGCTGTGCAACTGGAAAAACAGATCACATGATGCTTAGCAGCTTCCATCCTGGTTCCTCTCTGGAGGTTGAGTAAGCTTTGCAGTTTATTGTTCTCTAGCCAGAGGCGTTGCACTGATACTCAGACTAAGCATTCCCTTCCTTTATTCTGCTAGTGTAATAGAGCACAACAGCAGGATCTGAAAGTAAAAATCCCAGTCAATTTTCTATAGAGGAATCTGTTTTTACCTTGGCTCAGAGGTTAAGCAATAATAGATGCTTCAGTAGAAGTCATGTCAATGTGATTTCAACCTCTTTTTTAACATAATCGATAATTACCAAATTTCCTTTGATGAACTACATTGCCCATTATCCAGAAAAGAGTATCAGAGAATTTGCTGGTACTGTGGAAACAAAAACTGTGTGTTTATATATATATATATATATATATATATATATACAGAATATTTCGCAACAATCTTCTAATATATTGTACTTTATTCTAAATTAATTTTAATCTTAATAGATCATGATGACTTAATCAGTAATCAATGGCTGTCAGTCAATAGTTTTATATTAGGGATGCACAATATATAGGTTATCGGCAGGGTTATTACAAGCTGTGTCCGAAATTGCGTACTGTTGAGTAGGTACTACATTTTAATTTAAATTTACTTCACGATCGTTGAAAAAGTACGTTCTATATAGTACGAATGCGTTTAGTATTACTGTCACATGACCTACCCTCGTCCGTTACGTCCCTTCAGCTCCATTCACAAATCCTCTTCCGTGGCCTCATAGGTAAAGTGTCCATCGTATGCACACTTTAGAATCTCATCGGAAGTAGTAAGTCATCCGGCTATTTTTTTACCTACTGTTTTTTGAATACTATGAATTCGGACATACTACTCTGTTTGCATACTGTTTTTTGCATACTATATAGCAGAGAAGTATTCGATGTCGAATACTAAAACCATAAAAAACTTTTATTACTTGAAATAAAATACACTTAAAATAAAATATAAACACTTAAACTTGTGTTATTTCAGCTAGAAACATTTCTAGGTAAAACTGAAATTTAAAAAAATTATATTTTAATTATTTTAAAAAAGTTTAGGTCAAAATGTCAAAATAATTATAGACTTATATCTATATATATATCAACTGGAATTGTAATATTATTGCATCCCAATCTTATATAATAGATTTTTGATTACATCATGGCATACGACTCTTTATTGAGGATTCATTAAAAATACTTATAGACAAAATAACAAAATGGCCGGTGAAAAGGTGAAAGGGGTTACTTTGCGAGGAGCATTGCCACATAAATGAGATCATCTGCTGCTGACCAGTAATCCGATCCCGTTTTTGGCTATCAACTCTTCTTAAACTGGCATTTCACTAATGGCCATGCTCAGAGACGGCGGGTGTGCAATTTCTATCAGCAGGCATTAATCAACCATTAATTAACCATTTCTTCCAGCCTGTGATCAGTTCACCCCTCTTATTTGTACAGGGGGTCTCTCCATGGCAATTGCTTCATCTTTGCGCTCCTTCTCCACCGCCCTCTTTCTCCACTCCCCTCTCTCTCTCTCTCTCTCTCTGTCTCTCTCTCTCTCTCTCGATGTTTCGCTGCTAGGGAAGAGCGCAAGTCTCCATCAGCACCATTAGTCTGTGAGAGGAGCACCAGTGAATCAGTAGACCCAACTGTGTTGGTCAGGGAGAGGTGGGCAGCTGGGTCAGAAGAACCAGCCCACGGATCTCTCTACCCACTCCAATAAAAGCTCCTGTGGTTTCTCCTCCCCCGTCTCCCTCACAGTGACCTGTGGCGTGTGTAGGAGCTGGCACCAACCAAAACACCCAAGCCGCTCAAGTGCTATTTGGACTGAGTTGTTTGAGTGTGTGTTGACAATCAAGAACAAGAGGGCACCAGGTATTAGAGCGGCTTGCTTCTCATGGACTTTTTTGTAGTTCTCTCAATGCTCTCTCAATGTTGGATTAAATGAAAGGATCTTTTGTACAAGATGAGCGAAGACGCCAAGGAAAAAGGAAACGGCAAGCAAGCGCTACGCAAGAAGAAGGGCAAAAAGGTAACAAGAAAGCTGCTTTAACAGACAGATCTTTTCAGGAAAATGCTTAAGGCTTGTTTAAACCCTCCTTTTATGGCATTTGAAAGTGTTAATGGTGGTTGTTGGTGTTGAAAAGCACTAGACTGAGGACTGGAGGAAGCTTCTCTTTTGTTCTAGAGCGAGCGAAGGGGTGTGTTCAGTGTGGCATGGTTTTGTTTTGAAGGTGTTTGACAGCGCACTTTTAGAGGGAAACCAACCTCTGAAACAGGTTCTATTTCTTTGTTTGGGTTTTTGAGTTTTTCACAGGGGTTAGTTTTGGTTATTGAAAAACATCGATAAAAAGTCTTGCATATTTCAGATCAAATTATCTATATATGTGCCACTTAATATTTTTTTAAACAGTAAAAAAGTGAAACCTATGTAATTGTGTCTTATAAGAGCTAATCTGACCTTTTAAAATTATTTTTTTTGTAACCTGATGTCATTATGCTGATTTTTTTTTTTTTTTTACAAGACATTTTACGGTGTACATTTTTAAAATTTATTTGCATTTATACATTTTTTAAATGACTCTTTTATAATGATTAAGAAATGAAGACATTTCTTTGTATTCATACTCTGTACAGATGTTTTCTCTGTCTGTCTGTCTCTCTCTCTTTCTCTTTCTTTCCCTCCACCCACTCCGTCTATTCTCTGCACGAGCAGTATAATCTGCTTAATTGCAGCCATTCAGATGCATTGGCTGAAGCTGTATCTGAGTCAGCGCTGGGTGGTACTAGCTACGGGTCAGCTCTGTTGGCTTTACAAATGTTTGCTTCAAATGATTCGGAAAATTTGCGGAATTCCCTCTCGTTCTGTAACAGGTGCAATTGTTCCTTTTATGTAGTGAAAGGCAGCATTTAATAAATTCAAAGATGGTCATCATTCTAATCAGAAATGAAATATGTGTGCGTGTGTTTGCCAATCGCTCTGATGACTCTGTCTCTCTTTTTTCCCTTTTATGCTACCCCAACCTGTTGCTATGCACATTGGGAATTTTATAGCACAATGCTTATTTGGTAGTGGGCAATATGTATATGTAATATTACTTATTATTATTATTTTTGGCAAATGAGAGATACAGTATAGACATACCTACTGTGACCACACTTCAGTTAATCCCACAGAATTGCATTGCTTGGCATACTTACCCAACTAAACTCCCTTTTGCAATGAGTTCTTTCTCAGCTTGACTTGTTTGGGACTCTTCCTGCTGTTTATTTTTATATTACTCTATGTTTTCTTAAACCTTACATGTAACTAATATAAAGCAACCAATCCTGGCCACTGAAAGCTGCATATATACACACTATAACACATTATAAATGTTATAGCAGAAGCTTTAAGCTTCTGTCTTCATTTATGTCTTTTATTTCTTCAGTCGGTTTTCAAGGTAAACATTCCAAGATTTTTCTCCATATAGTGGACTTCAACTGCTACCAATGGGTTGAAGGTCCAAATTGCAGTTTCAATGCAGCTTCAAAGGACTCTACACGATCCTAGCCGAGGAATACGGGTCTATTCTAGTAAAACAATTGGTCATTTTCTAAAAAATAAAATAAAAATGTATATACTTTCTAACCACAAGGGCTCGTCTTGCGCTATCTCTATGATGTGCATTACATAAACATGTTGGAAAGGTCACGTGTGACATAGGCGGAAGTACCACTGTAGGGCGAAAAACTCCATCTCATTTTCTCCTCCAACTTCAAAATCATCCGACATCGCTGTTTTACCTTTTTTGTAAAAGCTGTTTGACTTAGTCTTTGCACATTCGCTTTGTAAACACTTCCGCCTACATCATTTCTTTTTGACTGAAGAAAAAAAGACATAAACATCTTGGATGACATGGGGGGTTAGTAAATTATCAGGAAATTTTAATTCTGAAGTGAACTAATCTTTTAATGTTCCTTGAAACTTGGGACACCAATATTATTATATTAATTCTCTGTTTTTAATCTGCCTAGTTGATGAGGTTACCAAAAATCCTCAGCAAGAGCATATGGGGGTTGAATGGGCCCATTTAAGGATTAATTGGTGTTCATGGCGACACAGAGGACATGAACCTTTGCAGGGGTTTGTCTTTGTGCACTGGTTTTATTGTTACAGCCCAATAGAGCAGGAAATCAGACAGCGTGCAGGTTTGTCATAGTTCATTTTCTGGTTAGACCCGTCTCTGTCAGTGACTATTATTCTTTACCACTGATTTTGGGAAACAAAAGATGGCAAAACAACAGTTAGAGACTTTTTGTCATGACAAATGCCTAGATAGAATACAAATACAGCAGCTATGGATGGATATTTTTCTGGGTAATGAGCTGAACCTAATCAGGAGAAAATAAAAACACATCTGATATAGTTGGCAACTTAAATTCATCAATGTCTGTTTGCCAATGTAAAAGTATTGGATATAGACTACATTGTCTGAACAAAGCATGGCAGTGTGGACAAATGGTCCTAGAGATCAGATATGAAAAACTGGATGTGAAATGTGAACAAAGCCTATTTCACTATCTTTCTATCTTACAGTAACTGTAATTGAAATATAGCCATATGATTTTAATTTTAGACAGTCAACATGGCTGGTACCCCCTCCCTTCATGTTAGTGGAGAGAAAATGGCCGTGCGGTACTGATCCAGATCATAATCAGATGAACAGAGAAAGCCGGAGACAGGCTAAAAGAGTGTGTTAGATGGGTTGTTAGATGCTTTCTTTTGTGGCTGTCGGATTGAGACTTTCAACACAAAGCCATTAACACTTGTCATTTCCCTTTCACTGCTCTCAAGTCAAGAAGACCCCGACAGTAAACCATGGGGGGAGTTTTTGGGTCAGTGGCTGTGAATAAGCATGCGTCTTAGCTCGAGAGAGAGCTGTCTGGGCACTAGGGAACCTGAAACATTGGCAGGTGTGTGTAATGGGTGTCGCCATGGCAACAAAGGCCTACTGAGGAATGGAGGAAGCTGCCGTTTAGATGACTGAGCCGGGAATCCCTGCTGATAGCACAAGGAGCGTCTGTTTTTTATATTTAGCATTTCCAATGCAAATGTTTGTAGCAGCATCACTGCTGTTGCTTTGTTGTATTTATTGCCTTTCTGTAATATTAACTATGTTTATATAATGGCTTTGTTCAAAAGCTAGTGTGCTGACACACTGTCTACTGTCTATATAGACAGCTGTCTTCTAAGGCAGCATCCTAACTAAAATGGAACCCGTTATAACTGATCAATTCGGAATGTTCAGACAGCAGCTCTGTAAGGTCAACAGTCTGGTTCCGAAAGTAAAAATTCCATTCATTTTCTCTTTAGCGAATTGATTTTTAATGATTTACTTATAACTTGGAAACTTTTAAAGACAAGTATACCTGTACTGTGAGCTCTGAGGTTGTTAATCAATAGTAGATGATTTTGTTAAAGGCATCAGTTTGTGTTATTTCAACCAATTTTTTTGAAGAATCACATTTAATTCCTGGTGAAAAACTATATTACGATGCTGTAAAGGAAATTCCAGAGAGTCTCACCAAGCAAATCATGCCAAAAGAGCTCTTTAGCTCCGCCAACTCCCATGAAGCACTGCAAAATATGTAATCGACCCTACACTCTCAAACTACTTAAATATTTGTATGTATAAATGCATATTTTGCAGTAAACGTAAAATAGATTGATTCTAATCAGATAATCAACATTTAAATCAATAGTTTTATACTTCTTTTATACATACGTCGTTTTGATTCCATGTTGTCAGTCCCAGTGCTTCATGGGATTGTAGATCCTTTCCTTATTAAAGCTGTTAAGTACACAGTCCTCATACCTTTATCTTTTTGTCAATTTTTCAAATATTGTTTGGTTCATGGCTTATAACTCTTTAGTGAAGACTTTTTAAAAATCCCTATGGAAAAGTAAATGGAAAAAATACTTACAAACCAACGCTGCTGAAAAAGTGGGCAGGCACTAGGGCTGGGGCAATAAATCGATGCATCGCGAATCGAGAAATGATTCTTGATCATTCGCGATTTTCTATCGGATCGATTCTGAGCTTAGTTTTTAACAGCAGATGGCACTGCATGCTTTAGAAACAGCCGTACTCTGCGTACACACCACTTAAACCTTCTATAAAATAATCAATCATAAAGTTCAAAAAGGTGGAAGCGAATTACAGGGGTGTTTGCAGTGGGCTGTTTACATTAATCTCACATCATAAAAGCATTCTGAGGTCCGGCCTCAGGCTCAGCCGAATGCACAAGTGCTCTTCAGTGCTCTTCTTCATGAGCATTTGAGTGTGCGGTTAAAAACTAGCCAAGAGTGCCATCTGCTGTTAAAAGCTAAGCTCAGACTCGATTCGAGAGAGAATCACGATGCATTTGGAAAATCTCAGAATCGATCCACGAATAGCGATGCATCTATTTATTGTCCCAGCTCTAGCGGGCACTGTTGTGTATGTTTACAGTACATGCACTTTTTGTCAATTGGAATGAATCCAATCTGATTTCATTTTTGATTTTCATTTTCATTCAAACTTTGTAATCTGATTCACATATCGTTTACATGTGTATTACATGTACAAAACCTCAGCTCTGCACAAAACCTCAGCTCATGCGCAGTGCCCAGTTTCCATGTTCAGAACCAGAGAAAGCCACCACGAAAATGTCACCACAAGAAAGAAAGCTGACATGTATGTCAGAGGAGCAAATATTTTAGAAAATATTTAGTAAATATTCACTTCATAAGACCTAACACTTAAACATACCCATATTTGTAAGACGTAAATCGTATGTAAACATATAAATCACTGTACTGCGCAAGTTATTTTTGAATCTGATTGAGAAAATAGATTCAGGGGTTTACATGCTTACTTTTTTCTGTTGATCAGATTGTTTTAGGTCTAAACAACCCCTTTCAATCCAATCAAAATTTATTTCAGATCGATTGACCGATCATTTTGATCAACTGAGGTGTTAGGGTGTCTCAAACAAAGTTCACAGGAGACTCGACTCACAATTGATTTTTAGCCTTAGCATGTTGCAATACTCACAATACTCTATTAAGTATTCATACTAAAATACAAATCAGATAAATGTTTAAAAAAGTACATTTTGAATTAGATTTAAATAATATATGTTTCTTTATAATCAATTTTTTTTTTTTTGCTTCATTCGTCATCTTGGATTTTTTTTTCTTGCAATTGCGAGTTTATATGTTGCAATTCTGACTTTATAATTCACAATTGCGGGTTTATATCTTGCAATTCAGTTGTGGGAAAAAGAGTCACAATTGTGTGATAAAAAGTCTCAATTATCTTGTACATTTTTTTATTCCATGGTGGAAACAAGCTTCCATAATTAAGGGATTGCCTTTTCTGCAAAGGATATATGCTATATTACCTTAGAATTTGGTCATAGAAGGCAGCATTAGGAGTGTGCATTTGATGCCTTAATATCCTACCTACTTTTTGGAACAGAGCCAAAATGTCTGTTTTTTTGGTACGTTCATTTGTCGTTGACTGTAGCCCTCTGTGGTGGAATATGCTTCCACTCTGGCTAATTTGCTGAGATCATCACAACTTTCAAAATATGGCTGAAGGCATCTCTTCCATAAGCACTTAACCAATCCATAACCATAAATCTAGTTTTCTTTCTTTCCTCTTCTATTCTGCAGTTTGATTTCTGCTCTGGATGTGTACTATTCATATCTATTTATCGAGCTATCGATTGTTTTGTTTGTTCATAAGGCATATAAACTTTTTAAAAACTTTGAAACGGCTTTGTTAACCCAACATTCAAATGAAATCTTCTTGAAAGAACGTTTATTTTAATTATAAAATCTTGCATCTTGTTTGCACCTCAATTCAAATTCAAAAATTGAGAACGCATTCTCCAATTCAATTCTGAATGACGCACAACCCTGGTGAATGCAACATTCTGTAAAATGCCATTGGAATATGATAAGTCCTTGACCTCAACTCATGTTACACATTCATAGTTATGGCAGCATAGTTCAAATCAACACTCTTCTCCAGAACAGCAGAACAAGCTGACAGCCAGACTCGTTCAAGATTTGAACCCAGGACCTCTCACAACCAGTTAACCGGAATCCAGCGAGCCAACAGCAACTTGATCATTTTTGATCAAAAATACATTAAAACAGCAATATTGTGAAATATTACAATTTAAAATAAATGATTTCTATTTGAATATATTTTAAAATATTAAAATAATTTATTCCTGTGATGGCAAAGCTGAATTTGTAGCAGCTATTACTCCAGTCTTCAATGTCACATGATCCTTCTGAAATCATTCTAATATGCTGATTTGATTCCATAGAGGAATCAAACAGAAGAGGTTCTTCATTGTCAATGTCACATTGATTTGATACCCTGTTTTCAACATGTTGTTTGTAACTAAAGCCAGGGTCACTATTTTGAAATAAGATTGTCATTGCTGTGAAATGATCATTATGTCAAGAATGTGCTATACGGCTACTGTAAAGAAGACCCTTGGTGATAGAAGCTGGGCTTAAATAACTCATTCTTCCTGTGAACCTCAGCATGACCCCATGCAAGGTTGACATTTACAGTGCAGTTGAAAGCTAATCTGGATCTGCCACTCTAATTGGAGAATCATTCAGGAAGTGAGCCTTGGCAAGTCCCAGGAAAGAACAGGAAGTGTTGGGCTTCCACAGATGCCACACATACTGTACAGTCAAAGATACTTGTAAAGAGTCTCACAACCCAAATTTGGTAGGAACAACAGAATTAATCAACAGTAAAATGTGTTAATTGTCTTTATAAAACACCGTAATCTACTTTCTTATTGAGCAATCTAAAAAAATTGCATACGTGATCAAATCCAAGCTTGAGAAATAATGGCAAATGCAGTGTTATTCCAGGCAGGCCAAGAAAAATTAGACTCTTTATCTTGGTCTGGTACTCTGGAGCATCTCTTGCTTTTAGCTCATCTTACAGAGGATGAATCATATTTCAGTACTTTGGAAATTGGTTTCTATCCTGTAATGGCGGAACTTCTGCAGCTGTAACTGTCTCCTCTTTTCAACCATTGACAGTGGAGCTTCACTTTTGAACACATTCCGTACTTTTAGTCTGATGTCCAGCTTGGCTATTTAATATTAACATAAGATAATAATGAAGCTTCACAGCTGTCGGAAATCATATATCTTTGAAAAGGGTAGCAGCTGTAAAGACTCTTTGAAAAGTGACAGCAACCTAGTCTAATATTAATTTTAATATTAAGTCTAATATTAATACAATTAATACAATATAAAATATAAAATAATACAATTTAAAATAATAAATAAATAATTTTTAAAAAGCATTTTCGGTTTCGGTTTTCGGCCAAGAGCATCCAGAATTTTCGGTTTTGGTTTCTGGCCAGAAGTTTAATTTTGGTGCATCCCTAATTATAATAGCAACGAAAGCTGTGCTTCATAACTTCATACATTTTGGGTTTTTTTCTCGTAATATGTGGCATTAGGACAATGAGGTTACCTGACAAGTTTGAGACATTTATATATATTATATATAAATGTCTCAAACTTATCAGGGAACCTCATTTCATTTCTTGCAAATGAAACTTATTAGTAGATGACTTAAGGGCCATGAGGGTCAATCTTGGAATTGAGTATTTTTTTTAATGCAAAGTCTTCTTCAAGTTCTTCATGTCTTTAGACAGGATATTGCACTGGAAATTGAACAAACAACCATTTGTATGTCGTCTTACTAGGCTTGCTGTGGTAGTCGATGCTACCGGAGTGTCCAGCCATACACTGATTACATTACTTGCCCACCGCGACACCGCCCCCAATGTTGTTTTGCCTCAAACCATTTACTTCGGTTGGAGAATGGACATTACAGTTATAAACTGAAAGCATCTGCTCTGCTCCATCATGAAATGTGGAGTCACAGCGCAGTCAGATTTCGCTAATCGCATAAAGAGAGTAAGGAGAGATGACTGACAAGACAATGGCGGAGGATTTGGTGCGCAACAGATCTTGAGCATCATTGACAAATATCTTATCTTGTAAAATGTGCAGTAAGTACCACCGCTCATACAAAGAGTACACATGGTCACGAATTTAAAAGCCAAAGTAAAAAGCGAGCAAGCATTCAAAAGCGATTTCAATACTCCACATATTGATAGCGTCTCCCTGATGCCTGCATATTATAGGCCTATTAGAGAGTATACGATGACAAATTTGAAGGGAAAGTGTACAGCGAGTGCACATTCAAAAGCAATTTCAATACCCTGCATATTGATACCGGCTCCTTGATGCCAGCAAATTATATACACTACACATCTAACCCTTTACCCCCCATGCCCCCTCTGTTGTTATCAGTAATACCTGTGCTGTTACAAGTTTATATAGCGGTGCGAAAATATCCTCACCGTGACATCCCTACATCCCACCTGATGTAGAAAAACATGCCTTGAATCAATGGCATATGACAGCAATACAACGCAGAATTGAAATCTTAGACATCACTCCAGAGAGCTGATCAATACCCATCATTCAGGGCATTCTCTCAGCTCCTGTGACAATGGAGGGTTCAGACACAAAGCATAATATACATTGTGCATTGCAGGGGGAAGTGCGACCAACCTCTCACTGTGGAATATATCATAGGCATAGGCTTTCTGAGGGATTATGTTACAAGCAGTATGGCGGATAAAGACAATGGGGGAAAAAAAGTTGTGCCTTGAAAACTTGGCAGTTGTTGGCCCTCATTTCAAGCATTTCTGCACCTTCCAACCAATATTTTGCACTCTTTTGTTGGGGTAACTGTAAAACATCCCCAGCAAACTGTGGCTTTCCAGATTTTAATCCTGTAATCCTAGTTGGAATGTCCAGCGGCAGGCATGACGGAACTTTGCCTCAAGCATTCTGTTTCCCAGGCTCTCTGATATCCGTGGAACTTGATACTTTCATCACAGTTGAGAGACCAGCGAGAGTCTGGAAAAATACTTGATAGTTTAATGCACTCTGGGTTTCCCAGGCTTCAGGATATGCTGTTTTAATAGCAAAGGTAACAGAAGACCTGTGGAAAACCACCTGAGACCAGCCCACCCAAACCATGTGCCTGTTTTATCATCTTGCACTACAGCAAATTGTTTTGCATTTGCTTTCCTCCATTTTTTGTTTTAATTGCTCTATATTCCTAATGCTTTGACCTAAATATGGGAAGTGATTAGTTTGAAATATTTTGTACATATTACATATTTTTTTCTAATTGAGGTAATGCTGGAGAAAATTAAAGTGATAATATAATCTCTTTAAGCCATAATTTAAGCTTGAGAGTAACACAATCATTTAATACCTGGCGCAATAAAGTTATGCATGAGTTACAGTATAGTCAGATTGCTCATTTTGTCAAACCATATTGAATTCTGCTGAGGCCAACAGTGTTCTAATGCTGAATTTGGCTAAGGACCATGAGAACAGAATGAAACTGCACTGTTTCACCGGCCTGATCACTGAGTTAAATCAGCAGGTCCAAATTTCAAAACAAATTTATGCTATAACAGCAGACTTTCCTGCCAAATGACAGTGTTCCATGGATGTTACTCAACTACTTAGTGCATGAAAGTATTTAAGTATATAGTGACTGTGATAGTTATTTGGTTATTTATTACCAAAACAGAAATTGTTATAATTTGTGCTGGGTAAAAATGTGTTTATTAGGGGTGTAACGGTACATGTATTCGTCCCAAACGGTCACGGTTCAGTGCATGCAATCAGACGACGAATACAGTTAATCACAGGTGATTCACTTTCCACTCCAGAAGGGGTGTATGCGGTAATGCAACGCTGTTTGCTAACTGCCACAACAGTAAAAAGTGCAGAAGAAGAACAACAGACGATCTCGTTTACGTGTAATCTCTCAACCAGTGTTTTAACTACGGAAAGACATCAGTAAATAAGCTTAAGAATAATCTCATGTAGCATTACATTTACCTCAGGCAGGTCATTTAATGTCCACAGCATGTTAGTCACTAGAGAAATGAACTAAATATATGCACTATATTAGCCTATATATTAATTATATTTATTTAACCTGTTAGTAATATATAATATAAATTTAAATAAATGTGTCATGAAAACAAGTTATCACAGTAACTTTGTAAATGATTATATTTAAAAAAAAAAACTTGAAAAATAATTTTAGATTTAGAAGTTAATGCAAAACCTGTCTTGTGCGATTATTATTATTATTTTTTTTAAATTGAGTGTTGATTATTATATCTGTTATATCTAAAAATAAATAGCAACTGAATTTAATAGTTTGGGCGATGACGTCGTGGAGGCTATGTGTCGGACCCACAGACACATTTATTTAGGAAGGTTAATATGCACGTTTTAGCCAGAAGTTTCGTCTGAATTGCACATGTTTCTACTTTCACGTGCAAATGACTTGTTGCACTTATGATAAAAATGGTCTGCATCAATTCTAGTAGGCTACAACATAATTAATCTTTCAAAATGGTCTGTTTTCCCCTGCCATCGTTAGTTGAAGCTGTGTGTCAACAAGGCACGGCTGCAGAGTGTGAGTTGCTCCGTCTCACACAGCCTCAGAGGGAGAGAAATTCTCCAGTAAATACAGAAACAGAATGGATAACGTCAGAGTTTATCTATACAACACAGGCTTGTATAATAATTTAGCCGCTGGGCTCATTACTGGGTTTTGGTACCCGCTCCTACCTGTAGCCTAAACTACAGCTGGTTAAAGGCTCGCACACCCCGTCTGCGTGCAGGACGATCCGCGTGTACAACAGGGCGTGTGTGAGTGACTTGAGAGTTTCAAAACAGCAGTTCACTAAATCCGTTTTCCCGCACTCACGGCCAAAGGAGTATACTTTGAAAGTGCTCGCGTGCTCAACTATGCGTGAGATGCAGCGGAACGTGGAAAAAATGCCAAAAATCAGCCGGCCGATCAATACAGTTTACAGCATTAGCTGAGATAGATTTATTTTATCCTTATGAAAATGTTAATTATAATTGAATTTATTTAAAGAGAGAGAGAGAATCTGTTCTATAAACCTCTGTTTAATAAAACAAATTTAATAGTTTTCTCCCCCCTGCTGTACCGAACCATGACTTCAGTACCAAGGTATGTTCCGAACCATCGTGTTTGTGTACTGATACAGTAGTATTTATGGTTTGAAATGTATCTCGTGTAAAAAAGTTTTACATTATTTCGATTTTTTTAGAGTATTAACACCTTTTTAAACCACAAGATTTAAAATAAATACAAAGCTTACTGTCTTTTGGGTGGTTGTTAGGGCTTTGCTAGATGGCTGTTCAGTGGTTGCCATGGTGGTTACTAGAGTCTTCTGGTTTGTTGATTTGTAGGGTATTTTGGGTGGTTGCTCGCTGGTTGATAGGTTATTGCTAAGCAGTTGCTAGGTGGTTGCTAGAGTGATCTGGCTGGTTTTTAGAGCTTTTTTGATGATTGCTCGCTGGTTGCAAGGGTGTTGTTAGGCAGCTATGGGCCCAAGTCAGAACTCTATCACATTCCGCTCTAGTTATGACTTGAGTCCTTCTTTCAGTGTAAGTCTATGAGATGCCAGGAAAAATTTGTTTATCTGATCACAGCATGAGGTACCATTCATGTCTGTGCAAGACGAGTTATGTTTCAAAGGTTAATACTTAGCAATAGGGGTTTGTTCAAATACCTGACCCTAAATATGAGCAATAATGATGATAGCGCTGCTTGCCTTAGCAAACACCACTAACTATGGAGGACAGCCTGATTTTACCCTGTTTGTTCCTGCTTGCCCTAGCATCTCACATTTATGGGTTTGTGCCACTGTAAATGTCAGGGGCTAGATGACTGGCCTTCCCTTCTCCTCTCTTCTGGAAAGATAAGACCATACAACCAAGTGCCTTTTTGAAGAAACTCTCTTGAGAACGCTAACAGCGACTGGCACAGCTTTCTTTAGCTGCACATATGTGTGAGTGTGTGTCTGAATGTGAGGACTAGACATGTCTGTCAGACTGCACTGCTTTCTCCACAGGTCTCACTGAGATGCTGTTATCGCTGCACTCTCTGGCAGAAAATGAGAAGTTTTATTTAGCACTACAATAAAGGCAGTAAAATGAGAAACAGAGAATTTTTTCCAAGTATACTTAAGAGCATTGTTAGGGTGCTGACTTCAAATACAAAAACATTATTTCCACTGTAAAACCGTGATTTCGGCACTTCTTTCTGCCTTAATAATGTTTTACAATGTGTTTAATTGGAAAATCGTACTCTATTGGTCTACTAAACTTGTATCACCAACATGTAACCTCAATTCACTGTCAGTGTGAAGCATGTTTATTTATCTTAGCATTAGCGTAGCTTGATGTAGCTATTACAGAAAGAAGCACACACACATTCAGTATACACACTACTTACAGTATTACTTTTGGCCTTAATACACAGCATCCTTCAAGACACTGAAGCTTCAGGGCACCTAACAAAATTAGAAGCCTCTCCATGCTAGTAAAGTGCTGTGTCTGTATCTGTGCATAGCCTTTCAAATCAAGCTAATGCTAACTGACTAAGCATTAGTTCAGTGTGCTTGATGTGCAGAATGAGCCCTACACTGTGTCTAGTCTGTAAGGGAACAACAAAACTACAATTCTTCCAATGTGGTTGTCACAATATGAATATTTCAGTCAATTCTAATGCCAGTGAAATTTCAAAATTCTCAATACCACAGAAGTCAGCTATAAGTGAAAATGTAGAAATTAAAAACAAAAACAAAAGTAATGACAAAAAATAAAACTATGTTTTAAATATTATATAAAACAATTCTTTTTTAAATGTAAATTATTGGCATAGTCTTTAATTCATGATACAATACAGTGATGCTGATTCAGTACTGTCAGAGTTTGACTGAGAATCCTGTTTGATAGTAGAGGACTTTTTAAAACTACCTTAAAACTAGCTACTGATAAATGATCAATTCATGTGAGTAGTTGATTAATATAAATGACAAACAACAACAGGTTTGCTGAGCTGCATTTACACTATAAAGGGGCTAATGCATGCATTTTTTTACCCGCTTGTTTACATTCACTTAAGACTGTGGCAGTGGTGTGCGGTGGTGTTTTAAAATGAGGAGACAAAGTCCTCATTTTTGTCCCTGTTACACAATTTTAAGTTAACCTTACATAAAAAGAGAGACCAAATACAATTCTATTTTGTTATTTTGACACTATGTAATGTTCTATTTATTAAAACCAAGTATAAATTTAATCAAGTTAGTGTTTTTACTCATTTTTACATTTATTCCAAAATAATAACTAAAGGCAGTAACCATTTAAACAATGTATATTATTTATAAAGTAATATTCAGCTTTTCTTTTTTTCTTTTTAATAGTCAATTTATTTTCAGCAGTCATCAAGCTTGTACGTACATACTGGTCAGTGGTCACAGACAGGAAGATGTACCTTTAATTTCACCATGCTGATTGCTCACTGAAAAAACCAAGAGTCATCATGTTTTTAGGCCATTTTGAGTTTGATTTTGACATGACACAAAGCGGTGATATGTATGTGACAGTTGTTTACTTTACTTTTTAATTAGTCTTCCCGTTAACACCATCACTGTCTTCATTCAGGCCGATTCGACGAGAACGCGCACGAAAACAAGAGGCGGGATTTATCACACGAACCAATCATGTCCAATCATAACTGATCATATCCAATCATAGCGCAATTGAGGCATTGCCTCCTCTCACATGACTTTCCCCCATTCATTCTCAATTACCCCCCACTAAACCCACCGCACGCTATATAGAGGCTCTGCTTTGTTTCTGTGAGCTGAAGGGGGGCACAGAGACGTGGACTCCCGCTGTAACTTTACCTGCGGGTGTCACTGTTTGACTGTTTCTTTAGAAAAACGAGTGACTTTTATACTTTTTAATGTCAAATTTTGTAACATTAGCGTTGTTTAATTTTGATTATTTTCTCATCCAGGTGTTTTGAGGAGGCACTGCTGGAGGAAACGCCCCTGGACTGTGGTCACATTAATATCTTGCCAAGATGTGTATTTTGACCAAAAGTGCATTACCACAAGCACGAGTGGTCTTCCCTGGTGAAAAAAACAGCATATGCTGGTTAGGTATGTTTTGAAGCATGGCAGCTGGCTTGAGCTGGTCCTCAGTTGGTCATGACTCATGAGCTGGTTTAAGCTGGTCCTGAGCTGAAGCTAGTTGCTTAGGACCATCTTAGGACCAGCACTTCACCAGCTTAAACCAGTTCCCGACCAACCAATGACCAACTAAGGACCAGTTTAACGTTTTAGTCCCTTGGGGTCAGATTGACCCCAAACTTTTACAGAGCGATTGCATAAGGAAATATAAATTTTTTATATGATAAACTATATATCATTTTTTTATTTACTTCTCAACTATGCATTTATGCTGTGTTTTTGTGGATATTTTGTAGTTTTTACCTATTTAGTGCACAATTACTTAACCATGCCATAAATTGGCTTATGAAAAATTGATTTTTAATTAAAAAAATCACTTTAATGAGGAACTTAATTAAATCTAAATTGTATTTGGACATTGCTCTGTGTGTTAGGGATAAAATACTACCATCTACAGGTTTGTGGAAAAACTTTAGGAATTATAGTTAAAGAAAGAAAGTGCAATGACCACATATATCCAACAGAGGTCACTAGGGACTCATTTCATTTTCACTTCATTTTTCTTGATGCTTCAACTTCTCACAACTTTATGATATATTTTGTGAACTAGTTGTTCCATATTGCCTTTGTGCTCTAGTATTAGTCCTTTATTTATGTATGGAATTTTTGATGAAGTTTTGATGATTTTATTTGATTTTAGTTTCTATAAAAATGTTCTCTGTTGCAGTCACACACGTGTGTGTTTGTTTGTGTGTGTGTATGAGATACAAAGTTCGTTCCACTTTGTGTTTATGGTCAAGGACCAGACCTTTATTTACTTTCAGATTTATGCCAGGTTTGTATGCCAATTTCTATAAAAATGCTCTCTGTTGCAGTCACACACATTTTTTTATTTTCCCATTCATTTTTAATGTGGGGTCAATCTGACCCCGAGGACCTTTAACAGTGATTTAAAAAAAAATTTTTTTACACACCTTTAGAACAACCAAATCAAGCCCAGATTTTTTTTGTGCATGTTTAGATAGATTATTTAGTCTTATGCCCCTGAGATGAAGGAAACACTTTTTAAAAACGAAGGAAACTGTCAGCGGGGTCAGATTGACCCCAAGGACCCATTAAGGATTAAACCAGCTCAAACCAGCTTCCATGCTTCGAACATACCTAACCAGTATATGCTGTTTATTTTTTATCAGGGTTCACAGAGCATGTGCACAAATATACATGAGAGTGCTTGAAAGTAGCTGTCTGTCAGTTGGTATTTCTGATACTATAGGAAAACTGGTATCAGTACTTTTTAAAATTCTGGTATTGACTCGTTAACAAAATATCCTACTATAATCAATGAAGTTGAGTGTAAACAGACTCATTCACTCAAAAAAATGAATTGTTGGATTTACTTAAAAAAGAAGTGTCAAGTGGTTCCACGCAATTATATTGAGTAATATGTACAAATAACAATTTAGTTGTATGAACAAAAGAAATTCAAGTAAAGCTGACTAAATTTCTCTGTATTTACAAATCATTTGAAATTGTCATTGTTACATAATATTTATATGTGCAGTTTACTTAATAATGTTGTTTATTATGTAACGTGAACACTTATCATTTATTGACTTAATTGACCTTATTAAATTAACTATTTCCTTGACAAAATGCACTCAAAAAATAACTAAATGAACAAACTCAATTGAACTGAAAGCAGGAATTCCATCCTATATTCATACGTATATAAGGCACTTTTCTGCATAACGGTAACCACAAAATTAAAAAAAACATTACAGAAACTCTAAATGTCCAACATAACTGAACATTAAACACTAACATAAATTAAAAACATCTTCACTTTACTGAAAAACATAAAATAACACTTTAATCCCTAAATTTTCTTTCCTAATGCAGTCCCTTGCAGAGCATGCTGGGAACTATGGATCCACTGCCTAGTTATGTCATGTGAACAAGGATGGTTTGAGTGAAACTAACAACAGTGAAAGTCCTTTGTTTTTGAGTGTTGATTATAATGGAATCATTTTTAGTTTTGCTGTGGCACATCTTTGCTCTCAGTCTAGACAGTCCAGGCCACCATTTCTGTTCACTGATCTAGCAAAATTGAGTTTAGTCACTCCCTCATTTGTTTGTTTTCTTTAAATGTAGGAACACTAGGGTTCTGGTTTATACAGATATGGACATAAAGAGGTTTGCACAGAGCATGAGCCGAAATAAAGGTGATGTAATAGTGAAGAGGAATGCCAGTGAGTATGGAATGTGATCTGAATTCTGTTGAGGTTTTAGTCACAGTAGAAGTAGCATGGCTTTATTGTATTTAAAGTAATTTTAAAAAGAACAGTTCACCCAAAAATGACTATCCTGTCATAATTTACTCACCTTCATGTTCCAAACCTCTATAAAAACCTACAACTTTTCTTTTGTTTAACACAAAATTAGATAATTAGCAGAATGTTCATGCTGCTCTTTTCCATACAGTTACAGTTAACAGGGGCTATTATTTCCAAAAAGGACAAAAAGCACTATGAACATATCATAAAAAGTAGTCTATATAAAACCCATAAGCTTATCTCAGTCATATGTTTTTGTATGAGGAACAAACTGAAAAATCTGCCCTTTCGTTGTAGAACTGATTCAGATATGACATGTCAAGCCATGAGTTAATGATGATGAATTTTATATTTTAAATTTTTAAAGATTTATAGCATTTTAGTAAATCTTTTTCTTGGTAACAACAGTAAGATACAATTTGATGCACTATTCACACTAAAACTTCAACAGCCACACAGAAAACGTAAAGCACATCTATAAAGAAGTTTTTATTCTGTGCATTTATGTTGTGTACCAGCTGAGACCGGTATGCCCCGTGGTGAGTGGGCCGGACCATCATGTCTCTGGCACTTGTTTGGTGAAATAACCCTGCTGCCTGCTGGAGGTGCCCCGTCTGTCCCAGGCACAGCAGTCCTCCTGAGCGTCTCCGTCACATACCTGCGGGAGGGTCACATTCCACGCCAAGTGCACAGTTCTTAGTGGAGCAAATTTTTTGATGTTTCTGAAGGGTTGTGTTGAATTGAGTTTAATATTTAGAGGTTTGTTCAAATGTGTGCATGAGATTTGAGAGCTATACGGCATAAATATTTTTCTTAAACAAATCTGTTGTGTGACATAAGATTTGGAATATGGTGCACAAGTCACTTTTATTGTATTTTTATGATACTTTTTAGGGGTGTGCCGTATGTATTGTCTACGATAATATCATAATAGTTGTTTTAACAATGTGTAAGCTGACATTTTATGACACTGCAAAAAAAAAAAAAAAAGATTAAGTAATGAAACACCAGTGTGTTGCTCAGAGAGACACATCAGTTTTGCTGTGGCTTTGTTTGGTTTTTATTTGCGAAATTGAGAAAAAACAGACAATATTGTGTCTAAAATGTAATACAATATTAAATTTATATCATATGGTATAGTTTAGCAATATCAGACGAGCTGATTTTTTTCCAAATATCTGCATGATAGCAAATGTGATACTGATTTTATACAACAGTTCAATAAACAAGAAATCAATATTGTGAGTTACATTTTAGACACTATATTGTTGTGGTCTGTTATATTTTGCCTACAAATATAGTTGCAAACAAAGCTGCAACATTAACAGATAAAACTTTTAATTTTAATAATGTATTAGTACATTTAGAAATGAGGATGAACTAAGATTAATAAATGCTTTAGAAGTACTTTTCATTGTTAAAGGGGTGGTTGATTATGATTTAACTTGTTTAACTTTAGTTAGTGTGTAATGTTGCTGTTAGAGCATAAAGTTCAAAGTTCAATGCAAAAAGGAGATATTTCCTTTTAAAGAATTCTCTGTTTAAGGACTACAACAAATGGCTGGTAGGGATTACAACGATCTTCTTCCCGAGTTGGTGACATCACAAACCCCAAAATTTACATAAACCCTGCCCCCGAGAATACACAACAAAAGGGTAAAGGCTGATTTATACTTCTGTGTCAGGCTATGCGTCTGTTTTCATTTATACTTCTGCGTCATTGTCCGCATCGACGTGCATGCAGACCACTAGTAGGCAGTGTCCCTGGTAATGTTGAGTACCAAGGCAAAAGCCGAAGATGTACGTTGTCAGAGAAGCTTACAAATAGAAACGGCAGAGAAGTGGCAAATAGGTAACGACTTTTGTTGCAGTATGACTGCATGTGTCCCCTGAAACAGCGTATTTCATTCCTATGGACGTTGAAAAAACTCGCTCTTCTCCTATTGCTTCGCGTCAGTTTTTTGACCTGTGGGAGGGGTTCTAGCAGACCAATCACAGTGCTTGCGGTCCGCGTAGAATTGACGCATTGTTACGTTTTTGAAGAGGTTCACGTCAGGCTACGCGTGGTACAAACAGCCTACGGCGTGGCCACGGGGTACACTCCACGCAGAAGTATAAATCAGCCTTAAGGCCATGTTGGGCTGCTTTAGAGAAGAGGAAGAGTTGTTGTAGTAGAGTGTTGTTGCCATGCCGTCTTTTACGCCGGACTGCTTTACAAACGAGGGTCAATTCAACGCTGGATTTGCACAAAAGATTAACATGACGGCACATGCTAGTCGATGAGTTGAATCAACTCCACAGCAACAACATAAATGTATCCACTAACTGTTCAGAAACGTCGAATTGTATTCTAAAAGTTGTAACTTTCAGTCTCTCCATCAGTGTATGACTCCGAACTAGGCTAAACACCGTTACTGACAATTGTCAGTTTGGCTGCTTGAGATTCTCCAGCTTTGTTGTTGTTGAGCAACCGAAGCACGAGCTGTTAAAGCTCCGCCCTCTTCTGGAAAGTGGGCCGGGAGCAGCAGCTCATTTGCATTTAAAGGGACACACACAAAAACTGTGTTTTTGCTCACACCCAAATAGGAGCAAATTTGACATGCTACAATAAATGATCTGTGGGGTATTTTGAGCTAAAAATTCACAGACACATTCTGGGGACACCAGAGACTTATAGTACATCTTGTAAAAGGGGCATTATAGGTCCCCTTTAACTAATGCAGTTAATTTAATTGTAACAAATGGAGTCTCATGTTACTAAAATATGAAATAATGTAAACATTCTGTTATCTCTTTTTGTGTTCTATAGAAGAAGAAAAATATTATGGATTTGGATTACCCAATGAATCACCATAAATTTGGTTTTTATTTTGATTATGTATATTACTCAAAGGTTGGTTTGGACGCTGTAGCAGGGCCTCATGCTAGCATGAGTCTAGAAGTCATCTAGTAATCCCCAGTTAACTTCCTCCAGGCTTTATATTTTAGTCACAGTTACAGTTATATGTGGGTGTGAGCAGCTCCTTATCTGAGAGCAGTATTAATGCAGGCGATTACATGCAATGTCTAACAATCGTTATGTGCAAGATCGTTGTCACACCACAGCAATGTATGGACATGCACTTAAACTTTATTATGCTTTATTTAGGAAATTGTATCATCAGTTATAAGGATTAGTCTTGGGATTAGTCCCAGTGTCTGGAGAGCATGCTGAGAGTCTGGAAGATGAAGTGTTAATGCTGTTTTTTCAATGTCCCATTTCCCAGATCTGAGATAATGAAAGAGTCTGGATGGGGCCTGTAAATGTTGGCTGTTAGAGCATCTCTGACTCGACAGCTATTTCCTCCCCTGGCAGTGGTGCTCCCTTGGCCCATTCGCCACACACACACACACACACAAGCACATCCGAGGAGTGAGGGGAGGGTGTGGGAGAGTAGAGACCCAGACATCGATTATGTATTTTAAGTAGAGACCCAGACAGTGAATACGTATTTTATTGTATTAAAATTAGTGTTCACCAATAAGGCCCATTGTTGAATTTTTACAACATTAAGAAAAAATGTACCTCCAAATTTACCTAAATTATATGTATTATATGTAAATTATACTTTCCAAAGTACATGTGATGTGTGGAAGAAATAAAGAAATCAGAGTAAATATCACTTGTGAACAGAGTATTTTTATTGTTCATTATTTCTAATCAAGCTGCAATTTTTTCAAATTATACATACATAAAGCACAGTATTATGTAATTGTGTGTCCACAGGACCAAAAACAGTTATACTGTAGGTAAAGAAACACCCAAATACAGTAACTTTCTTGTTATAAAGCTATTATGATTGTTATTTAATTTTGTCAAAGTGGGTCTCTGAGGGTTCATTAAAGAAGCATCAAAAATGAGATCTGTGTTTGGGTTCATGGGCATACATGGAAGAATTAGAGTGTGAGAGTACGGTGTGAGAAATGGGTCAAACCCATGTTCACCTCCGCTCCATACCCTCTCATCATCTCTCTCCGTGTCTGTCCTGGCACTATAGCTCAGTTATGAACATCTGCCTCTCTCCTCCCTGAAGCTGCCACATGTCTTGTTACCATGACAGCAGAGGTGTCACTGGGATAATATACATAATTGTAGCAGTCTCGAGGCTGGATCCACAGGCTGTGATGTTCTTGTGAACATGTGGCGTGTTGTTTTGTAGAGGCCTCAGTACAGCTTAATGGAAGTTGGGCATCTGTTCTAGAAACAAGAAGCCACATGATTTTAACCAAAATTAAGGGTTGTTGATTAGACATGAAGCAATATGGCAAAAAACATCAGTGTTCAATAATTTGTAATTTGTCAAATTACACAACAGTTATTTGTTCATAAACACTAATTTATTTAGGAACAAAACAAATGACTGGCTGTGTCTGAAATCACATGCTCTCTGAATAGGTACTTCTTTTTTGGATAAGTAATTACTTTGTGACCAATATGTGTAGTTTGAATGTAAATCACTCAACTGATTTGTTCAAAAACACTGATTAATTCTGGAATTTAGGCTTTTGGCTTTGTTTGGGACTGTGTTCATTGGTGGAGTAAAAATAAGTTAAATATTTTGTCTAAAATTTAAGTTACTCAGGCACAGAGTAACACTTTCATGCAGTCTACAAATGCACAATTCAGAATATCTGATAGCTGGTTTGTGAAATTAAATGTTTATTAGATATTCAAAGATTTATTTAAATTGTATAAATTTGCTGAATGCTGAAGATAAATGAGAAAGTATTTAAGTGTTTGCCTTTCTGTTACTAACAATACTAACTAAATACTTTTTCATATACAGTTTACTTTCTTTGTTTAACAGCCGTTCTCAGAGCCGGTGTCCTCAGTGCTGTCAAATTAAAAGTCAGGCGCATTGTCAAGATAAAAGTTCCACTTCCAACACATCGGCCAAACAGAAAAACTGATCGGCCGATGCCGATAATTAAAAAATGCCAAATATTGGCCTATATATCTGTCGACCACTATGACTTGTTTATTGAACTGTTGTGTTTGATGCCAATCCTTTTTTTTTTTTTTTTTGCCATTCGAATAGTAATGGCGCACCTCAATCTTCACTATTTGACATTTCATGTCAACACAAACATTGTTGGATGAGTTATGTTTCATAACTTACCTAGGATTACGAAAACTATATTAACGCTAAATGTACAATAATGTTGTTTATTATAAGCACGCATTGGAGTCTTTTGATGTCTTTTGCCCTTTTACATGCTCAAGTTCTTTAAAGCCGGTTGGATTCTGATTGGCTGTCAATGTTTTTATTCATCAGGGAAAGAAAAGTTTTAAAAGTGATTCCAATGATATCGTTCCTCTGTGTTATCATTACAGTTGTGGTGTGAACATCCCTATTCTCATAGAATTAGAATGATTATTAAAGCTTTATAGTTATTGTCTTTGGTAGAACGATAACTACAATGATAACTAGATTAGCCTCCACACCAACAAGAGATTCCAACAATATTCCAACAGTTTCTCTGTCATTATTGTTATAGCTGTGGTGAAAACATTTCTGTTTTCACCGGAAATTATTATTAAACCTTTATAGATTTAGTTATCATTATCGTCCTTTGTGTGAATGGCCCTTTAGGGGTTTCTGAATTATGAGTCATAGTGATGCTACCCTTAGCAAACAGTGCAAATTACAGACAGTAGCATTACATCAGTAAGAAATCTTGGATTTTTAGCCTTAGATATTTTAGTACATGGATGGCAATGATTATAAAAGGTGCTATTTTTTGTGTGAATGCAGTGTTGCCTGTGGAGAGGTTCACGGTTTGAGTCTGTGTGTGTGTGTGTGTGTGTGTGTGCTGTTCTATTTGTAGCTGCTGTGTGCTCATGTCAGTTGCCTAGGAGATCCTTGGCGGAGTCCCAGCAGGGTAGTGGATCTGACCTCGCCCATGGAGCAGAGATACTGAGAGAGCCGGGCATATCCGTCTAGTGTACGTGTTGTTCCGCAACATCCTTCCCCCTCCTGGGAGTTCCTGTTCTGTGACACACACCCAGACACCTGCTCTCCTTGGAGACATGAGAGTGCAGCGCCCCCTGAGCTTGTGTTTACAGGCTAATGCCTACTTAGCTCCATGTTAAGTTGTTTATCTCCTTATGGTGTGTCCTGGTAGCATGATAACTCCTCACTCCTCTATGTATGTAAGTGGGCTGTGTCCTGAATATACACCCCTCTGTACTATACACCAGCCTACACACCTCGCTCACTCCAGATGTGTTATAACGCTTCATAACAAACTCAGTCATGTAAGGGCTTGTGATGGTAAGTCATTTTAAATGGGCTAAATATTAGTAAAGGTGTTTGCTGGCTGTGTTTGTGGTTGGGATGTAGTTTATTTATATATTGAGGAAGCTTTTAGGCTAATAAGGGATATAGAGCAATTGTTTGTAACTAATAATAGATGCTTATAGTACAGACTTGCTTTATGATGCAAAAATAAAACTGGTCAGCTGATTAGGGATTTAAACAATTGTTGCTGATTCTGACATAATGCAGATATTTATAATGCATTTGATGAGATGTAAATAAGATGTGCATTAATTTGATGAATGGACACTACTTTTACACTATGTTTATGTCAAATTTAGTTAAAAAATGGAAACAAAATTATCCAGTGGTTTATCTATTGTCAAGATTGTTGACATCTACTGTTAATCATTAATCGCTGATTCTGATAATCTCTAAATTAGCCTGACTGATATATATCGGTTTATCACTACTTAAAGGGATAGTTCACCCAAAAAATGAAAATGTTGTCATTAATTACTCACACTCATGTTGTTCCAAAACATTACCAAAAAAGTTCATAAAGAGATTGTAAAACTAATCCATATGAACTGAATGTCTTAGTCCAAATTTTCTGAAGACACTCAAATTACTTTATATGATGAACAGATTGAATTTAGGCTTTTATTCACATATAATCATTGATCAGCAATCATAACAGAAGCTCAACCGAACCTGCTTGATGCGTGAGAACAAACCTTGCTGAAGCGCAAATGTGCAGCGTAACATGAGAATGAACCACACTGGTCATGCTTGAGCTTCCGTTTACCACAACTGATGTGTGCGTTGATGAATGTTTATATGTGAATAAAAGCTTAAATGAAATCTGTTCATCATATAAAGCAATCGTGTCTCCTTAGAAAATTTGGACTAAACCGCTCAGTTCATATGGATTAGTTTTACGATCTCTTTATGAACTTTTTGAAGCATCAAAGTGGTATTTGCATAGCTGTCTATGGAGGGAGAGAAATCTCTCAGATTTCATCAAAAATATCTGCATTTACAGTATTAAACATGACAAAACAGTGTCAGTATCGTGAACATCAGTGAACATCATGAGGGTGAGTTATTAATGACAGAATTTTTATTTTTGGGTGAACTTTCCCTTTAAATGCTAAGGATTGTGTATGTACAAAGTTGTTAGACACTGCAACAGTTGGCCTATCCACAGTGACTTTCTGGAAAAGTTCGTAAACACCTTTGCACTACCATTGGTCCATGGCGATTACGCAGTAAGTAGGTGTGGCTCTGTGGCTCCGCCTTCTTTGACGTGGTCAGTCTTCCGCATACAAAAACATGAACACCTGCTTTACACGCTATGCTTTATAGTAGAAAATAAAGTTGTAATTCTACTTAAAAGAGACACGGACACTGTTTTGTCATGTTTAATACTGTAAAGCTGCTTGATTTTAAGCAATCTATTGTATAAAATGATATATAAATAAAACTGACATGACTTGACTGAAGAGCCGAATTGCAGAGATCATGCTTTCTTAACTGCTGTTTTCTCACCACTGTCATTTTTTTGTGTATTTATTTTGCACATATTTACATTCACAATGTTTGCTAACAGTATACCACTGCTCATGTATTTAGAACTCCTTTTTACCCCTTAGCGAAGAACGAAAAAGAACTTCGCCATGAGTATATCAGGTCTTTATGGCTGGGCCACACAGAACACTTTAGCAACCGCTTAGCAGTGCCCTAGCAACTACCCACTACACCCTGGCTTCGAGGCAGTGAGTTTTGCACTGGCAAGCACCATTCACATTTTCTTCAGAACATGGACAAATCTAGTTATTTTTGCAATTGTGTTTGATGCAGCTAGGGTGTGGAAATTGCTTACAGCTGCTCTAAGCTATTCTTCTTCACTGCAGATATAGATCCTTCAGTATAGTAATTGAAAATGCTATAAGCAAAAGAGGAATATTTTGCTCATTTTCCAAGAGAACATTTTAGAAAGCACTCAGCACAGCTGACACAGCACAGGCTTTATTACTTCAGTGCACATTATGTTCTCAAGATGTAAAGTCTAGAACGCAGGTATGACATTCTCTCTTTTCAGAGCGGTGCTGTAGATTAGTTATGGATCATAGATCTGTTAACCATTCACTCTAATGTTCTGTTGAGACCGAATTTACTGTCTTTACGTCCCAGAGACTAATGTCATTTCAAAATAGCCACTTTTTCGCTTTCAAATTCTTTTTATATGTTCTCAAAACACATTTGACAGATATTATGAAGCTTGAGCCCTCTGTTGTATCTCAGTGGCTTTCACTTTTCAGTGATCCAATATAGTAATGTTGGGAATTATGGATTGGGTGAGGTAGTAAACACTTATTTCTGTTATAGCTGCACAAAGAAAGGCCTTTCGACTGAAAGCAGAAATCATAAGAGCAGCTTTTGATATTGCTGTTGGGCTCAGTGAGGTGTGACAGGAGGGCATGTTACTGTACCTGTGCTGGAGTCTCCAGAGTGGACATGAACACACAAGCACTTCCTCACTGCTGTTTCACTGACTATCACACATCTGTGAGTCTGTGTGAGTCTGAGTGTTTCATTTTTAATATCTCATTCATTTCTCCCTTTTGACTCCAAGGCCCCCATTGTCCAGGACAATATTTGAAGGCCCTTCTCTCTATATGATATGTATGGAAGCTTGTTTCTGCCATGGAATAAAAAATAAAAAGGTAATTGTGACTTTTTTTCTTTACAAATGCAAGTGTACGTCTCTCAATTTTTTCTCAGAATTGCATGATTTAAAGTCAGAATTGTGATATATAAACTCGCAATTGTGAGATAAAGTCTTTATATCACCCAATTCTAAGAAAAAAAGTCTGAATTATGAGATAAAAAGTCACAATTATCTTTTAATATTATAATATCCTTTAATTTTTTTTTATCAGATTGAACAAAATACCACAAATATAAAATGCCAAACCAACATATGCAATCAACAAAGATTTTAACATTAACTCAAATATTTCTCAAATTCTCACAAACAAAATTGCATGCCAACATTTGTTTCAGTTGTGCCTATTTTTATTTCTCATAAGGAATTTTATGAGAAATATATGAGAGAAAGTTGATCAATAAAATGAAATAAAACTCATTATGGCTCCTGAGCATTCAACATAAATTACATAACTTTTAAAAGATTAGTATAACAATTAAAAAAGTGTGTGTATATATATATATATATATATATATATATATACATTTTCTTCTAAAATGTTCTTCTAAAATCAGCATTTTTATCAAGCTCATATGTTTAGGTTCAGTAATTTCACTTTAATGGCAATTAATAGGTAATTTTCATTGCCATTAAAGTGAAATAACTGAACATAAACATACGAGCTTGATAAAATATATTATAAAATAAAATATATATTATAAACGAGACCACATTAATATAATGGCATCTTAAAATGTGAAAGGAAGATTAGAGAACATAAAATTAAAATGTAAAATTTTCTTTTCCCTTTTTAATCATTTAGGTTGCACTTTTCGCAATATTTAATGCAGCAAAATTACATTGTGAAATATTGAGAAAGAAGGGGTCAAGTTTGAGTTAAAGGCTGCCTGGGTGTTGACATGAACAGAGATGCGAGGTTATGATGGGGTGTTTGATACATAATGCGAACGGACAGCAGATTGAGGGTGACAGCTAACTGCTAACCCATACACATGCACCTCTGTCCATGTGACAGCCACGCTCCCTCAATATTGTGGCTAAAGAGAATCAGGTGACACTAATTATTCAGTACCATAGTATATAATAGTAATACCAGTAGCGAACTGTGACTTTTGAAACTTGACCCTTTCACCCCCTTCCCTCGTCGGGAAAAAAGTAAACTTAGCAAACTTAGCATCATCAGTGAACAATGATTGTGGCATTTGCGAATCCACCACCACAAACAAGTAATGTTGATAATAAATCATATCATTAGACTGGCACAGTTAACATTAAAGTGTTAGTTCACCCAATAAAGAAAATAATGTCATTTATAACGCACCCTCATGCCGTTCCACACCCGTAAGACCTTAGTTCATCTTCGGAACACAAACTAAGATATTTTTGTTGAAATCCGATGGCTTAGTGAGGCCTGCATAGCCAGCAATGACATTTCCCCTCTCAAGATCCATTAATGTACTAAAAACATATTTAAATCAGTTCATGTGAGTACAGTGGTTCAATATTAATATTATTAAGCGATGAGAATATTTTTGGTGCGCCAAAAAACAAAATAACGACTTATATAGTGATAGCCGATTTTAAAACTTGGCTTCAGAGCGTTATGAATCTTTTGTGTCGAATCATGATTCGGATCGCGTGTCTAACCGACAAACTGCTGAAATCACATGACTTTGGTGCTCCGAACCGCTGATTCGACACAAAAGATTCATAACGCTCCGAAGCTTAATGAAGCAGTGCTTTGAAATCGGCTATCACTATATAAGTCATTATTCTCATTGCTTTATAATATTAATATTGAACCACTGTACTCACATGAACTGATTTAAATATGTTTTTAGTACATTAATGGATCTTGAGAGAGGAAATGTCATTGCTGGCTATGCAGGCCTCACTGAGGCATCGGATTTCAACAAAAATATCTTAATTTGCGTTCCGAAGATTAATGAAGGTCTTACGGGTGTGTAATGACATGAGGGTGAGTAATAAATGACATTATTTTCATTTTTGGGTGAACTAACCCTTTAAGTTAAGTTAACAGCTTAACATATATAAAACAGTGGCAGCGGTAGCCAGAATAAAAGTCACATAACCTATTCGATTTTAAATAACTTATCCAAACAGCAAACAATTCCAGCAGTAAAGTTTTACCTTCTTGATTGATACTGTCATCCGCTTAATTGCTGTAGTTGAAATGCTTCAAAAAAGCTTGGCTTTCTGCACAAAATTAAGCTCTGGTGTAGGTCTTCCTTTGCCAATTAACTCCAGCTTTTCTTTAAAAGTTAATCTTGAAAACAGCGTGGATAATAAATTAACAACAATATCATCATCATTAATGTTTCTTGCGGTTTCCATAGCAAAAAGCACTAGCGATTTTATCAGCGGGTTTTTTCCTCGATCGTGTTAACCACACCGAACAAAATGCGTAATAACGTTGGTTATGGCCCACCCATTTTGAGGAATGGTATGATTGGTCAGTTTTCCTGTCATCTGAAGTTCTTTCATTTGTCATCTCTCATTCTCATCATCTCTCATTGACTTACTATGGCTTGGCCCTCTATAATTTCACAGCTGGACCACCAATCCCAAAGCTGAAAGCTTTGTCATGCTGCAATGACTGATAACTCATATTAGGAAAAATCCTAATATGGAGAAAACGGACGTCTACACAACACAAACTGAATAGGCAGATTTGAACAGAGATTTTCACAAATCCCTGCGGTCAAGTCCAAGTCAAGTCTCAAGTCAAGTCTTATTGATTTTTATCAATATATTTTTTTCAGCTAGTTGTTATTGTAATTAACAGTGTATTTTAATATCTAAACAGATTACTTTTACTTTAAAATTATCTAATAAAGCACACAAAATACTACTTAAATAATTTCTATTACTTTAACTTTATACAAAATTATACCATTTAGAACCACCGCAAGGAAAAAAGTGCTGTGTATTTTGAGCTATATGAGTTGATCTAGTTTGCTGTAGATCTCAAGCAATGTTGGAAAATGTAGTAATCCAGTGAGCGCCGGCGGTAGCAAAACCTATGTATAGACAGGCGTTACAGTAAACAAAACAACGAACAACATTTTCATTTGTGTGTCTCGTTTGTGATAAGGCGATATAATAATGCACTGTGACTTAGCAAACCGATCTGTGGAAATGAGTCAGACGGACAGGGTCATAAAATTCGTATGGAAGAGCTCGTTCAATCCAAATACAATTTAACATGGTAAATCTGGATATTATTTGCATTATCAAATACTTGGGCAAAAATAAATAAAAAAATGAAAAGGACATGTACTTCTTGAAAATGGACCACAAGCAAGCCTCCCCTTCGGATTAATTGATTGCTTTTCAAATGAAATGACAAAGTTTATCACAAGGTAAGGCTTATATTGTTATTATTTGTTGCTAATTTAACAAGTTTTCTAATGGGCGATGAATTCGCTTGCCTTCAGATGCGTCACACGCTTGATGGCTTGGTGTGTTTAGAGATGATTTGTGATACTCGCTGCTGCAGCACATATTCGGGAATGAATGATAGTAAAATGTGGTGTTTCGTGCCATTGTGTGGGGTAGTAAATAGAGAAAGTAATCGAATGTCACGCCAAAAGACTTGTTTTTTTTTTTTTTTAAGTCTTCAAGTCCAAGTCAAGTCTCAAGTTAGTAGTTCACGAGTCCAAGTCAGGTCGCAAGTCATTTATTTTTGCGACTCGAGTCCAAGTCGCAGACTCGAGTTTCTATCTCTGGATTTGAAGGGTTTATTTCCTCAAAAAGATTTACAATAGATGTTTATTGTCAAATTATAAATTCCTACAATAACATTAGAACTGATGACTTTTTATTAAAAAAGTTCTTACTTTTTAAACTATCATTTAAAAGTTTGTAAATATTATTTTTATAATAGTTTAGGCCCTCTCTGAAGGCCTAGAGGGCCCTGACGGTTTCCCTCCTAGTAATACCATCGTACTACCATCTGATACCATCATTAAATATATCCCTGAGGCTTCAGGAAGCTTATTCACAACATATGTGATGAGTTCTGAGGTCCAGTGCACCTACATCAGCGGATTAGTCAAGTATTTCATTCATTTTGCTTTTTAGCTAATCCAGCTGTATTGAGTGTTAACTCAGCACCAACGCTGGATCACATTCCCTTTTAGCCAGCAATATAAATCTTAGCTTGATAGATATACTTTGTTACATTGCCTTTGTTAGTGATGGCATATATACTGTATTGGAAAGCTGCCACACTAGAGCCTAAAGACAGCAAAGCAGCTTTGGTGTGTCCACTAATGTGCTGCAGTTTAATGTCTATAGATACACATATACATACATAAAATGCTATGCTGATGTATAGAGGACAGTGATTGTGTTATGTTTTATGGGTATCTTAATTTGTATTCTTGAGTTCCTGGGCAACCAACATAGTAACAGACTAAAAGCTACTCAGAATAAGCATTTCGTGAACATGAATTTACTGAAGAAGCCAAGCTGTGTGAACTGTTATCGGCAAATAGCTTGTCTTATTTTATGCAAAAACCTAATTTTGTTAGACTTCAAACAACTTTAAAATAACTTTTTTTAATCTTAATTCAAGATATATTCTCTGAACTTTGAATATTTTTGTGTAAAAACAAAAACAAGAAACAATGATTAAGAAATGCATTTTACCATAACCACAAAGCAACACCCAATACATCTAGATTAGCTAAAAAGCAAAATGAAGGAAATACACAGCTAATCTTCTGATGTTGTTTTATGCATAAACCTCATAAACCTATTTGACTTGTTCAACCCTCTGGTCACACTTGGCAAAAGTGACCGATGCTTTAAACTGTAACTTTTTTTTTTTTTCTCAGGAAAACCATTGTAATATATTTCTGTGTAATAATATTTTTTGGTTATTATTTAAAATTATGAAGGTATTTTGATACTATGCAATATTTATATAATTTTTATTAGCTATGTTTCACCATTGAAAATAATACACTTTTTTTTTCTAATATATTTTAAAATTATTTTTTAATTAAAGCAGCATTCCATGTTGAAATAGAGACAAAGCATTTAAAATCCAATTTTTTTTAAAGGTAGATTAGTGCCATCTGGTGGGAGTAAAAAAGAAAAACTTATGTAATGTCATGGTTTAATCACTACATTCCTATATAGTTCTATATAAAGTAGCTTATAAATTCTTTAGGGGTTTTTAGACATAAATACCTATTTTTATTAAGTTTTGGATTTATACTTAGACATTCTCAAAGACTACTTTGTCAAGGTTTAGATTTTATTTATTTTTTTAAATGTTGATTTGAAGTGTTAGTTTTTGCATTCATTTTACTACAGTCAAACCTGAACACAGGAGGACATTTTGTTACACATAACATCAAAATTCAATAAAAACCTATATTTTAGAGTGTCACCCCTTCATCGCTGTGCACTTTTTCTGCACAGTGGCTGAATTGTAGTTTGTACCACTAAATGATTCTCTAGTTTTCGTTTTATTTGTATTTCCCATTCATTTCCTATGTCGGTCATTTCTGACCACGAAGGAGCCAAGTGTGACCATTTTTTCCCTGACCCTTTAACATATCCGAATCATTTCCATGATTTTTTTTGTATGTTCACATAGCTAATGCAACAAAAGTCAACAAGTATCATCCCATTCTGAAAAACATCATTTTTGACCGAAGAGGACCTTAAAACAAACAAACAAACAAAAAAAACCTTAAAACTTATCATCTTAATTTGAGATATATCCTCTGAATTTATTTCAGTTTTATTTTCAGTTATTTTACTTAAATCAAGTTTGAGAAAAGTTGCTTTGGCATCTACAGTAGCTGAAATAAAATCACAGTGATAATATGTCATATTCACCTTAAAATTCATTATTTGCTCAGCTGCCAGTATTGATAACTGTTTAGTAGCCTTCCGGCATAATTCAGTACATCTGACTCTCTTTTTTCTTGACAGTCAGGCCTGTCTGTGCATGACTGATCGCAGTTTGGATCTTGTTTTACACGAAACAGTGTCACTGATGGAGACACATTGCAGCATGACAATACCTTGAAGGTCCAGTCGTGTTTCCCTAGCCTTTGTTTGTTTGTCATTGGCACCTCTGTTTGCACTGATAAAGGAATGTCAGAGACGACAACCCCCGTCTGAAAAATGAAACATTCACAAACTTTGCAGACATGTGAAATGACAGGGGTTATCTCCTTGAACACAGCTGAAGGAGGCTGGAGTGGCCGGCAGTCAGCTGTCTGCCCAATAGAGAGCAATAGTAGGGTTCCAGGAGTAAAAATACATTTGCTGCGTCCCAGTTTGCCTACTTATTGTATGCCCTAAGAGGATGTACTGTTTTTGTAAAGAAAAAGTACATACTTTTGAGTAGGCAAGCATTTGGGAATACTAATACTACTTCGTCATAATTATGTCTTTAATGGAACGCTATTGCTGAGTTACATTCATCTTGTCACCGTTTAAACTGCCCGGTCAATCATCTTGTCACAATTAAAATCCTTCACATTCAATTTAATTTAATTTCCTACCATATCAGAGAGAAATGTTGAAAAATTGTGGTTTTGCAATTTTGCAACCAGCAATGGAATGACCCACGATGAGTGTACATTCGTAGATGCACAATACAATGCGATGGAATAGCCATATATAAATAATTTTGCGTTATTTTGTTGGGTTTGCGGTGTATACTGAGATTTTTTTAACTGCTGTTTCAGCTCTTTCAGTAATGATCAGATCCACTAAAGATCAGGGAAACTTGGATGATGATCAAATTTCCTCTTACTCTTAAGTGGCATCTTAAGCCAACGCATGCAACCGAAAGACTCTTTAATTTCATGCTACAAGACAGTTCAACTAAGCTACTGTTTAAACAAAGGTCACTGGTTGTGAGAAAAGAAATAGTTTAGACAGCTAGATTAAGACTGTCACCATCAGCTCTTGTTGGATCTCTTTTGATTTATATCTTCTGACAAACAAAATTTGTGAGTTCAGAGTCAACATGAAATGAAAACCGACCCTATTGAGAATACTTAAACAGGCCATATTATGCCCTTTTACAAAGTCTTGATTATGTTTTTGGGTTTACTAGAATAGGTTTTCATGCTTGAATGTTCAAAAACACATTATTTTTCACATATTTTACATTGTTGCAGCACCTCTCTTCCCAGTCTGTCAGTATCTCTCTGTTTAGTTCCGGTCTCTATGAAGCCCCTCCTTCGGAAAAGCGCAATGTGCTCTGATTGGATGGCTGAACCAGTGTGTTGTGATTGGTCAACCACTTCAAGGTTGTTCAGGAAATGCAAACACACTACTAACACAACTCCTCCAGGCCTCGCCCCCTTTTCTTTGTAGCGAGAATTATTTAAATGAGGAATATTGTGACATGTTCGTTCCCGGGAGAAAACTCAAGACTACAATGGAGGCGTTTCTGGAAGTCAAAAAGAGTTGGAATGCGCACAGGCTAATTTCGAGCTATAAGTGAAAAATGAATTTGAATTTGAGGTTTTCACAAAAATGAATTCATTAAGTACTCGTCTAGCGATCCCAATGCTCCAAATAGCAATTAAACATCTAAAAGTATCCGTATTTGTACGTTTTCTGAGAGGAGTACCTTTCCTTTGTCCATGAAAAATGTGTTTTTTTCTCTGCTCTCTTTTGGATGACTGGCGCTTCCCTCAGCACAAGTTTGGTTTTGTTGTAAAATGCAGCATTCCAACTTTGTGAATATTCATAGCAAATTCTCGATGGCATTAGTCTGAACCAATGAAAAATTTTCAAACTCATGCTGATGTAAACAAAATGATCTTACTCATGTCGACTGACAGACCCCAAGCATGCGCACAAAGATGCCATGATCCTGATATACACATACACAGAATTATTTTATTATTATTATTTTTTTTAAATCTGTCTTGGCAAGTATTCACGCAAACATTATCTGTTATGTCTTAACTGAACGTTTGGTTAACTGTTGGGGAAAAGCATCTGATGTGTAACATTATATTAGATCCGTGTGAAACAATAGTTCTTAATATAGGCTGTCTGTTAATCAAACAATTGTCAAATTATGGAAAAAAGTTGAATATATATTTCTTCCTATAGATATGGGTTTTAACTTGGTTTGTGCCAAATTTGGTGGTATTACCAGGCATTTTAAGGTATGGCTGCTATGGCTCTCTAGGTTTTGAAACCTTCAGAAAACTTTTAACTCGATTTTTCTCAAAATTGACTTTGCTGACTCTATCGACTTCAAACAGCTGTAGCTCAGTCATTTTTTGTCAGATTCCAACAAATCATTAATAGAAAATGTAAAAATACTTTTTCATGAGATGTCACCAAGGCTACTTAAGTTTCAGTCAGCGTGTGCTGGCTGTGTTTCAGGAGGTGAGTCGTCCTCTGCAGTCACATTCATGTCTGCCTCTATTCCACAAGAGAAGCCAACTTTTTACAAACCAATCAGTTTTTGATAGATAAAATAAAAAAATTAAAAAAAAGGGTTGCAAATGCCTTTTTTCATGTTGACTCTAAACTTGACAGGACTTCAAACACTGGCACATAACTAGAACTTACAGTCTACAAAGAGTTCACACACAAACACCCTCAAACCAATTGGGTTAATGGGTCGGAAGGTCTGTGCAGTCGCTCTGCGTGCTGCTATTGAGTTTTTTCTTTGCTGCCATATCCTGGTGCTTGGCTTCCTATGCTTTTGTCCCAGATTGAAAACGAGCGGATAACTCTATTATGGCAGTTAATTTTTCCTCATTACTCATAGTAACAGCTTTTGTGGGCTTAATGACTTTTTATAATTCAATAAATTTGGAGATTGCACCATACTAAGCCTTCTAACAGAGGTAAAGTCTATCAACCTTTGTTTTGCATATTACACATGCAAAAAAAAAAAAAAAAAAAAAAATTATCTCATGTAAATACTGTAAGTATCTCTCTGAAGCTGCAGAAGTATTAAAACAGGAGTATTTAAACGCCTCATGCAGTAGTGTTTCAACGCCTCATCAACTGTGTTCAGTAGAGGAAACAGACATTATAGACCGAAGTTAGTAACCTTTTAAAGACCAGTTATTGACATCAAGTGTCCATTTTTAATAAAGATATTCAGCATCAGAGAGGCCATAAACACCTAAAAGTCACATACATTCAAAGCAAAGCAGTTTTAGTATATGTGAGATATAATTTCCAATGGACAAGTCTACATTTTTTCCTGCTTGAGTAGTTGTTTACTTGTATATATGTCATTATATAGAAGAGAAGGCTATTGTAACTTCCGTTTCATGTCGACTTTTAATCTCTGAAACGTCCTTTACCTTGGCTTGGTTAAAGGTTGCAGGTTCAAATATTTCAACAGGTCTTTTAACATTTGTGCCATTGAGTAAAGGTCTGTCTTTGGTTATTGCAAATGTGGATGGGAATTGTAAAGATTGTAATGATTTTATTTCCCAAACAATTACTTTGGTACATTTTCAAAGTAATAATTCCATACTTTGTACTAAAGAAAAACAATACTATTTTTGGTAGCATTAAAAGTCAGTAGTTGGCGCAGGAAGTAGAGTATTTTAGTACAATGTTCTACCCACAACAACACAGGAATACAGAGAGTCAGCAACTGTTAACGTCATGAAAAATTATTCAGTCACCGTTTTATAATACAATGTGTAAGAACTGGTTCTCAATTCCCAGCTCTAATTGTAAATAGCTTTCAATAAAGAGCCTGCTTGCACATTTTTTAATTTTAGATAAGTGATCTGCAGAATTTAATGCATTTGCCTGACTGTAGCATGTATGAGATATAATGAAACCTGGTGAACGTGCAATTTTACTTACAGTATGCCTTTTGCTGATGATGTATCGCAGTGTAAGTGCTTGCTCGTTTTGGAAACCGAGTCTAGTGCTGATTAATGCTCCTTTCTGAGGTGTCTGACTGTCGTCAAAGCGGATAATTTGACTTATGTTGACTTAATCTGTCCAGATTTGAAAGACCAGACATCTAATGGCTGTCAGAATCCTCCACAGGCTCATTAATCAAGCCATTCTTTCCATTGTTCACTTGCTGTATGTAAGAAAACAGACGTTCGCTTGCGATCTTCTCGTCACCTGACCCTGCCCTGATAGTGCAGGACTGGACAATGAATGTGTCTCTTTTTCATTTTCTTTTTAGTGTTTTTTGTTTGTTTGTTTTAATCAATTTTCAGTTTTTTTTCCTCTTTCAATGTATTATCAAGAACTTGCTTTTGTGTGAAAAGAAAATTCGCTCCTATTGGTTTTTCCCGGGTTATTGCTTCCCCCTAGTGGTTAAACACTGGTAGTGCATTGGGTGTCAGTTATAACGTCAATGAAAACAAATGTCTTTAGCTGAAATTCACACATTATTTCTAAACACTGCTGGATGTGTATGACATTAATTTGTCATTAAAAAGAAAAGAAAAAACCTTTCCTGAAAAGTTAACAAATGAAGATGTCATCCTCATGTCATTCCAAAGCTGTTTTTGTGCCACAAAACTCATTTAATTAGTTAATATATGAGTATATTTGCAGTATTGTTTTTATATTTTATTAATATTTCCCCTAAAAGAATATACAATATTACAATATGTTGTACATGTACATATTGTAGGCCTACATAACATAATATATCAACATATCAGCTGAAACATGTTCAATTGAGGACAGCATTTATTGCTGGTGAATCACACAAGCCTGTTACATCAACACTGTTTTGTGTTCATTGTTACATAAGCAGTTTCAGTTACATGTTTGGCGCATGTGCTACCAAAACACCCTTTCTAAATGTTATGATGTGTGCAGTTCTTTTGTTGTTATTGTTCGTCATGTACTTGTGTAGTTCTCCGGTCGTCCTGTAGAGGGAACCACAGATGAGTTATTGTATTTGTATGTCTTTGTCTCTGCTCTGGATCATTCTCACTTTAAAACACTGAAGATTCTGGAATATATCTAGTGGGTAGTCTTAATACAGCTTTATAGGTTATTCTAGTAATGACAAATTATATGCAGCAGTGAGAATGGACAGAAAAATACAGTGTCATTCAAACCATTTGATTACATCACTCACAGATGGGTGGAGCTTTTCATGTTATGATGATGTCATTGCATTCAGAGGGACCTGGTTTTAGTAACCACAGCATGCTTTGTCATACTATTACAATAGATTTTTGGGGTGAATATTTGAAGACCTGTTTTGGTCCTGGGATAGGTTGATTTATTTCCAAAGAAGCTCAATTCCAAGGCCATTATCCGATATCAAAGATATCATAAAAATATCATAGAATGAGGGTTTTATAACAATGAAGATGTACTGACACGATCTTGTTTAACTCATTGAGCGACACTGACTGCTGGTCTAGTCTTCTGCAGACCTGTGCGGTGTTGTGCAGAAATACCCAGGACATTTTCTACTCAGAGTCTTTCTCAGTCTGACCTACTTTTAATGCAGCTTCAGGAGAATTTGCACAGATATCAACTGGACTGATGCTTCTGCAGTCTTTAGGTGTTCATCTGTAAATGTCTTACTGGAACAATATTTACTTCATCGCTTCAAATTGTTGTGTATAATTACTGTGTGGAGTGAATATGTAATTAACTTTTTTTGGGTTGTTGTTTAAAATTTAATCAATGCAAATCACGGTTCGCTGGATCGTTCCAGATTTTGGTCATATGGTATGATGTCTGATGTGCTGTAAAATGCTTGTTGTGTTCACAAACACAACTACAGTGTGTAGACTGTTTGTGTCATTGTATGAGCTATCTGTGTGTTGGTCAGTGTTCTTTCACAGTAGCAGTGTTGGTGAATCATGAACTGTGTAGTCATACATGTTCAAGCGCTCTGGTCTTCTGGAGCTAATGGTCAATATTTCATCATGAATTATTGAATCTCTTCAAGTAATCTCTAAAAGACCTTCTACTACTGTATATCTAATAATCCAGCCTACGCTCTAAAAAATGCTGGGTTGTTTGGGTTAAATATGGACAAACCCAAACGTTTGGCTCATTTGACCTTTAAAAGAAGATAGTCGTATACACTTAGTATGGTTTGAGGGTGAGTAAATTTGTGGGATAATTTTAATTTGAGGAGGATCTATTGACAGAAATACAATATAATATGCATAACTATGTTTTCAGTGATGTATAAAGACCTTACATAATAAACCGTTATGTTTTTACTACCTTAGAATCAGCCATTTCTATCTACATACACCATTGGTCCCCTTACATGTTAAGTCGTCATTTTGCGCCGGCATGTTTCTACAGTAGCCCTAAACGGACAAACTGCTCTGCTGAGTGCGATTCGTCACTATGTTGTTATTTTTCTTCTTTGTTGGTGTTTTTAGAGGCAGCTTGCACCGTCACTACATATAATACACACAAAGAAGAAGTAGTAGTAGTAGTCGTCTGGTTTATTAGAAGCAGAAACCATTCTTTTTTTAGAAGTAAGAAGAAACCTCATTGCTTGACTGGCTACTCTCTGCTGTCTCAGACGACGACATCTTTGTCCTATGTCAGCCACCGTAGCTTCTCTATGTGCTTTGAAAGGGAGGGGTGAGCGCCATTGGTTGCAATTCGCAACCTCGCCGCTAGATGTCGCTAAAATCTGCATACTGCACCTTTAAAAGCTTGTAGAAAATTAACACATTACAATCAAATAAAATGTTGCCAGATTCATGTTAATTTGTTTCGGATAAAACTGAACACGCTTTTAGCAGCACTCGCTGAGCATTTCACTTCAAAAGTGTCACAAAATGTGCAAGAAGCAACACAATAAACACTGTGGTTGGTTGCTTTTTGTTCATTTAGAGTGTCTTGTCCCGTCTAGGTTGTTTTTTTTTTGACTAGAATAAACCGAGTGGACCAGACTTTATGCTTATAGTCAGAAATCTAGGATAATGAAGACAGAATTAAGCAGCAAAATCTTCCCTCACACATATTTTTCTCTCTTATATCCTATTAAAAGCCTAACAAGGAGTCTTTCTTTGGAAACTTGTTAATGTGCTGAATAGATGTAATTAGGGATTTAATTATTTAAAACACATTTACATGCAAGCTACATTTAATCTCTCTATTTTATCTGTTCTCAAATGACCTGCTCTAAATCCCTCTTTTTAAGAGATAGATGTAGGAAATTGCTACGGAGATGACATTTGCCCAGCAACACACTGAAATTATGCTCTTAAATGCTGGACTGGCTGAGGATACAGATTTAATGTGCTTTCACTTGGCGTTGGCTGCTATGTTTCCACTCTCTTCCGCTGTTCTCCTCAGCCGATGGCTGCACAGCTCTTTCTCATTCATCCAATCAGAAGAATGTCTCCCTCCCCTTGTCACTTCATTAATATTCAGCGACTGCAGTCCCCATCATGGGCTCAGGTGGTGTACAGAACAGAGCGGGAACATGTGAACAGTGTGAATACATAACACATGCTGCTCACATTCATAAAATGACACTATTAACAGCAGTAAGGCTTTAGTCTAGATTCAGATGGTTTCTTTGCCTTAAAATGAGGTGAAAAGCAACATTGAGTCTCGTTGCAGAATAAGTTTTCGTTCATCTCTGTTTTGAGGGTAAATCTGTTCTGGTAAAGAAAAGGGTAAACCCTTCACTGAGCTTTCACTGGGAAGGATTATTTTTAAAACTTATTTATCTATTTTTTTTCCAGTAAAAAAATCTAAACATCCATAAAAAGATAGATTTTCTTGAGAAGCAAATTAAGACTACTTTACGGAGAATATGAGTTAAGTTTTATTACGCATATATTCTAAAATATTTATTGATGATTTACACACTGTGATGCAATAAAGCAACAACTGCTAAAAATCTCTTCTGTTTTAGTTGACCTCAACGAGGCCACTGAAAAAATTTTTTTCAATATGTTTGTAATGAGACTTTTTTTTTTTTTTTACTTGTTCTTTAGTAAAATATTTGGTGCGTATGATATATTTGCTTTTTTTTTAAATCAATATCGGCAAATATTGCATACAGTATTTAATTGATATCCACCAATGTAGTTAGATAAAATATGCTTAAATTAAAGGTACATTTTGCAATGTTTAGCCCCGCCCACCATGAAACCTCATTGGTTAAAAATCCTGCTCCACATAGCTATATTTTAAACATCACTTTTATGGTGTTTTGGTGTCCATTTTGCTGCTTGAATGCTTCGCATTCATTGTAATTGTATGGAAAAGAGCAGCATGAACATTCTTCAAAACATCTTGTTTTGTGTTCCTTGGAAGATAAGTTGCACAGGTCTAATACGAAGATAAGTAAATGACCAAATAAAATAAAATTTTCATTTGTGGGTGAATATCCTTCTAAAATAATAAAAACAAACTTAACTGAAGACATATTTGTGAAAAACAAGCCTTAATATATTACGCCGTTTGCATCTCAAGTTTACTGATCTTGAATATCAGAATATTTTTACTTTTTTACGTTTCAGCGAATTGGTGGGTAATTCGCATTAATTTGTGCGATCTCATTCATATATTTTCATACAATGTGCTTACGCTCCAGTGGCGGTTAGGGTTAGGGGAGGACCTTCATGCTTACTTTTTTAAAAAATATATTTTTTTTTGTATGATTCACATTGTACAAATTCATACTATTTTTCCATTAGACTGGATTGTCATTTCCGAATAAAGCAATTTGTGATGCTCTACAGGAAAGCTCAAGACAGCAATGACGGTTCAATACAGACGTCCCCCTTTGCGCGCGTGTGTGTTTGTGTGTGTACGCATGCATGTGAGGGCGTGTTAATCCGCACACAGAACCCATCAGCATCAACCCCCCCATTCCTCCCCTCACTTAGACACTTCCAGCTGGTGGCGAAGGATACGCGCGTAAGATTCTCCATCCCAGCTGCCCTCCACCCGTTCTCTTTCTCTCATCCCTCTCTCCGCTGCACTCCGTCCTGGCTGACTGCACGGTGGGGATGGGTACAGGTAGGGCCAGAAGGACCCAGGAAAAAAAGCGCCAAGAGGAAAGCACCGTCTCCTAGAAATGCTTATCTCCTCTCACACAAATGCAGTTTCCCATCCTGGCTGCTCACAGGAACACATAGAGGGTGTCTGAGAGAGATTTTTTCTTGTCTTTGTGCTTTGGAGGGATACTGTTCAGTCTTTATTGACTGGGAGACACTTCACTTTATCAAAGGATATCTTACTTGAGCTTTGCATCATGGCACACGCAGCATCCCAGCTGAAGAAAAAAGCAGATTTGGAACTTACAGCCGCCGAGGAAGAGAAAGAAAAGAAGAAAAAGACCCGAAAAAGGTCCCGGGAACCCAAGAAAAAGGTAGTGGGTAGTGCCTTTTTTGGGTTTTTGGTAAAGGTTTTGATGCTGGCATGCAGGTTGGGCGGGCTGTCTGGAAGCATCTTTAAGGTCTGGGATCTCACGTTCAGGATCTGAGGGTTTTTTGGTCTCACAGTTCAAGAATTGGAAATAAAAGTAAGAAATTAAGAAGGCTCATGGGCTGGCTGTTAGACTGCAGGGATGCTGCTATGTCCTGTGTGGATAGGAAATGCTTATTTATAGGGCGAACATGTGCCTCACAAAGAAGGTGCACACCAAGAATGCAGAATACACACTTGAACATGCGCACAGCAGTTTTTGAGGGCAGATTTTTACCTTTTTTGACTCTATAATATTAACATTTCTCACTCTCGGTTAGATGTATATTTAACTTTAACAGGTTTGAAACGCCACCTCTTGTTCTGACCCGGGTATTTTTAATGCCATAAGTGGTTTTCATAGATAAAGCGGCAGTTGTCTTTTTTTTTTTTTTTTTTTAGATGCGTGTGGGTGCGTTTAGATGAGTGTGTTTTTGTCTTTGATCCATGGTGGGATTCGTTTTTCACGCTGATGCGTGACTGGTGTCATTTTTATCGCAGGCTATACATCCAGACCCCCGGGGGCTCACGAACCCTCTCCCACGGGCTTTATGAAAGATTACCCCCGCACCCCACCCCACCCCCGTCCCCGTCCCCATCCCTGTCCCAGCCAGCTTCAATCCCATTACAAACCCACATCAACCCATCCCATTAGTCACAGTTCAGCGTTTGGCATCTCTACTACCTATCTACATATGCTTCTGCTTCTGTCTTAGCTGCTCTTTCCTTACAATAAACCAAAGAATAGATCAAAATATAGTCATAAATGCCTGGAAAAATCCTTTTGTTTATGAGTTGTAACTGCAATTGAATTGTTCATACAATCCCCCTTAAAGTGGCTAAAATAGCAGCAATATCATGACAAAGATGATGATGATTTTAATATCAAAAGATTATCAGTTCTATGTTAATACATGTATGGGTAAATTTTCTACGAAACCTGCCAGACAACAGCTCTCACATATATTGTTAACAAGCCAGGTTCATTCTGTCCCTCACGGGACATCGTGTCGTGATTGAAAACCTCCCTTCACCCTTTTCAGGGCTGAGAGCTTAACTCTCAGTGACCTCTGTCATTGATGTGTGCGTGTAGCTGAAATCTACATGCTAGAACTTTACGCAAGCCATTGATTTAGAAGAGCTGATTCACGTTCTGACGGCCCACAAGGTCACATCTCGTTACAAACTGTTGCAGTTGTTGGGAACCTGAATAATGTTCATGGAAAAAGATCGGCGACACAGGTCATAGTAGAATATACTTAAAGATTTATTCTAGTAGACTAGATGAGTTTTTCAAGGAGTACAGAACGGTTTAAAAGTGTGAGATTACAAACAATTAGTATTTTTTTTCTTTGAGATTTAGCAAAACAAAGAAATATTTAATTTAATTTAATTGCTGAAAAATCCCAAATGCTTCACTAGGCCTACATGGAATCAGTCCTTGCAGAAAATTTAAATGATTTATTTTATTTTATTAAATTGAATTGAATCAACATTTAATTTAATTTAATATGTAATTTTACATTAATTTAAATACTAAATAAGTTTTGTTCGTACAAAAAGCTCTTTAGAACATCTCAAATCATGCCGATTCATCAGGTTTGATAATAATAGAAATAATAGAAACATTTTCAGTGGTGGTCTAAAACTTTTAGACCCCACTGTAAAAAAGGTCTTACATCTGCTGAAATCATCTGCTTGGCTAAATGTTGAAGCGTTTTAAACAACATGTTTAACATGCGTCACACAACACATCCAGTTGACCAGAAAAAGTATCATCTAATTAGACATTCATACTTATACTCCGGGGCTGTTGAGTGCTCCAACCTGATTGGTTGACTAACGTTCTAAGGTGTGCAATTATTTTCAGGGAAATGCACGGCTAAAGTAGTTCTAGGCAGGTCTTGACTGCATTGCAGTTCCATATCACTTCGCCAAATGATTTCAGTTATTTCTATAGTTCCTTACAGCCTACAACTGCAAAAGAACTAAAACCCACAACGACACTAACCAAACAAATAAATATGGTAAACAATAGGATGAAAACGACAAATTATTGTCATGGTTTTTGCCACAAAATATGTTTTTATTGTGTCCTGAAAGCACATGCTCTTTCCCGCTCTCTCTCTCTCTTTCAAACGCACACACGTATTGTATAGTACGGACACACACTCGCACAGAAACGTTTTGTCAGCGCTACTCTAATGAATTAATCAGTAAAATAGTTTAGCAACTTAAAAGATGCATGCCATTTCTCACCAGCGAGGTAATAACTGTGTGGTTCTTGAGGAAACTTATAGTTTCGCTATTAGTAGAGACACTGCTGCCGTGAGAGACGCACAGACTCATTCACATATGCTTATTCTCTCTCTCTCTTTCTCTCAATCTCAACTGCGCTAATAACTGTATTATTCTGCTATCAAGCCTCCGTTACTAGTTCTGAAATGACATTTTGGAATTAGCAACGGAGGCTTGGGATGAGATGCGTAAGAAATTAGTCCCACACACAAGAGTGTTTTAAGGACAAAAACCTGACAAATGTCTTGAAATACAACATCGGAAGAGTGTCTTGAGGTGTGGTAACTGTAGTATAAGCGGAATAATTGACTCCGGGCCATTGAATTCTTAGAAAATAATGCACACCCGCTTCACGTCGTGGCCACATTACCACCTTGGATGTGGATTATTTTCTAAGAATTCAACAGCCTGTTGTCAAATATTCCTTACTTTTAGAATTAACTCAGCACTTTTTTGTGCTATTGTGCTCGGCTTTCATTTTTTTCAGATAATTTGGGGTGAACCTCTTTGTGCTTAATGGGTGCTGACGGTAAACGTCTGCTCAGGGTATCGATACCTGAGAAGCCAGGAGAGGACTCCCAGTATAGCTGTGGTCAAGGAGAGATGGTTATTGATTGTGTTAAGATGTGTGAGGCTCATGGAGGAGAACTGCGAGCCAAAGCACTAGTTCTGGCCTTGTTTATTAGCCTAGTGGGCCATGTATGGATCTGCTTCTAGAGCTCAATCAGTGGTCCGACACATTGATTAGTGTAGCTGCAGTCTTGATTTCACTACAGTCTAGATTTTTACATTGTCTGAAGAAAATGTATTACACATGCAGAAACACATTGCCTTGATGCTGGGGTGTTGTGAGTGGTTGCTAGGGTGTTGCTAAGGTATTCTGCATGGTAGGAAGTCTATGGTGTTCTGGTCTATAGATACAATGGCGCCAATACTGTTCAGTTCATGTTTTTGAAAAAAGTCTTTTATCTTAAAAATACAGTAAAAACAGTAATATTGTGAAATATTACGATTTAAAAAAAAAAAAGAAGAAAAGAAATTCGAATTTTTCTAGTTTTCTATTCGAATACATTTAAAATGGAATTTATTCCTGTGATGGCAAAGCTGAATTTTCAGCATCATTACTTCAGTCTTCAGTGTCACATGATCCTTTAGAAATCATTCTGAAATGTGGATTTGCTGCAGAAGAAACATTTATTAATATAATCAACAGATTTTGCTGCTTAGTTTAATATTTATAGAACACTCATGGGCTTTAGGTTTGTACCTGTCCTGGGATGCTGACATCACTGGAGATGGAGAGGAATTTATGTGCGTACGCTCTTGGCGGTGGATCAGGTGTCTCAATGCACAGTTGAGGCACGCAGGCAAACCAAAAAGGAAAAATCCATACTCCAGTCTGCTGCCTCTTGGCTGTTGGCAGGTCTTTGCTTTCGTCCCCGGCCTGAGCAAACAAAAACAAACACTTAGGCAGCTGGATGGCTGCCCACTTGCGTGATAGTCACGTTTGATTTGATTATTTTCTTTATTGTGCATTTGAAACCCACCTTAAAGAAACAGCTTGTTTTCAGACACTTCTCCCTTCAGGCAAGACAGATTGTATTGTATGTGTCTGTGTGAATGACATTAGTGTAGCTCTGTACATTATGTTCTGTGGGCTGGTTGGCAGGTCCAGAATAAATTATGTAAATGTAATAATAATTCACGCATGTATTTTACAAACGCTGTCTGCGCCTTGGCTTTACATCGAGCCGAACAGTGATTTATCATGTTCTGGGTTCAATACAAGTTGAGATTTACTGTTGATTGCCACAAAAAAATTATTTTAAAGGGAACCTATTATGCCACTTTTTACATAATTTATTATAACTTGTCAAATTTGCCCCATTTGGGTGTGAGCAAAAACACGCCATTTTTTTGTGTGTTACTTTAAATGCAAATGAGCTGCTGCTCCCTGCACGTTTTCCAAAAGAGGGTGGAGCTTTAACAGCTCGCACTTCGGTTGCTTATCAACAACAAAGATGGAGAATCTCACGCAGCCAAAATGACGATTGTCAGTAACGGCGTTCAGCCTTATATTGTTCAAACCGGAGTCGGACACTGATGGAGAGACTTTTAGAACACAATTGGACGTTTCTGAATGGTTAGTGGATACATTTATGTAGTTGCTGTGAAGTTGATTCAACTCATCGACTAGCATGTATGGCATCCATACAGAATTGCCTGTATGGATGCCCACTATACATAGCGTACCTGTTTGCCAAACAGAGCCATACACACCAGGCTAACATTTATGATTGCTATCAAATGCTGGGAATGGTCATATATTTTTTCCAAAATATCGCTTGGACAGAAACGCTCCTTTTATAGCAATCGAGCTTGCCAGGGTCAACTTGCAGGCTATCCAAGCTAACGAGACTCTAAATAGTGTTCTGTGCTCGTCTGTGCAGCCAACGACAGAACAGTTAGCATGCTTTGCTCGAACTTTTGCCATGGCATTAGACCTGGTACACCGTTTTCGCTTGCAAAAACAAAATGGCGGCGCCGTGGGTGGAAACATGCAGATTAAGGGGCGGTAATATTATAATAAGATCCCCTTTCTACATCACAAGGCAAGCGAAATCTGACTGGCAAATTTTTCACATGCTTGCTGAGAAAGGCTTGTCCTTGTTTTTTTTGTTTTTTTTACATTTTCTGGGTTGGTAGATGCATCGGGGGCCTGATTATAGCACTTAAACAAGGAAAAAGTCAGATTTTAATGATATGTCTCCTTTAACTCGTCTCTCAGTTTATAAAAAATCTATTGTGTATATGGGTGTTTTTTTATTTTATTTATTTATTTTTTCAGAAACGTTTGTTTTCTAGTGATTTAACAAATTTCATCCTTTTGTTATATGGAGAATTATGTATAGACTTTACCTAGACCCAAAATGACAATCCTAAAATATGATCTTCAATATTAAAAAAAAAAAAAACATTATAAAATTATTGTCATCATTAACAAAAACAACAATAATCTAAACAAAAGTAAAATAAACATGTAAGATTTCAATGATTTCTATAAAAATCATATCTGTCCCAAAGATGTGGTCATTTCCACCGAGAAAAAACAACAAGCTGTAATTTTGTAAAATTATGCAAAACATAATATATATATATATATATATAATATAATATATAACTTCCACTGCAGTTTCTTTACTGTAAACACAATTTTTGTTTATTTTTACAAATTGAGGAGCAAATCAAAATTGTACTAATGTAACAATTGTACTTTGTTAAGCCTCATAATGGATTGCTTCAATTTACAGATTGAGTGAGTGCTTATTTGAATCAGTAGATTTTGCCACCAGCGCAAAAACATTAACCCCTAGCTGTTAATTAATTTTAGTTGGAGTGTCTTTCACCCCACACCCTCTCGTTCTTTTCCACCCCCCCCCCCCCCGTCTTTACCTCTTTATCTTTTTTAATGTGGGTGCTTTGAGTGCAGTATTGCTTCCTGCCATGCATTACTAAATGCACATGTTTTAAAGGGGGATGGGGTTCAGACCCCAGATATACACACATGAGCACATGCTGCCACTAGCAACATCATCACCCCCACCTTTTTAGAGCAAACAAGCCAAGCTGCTTTATTAATCCCCCGTCACTTATTAAGGACCAACCTCATTTTTCACAACCTCCGCCCCTTTTTCCTTGCATTGTTTGAGGAGAGCGCATTGGCTCCCTCGGGGCCTCCGTCCCCCTCTTCCTCTTTTCCCCTGGAGCTGATGGGATACAGATTATTTTTTTTTATCTTTCATCCCTTAATTCAATCTGTAATTGGTGTTAGGAAGGTCATTAAATATTTCACTCTAAAATTTAAATGAGATATTTTGTTCCATCTAATTAAAAAGTGTGTATTTATATAAGTATTATCTGTTGTGAAGGTGTTGTTGTCCTCACATGCTTGCTGTAAAATGACACAGATATTATGCCATTTCACTCTCTCCCTGGTTCTCTTGAGATCAGACTATTCTAGTCATTACCCGACACTTCCTTTTGCCATAATGGGTCTCCTGACGTTGTTTTATGTGCTTTTAACATCAGTCCATATGCAGAAAGACACATTCATCTTTTAGTCAGCCTTTTAAAAACATTTTGACTGTTACATTAGATTGCAGCAGATTCATAACAAAGCATGTTGTAATAAATAATTTAGCATCATTAAGTCCAGAATTCTTTGCGTTAGACTGAGTTCTGAAGAAAGTCCCAAGCCCTTTATAGCGACAAACCTGACCCGTAACATGGAGCAGACAGAGATTTGTTTTTACAAGTCTTCCAAAAAAAAAAAAAACTAGTGACTAGTGAAACATCTACTATAATATAATTAAATACAATTTATATATTGTTTCCAAAGAAAGTTGGTACTTTTAAATTGCCGACAGTAGAGAAAAGGTTTTTTTTATTTTTTTTTATTTCAGAATTGTGTACTGTAGTTACAGTATCCACCAGCAGGGGACTATGCTAACCAGCCAAACCTTGACCTCTTGATTTAAACGAGAGAGAGAGAGAAGGAGAAATGGAGAGAGAAGCTGCAATACAGCGAGACAGAGCTGAAGGAAGTACTGTAGGAAATAAAAATGGGCTTAAGCCTGCAATGGAATTAGGAGTGAAGAGAAAGATTATAAAACACTGAGCGAGAGAGAGAGAGAGAGACACGAGGCTCTCCCAGGTTCACATTTAAATCACAGAGGACAGAAAGCTGATACAGCGTAAAATAGAACACAGAGGAAAATCAAAGAATCACGATTCATTTCCCAGAGCCGACACACATACACACACACACACACACACACACACACACACACACACACACACGGGCAACAGTGTGTAGTCAGTCTTTGTCTACAGGAAATGAAAGGTTTCTTGTGTGTTGTATGTAAATAGGATGGCACAGGCTCTGTCTGTTACAGCTTATTATTTCAGCTGGAGTTTCATAGCAAGAGTCCTGATGATGTCACGGAGGTGACTGCAGCTACATGAGACTTAAATAAATAACTGTATATATATTTATTTTATCAAGTTTTGTTAATTTACATGCATTCTATCCCCCCCCATAATATATAAAAGCCTGGGGTGTGTGGCTGGACGATATTACAATATTACATCGACAGTATATCAACGACGTCTCGTAAGTATCACGATGTCGATTATAATAGTCAGTTACCAGACGATCATCGACAATATCGGGAAAATATTAGGGCTGGCACAATACTATCGATGCGTCGCGATTCGTAAATCATTTCTAATATTTTCCAAATCCATCGCAAATTGATTCTGAGCTTAGTTTTTAACAGCATATGGCGCTCTAGGCTGTTTTTTAACAGCATGCTCAAATGCTCACAAAAGAAGAGCGCTTGTGCGTTTGGGTGAGTCTGACAGCGTATTTGCACCTCAGAATGCTTTTATGACGCAAGATTAACATAAACAGCCCACTGCAAACACCATTGTAATTCATTTCAACCTTTTATGAATGATTATTTTATAGAAAGTTCAAGTGGTGTGTGTAAGGAATTGGAAGCAAGCAGAGTACAGCTGTTTCTAAAGCACGCAGGGTCATCTGCTGTTAAAAACTAAGCTCAGAATCGATTCGTGAGAGAATCACGATACATACGGAAAATATCAGAATCAATCCAGAATCATTTCTCGATTCGTGATGCATCAATATATTGTCCCAGGCCTAGAAAATTTTATTTTATTTATAGACAAATTTATTTCCATAGCCCCATAGTTATCAAACACATTCACATGCAATAGCATGAATTAAATATTTTCTATAGGCTAGTAGTTAGTAGGGCTAGGAATAGAAAATTGATTCCAGTTCTGGAATCAGATACTTAAAGTCAGGAATCGAATACTTGTCATGAAATTAAAATTTCGATTTTGCTTATCGATTCCTGTGTGCACATTTTAATGTGATTTTAAACCATTCTTTAAGCGCAAGAAGATGCGAAAGAGAACACTTCTGTACTTGTGCGCTGTTTTTTGTGCTGCACACACATCCTTAGCGCGCACAGAGAGCCACCTCTCATATAGTGTACACACAAATACACACATAATTATGTCAAAATATCCCTGTAAACAGTCGGTTTTGTCTCAAGTGAACTTAAAAAGTTGAGAAAAAAATATATTGGATCTGTGCTTTGACAGCAGCCTAATAGCTATACCTGCTGCCACCTGTCATTAATGTTAATCAAAAAACAAAAGAAAAAGTAAATCACTCACTGATCTTGACAGACTAACTTTTGTAACTATAATTAGCCTAATCTATATTTTATTTGCCTGTTGTTCAGTGCTCTAATGGAAACGTGTGTCTGTGTATCTTTGGAGATGTGTTCCCTGTCAAACATTATTTATTCTTACTTTCGTAATTTTGTCAATTATTTTTTTCTTGGTTACACGTCTTGATTTGATGGTTTTTTTTTATTCCTTTAACTTAATGTTGCTATTCATTTTATGCAATTTATTTTGTTCTGCAGATGGAAAAAATTAACGGTGTCCTATAAATTTGAAAAAGCAGTGATATCTCCCATTTTTAAAAAAAATAATATTATAAAATATTTTATTTTGGTCTGCTGTTAAACAGAAAAAAAAAAAAAGAATAAACAAAATGGTAGCAGCCTATATATCTGCACCTATATTAATTTAAATAGTGTACATAATGAATACAAAGAAAATAACAAACATGACCATTGTAATTCTTTTTTTTTTAATATATGCAATTTAGTTAGATTGCAAACTGATGAAGAAATTGCAGTGCTTTGAATATCTTCCAATGTTGGCAGCTCCGTTATAGCATATTGGGAGAGTTATACTTTGCTGTATATTAATAAATAAATAAATAAATAAATAAAATACACAAATATCATTTCTAATTACTTCTGTCTCTAAATAAATAAAACATTAATTTTTATTTCATTATAAGCGGCCAAAAAAAAACAAAACTTGGAACTCTTAACCAGAAAATAATAATAATAATAATAACCTTACTGTTTTTGCTCATGTAAAAATAGACCAATTCATGTTTAATTCCTGATTTTAGACAAATAACAAATGCATTATAGCTTGAATACAAGTTTAAAAACAGCACTAAACTTGTAATTAAATTAAATTAAACTTATCATCATGAAATGTGTCTACTTAGGCGATAACGGCAAAAAGAAATAGAAACATTAGTCCTTATGGGAAAAAAATAGGCAAGACACATTGCTATTCGACATCAACATGCATTTATCATTCTTATAACCACCACCAGAATGTCCACCTTCACCATGAACTTAAATTGGGTTCTGTTCAATTGTATTCAACAGTTCTCCTCACAAAACGAAATTCATTTCAAACACAAATTCGATAAGAACAGAAAATTATTAGCAACACTAACATAACAGCAAAGCTAATGTTTTATGTTAGTTTAAGCTCAAACTAACTGAAGTTAAACCCTTATGTTTTCAACAATTAAATTAAACTAACTGAATTGCAGGCTAGCATAAACTAAAGCCTAACTCAACATGATGTGTGTTTGCGGTGTATGTCGGCATTTTTGTCTCCGGCAGGGGCGGGGCGTGATGTGGGTGGGGCTCAGGCTGAATATATAATCGGATATCGCAATATTATAAAATATTTTTTACATCTTGATGTTTTTTATTCCTTTAAGTTAACATTACTATTAATTTAATGCAATTTATTTTATTCTGCAGACGAAAAAATTAATTGTATACTATACATTTGGAATAGCAGTGTTGGGTGGACATCTTATAGGACATTACTTAAAGATTACCTGTAATATTGACGATATTAACTGTAATATCGACAATTGGATGTTGTCCAAATGCCCCCCATGTCCTTCCCATGATATAAGTTGCTAAATATATACACTACCAGTCAAATGTTTGGACACACTTGAAATGATAAATTTTGATCTTAAATGATTAGAGTTATGCTTTGTTTTTGTTTTTTTTAGACAAATATCAATTTTGTGTACAAATAGAATTATCATTTATATTTAAAACTGTATTATATACATTTTCGTATGTATAGATAGATAGACGATCAGTCAGACGCATTGCCTTTATCCATCAGTGCAGATCAGTGTGGTTTTATGGAGAGAATGAAGGCATGTTTCTCCAGAGCTCCTGAGAGCCGCCCACTTTCTGCTGAGCTCTGCAAACATCAGGGAGAGAGATTGGCCTTATTTTTTCTTCTGTTCTGGTTTGCTGTTCATCAGCTGACAGGGTGAGTTAGTACACACATTCTCTTGACAGTGGACTGCATGACCTCCTGAGCAAAGACTTCATTATTGGCTTTACACTTATAGTAATATTGTGAAAGTGCCAAAACTGATACATCTTTTTTTTTTAATGAAAATTTTAATGAATGTAACATTCAAACGAAGATAAGTACATAATAGAAAGAAAGAAAGAAAGAAAATTATTATTAAATCCTTCCTTACCAGTCATCCTGCACAGGAAAAGTCATACAAATTCATTTGTCAAAAAGAGTGGGAACCCTGAATGTTTTGTGCTGACATTTCAGCCATGTCTCTCTTGAAAAAGGGATTTTAATCTCGAGGGACTAACCTTGTAGAATAAAAATATAATAATACTAAATCTTGGATCAGCATCCATTCCTACTGGTTCAATCTAATCATTTCAGCAGGGGTTTCCTCCTCATGCTAAGACAGTGATGTCATCACTCCTGGTGTGGGGGAGCTCAGACTGACGTAAGACGGAACAGAGCTGTTGGTCTAATTAATATCTGGTGCCAGTCAGTGTGTGTGTGCGTGTACTCTTCACTATACAGAGAGCGCAGAAATATCTCTACCTGACTCTGGTGGCCTGAGAGTGTCCAGATTGTCTTGTTAAGGCACTGCTTTGGGCATCACTGTGTCCTGATGAATAGAAAGTCCTGCACTTTTACATACTGTTTTCATACTGTGCACCTGCTGTCTTTGTCCTTGAACTACAAACCAATGCAAGATGGGCCTTTCTGCAGTGATTTTTAAGTCTTTTATCTGCACTGAACATTCGTTTTTCCCTTTCATTGGAACAGAAGTGTTGAAATGGATATAGGCTGATGAATTGCAGGCCGGACACGAGCATGTGTGTGTCTCTGACCAGTGGCGTGTGAAAAATGGAGACTGTGATTGGGTGCTGAAAGGGCAGCTGAACCGTGAGACGTCCGTCTGTGAGAACACAGGCGATTTATTTACCACACACAGCCTGCTTTGCTTTGCTTTTGACGCACAATTTATTTCATTTTTCACTCAGATGTCCTGAGGGCTTATCAGGCACAAGCTCTGTTTACAGTATCGGAAATTTCAAATTTCAGTTGAGATTAATGCTGAATTTTGGGCTTGTCTTTGTTTTATTCTATGGAATATACAAAATAAATGTAATGAGTTTCAGAGCTTGGTTTTGGATCAATGAGACAAAAACCGTGTCTGAGGGGACAGATCGGTGAGTCTGCAGTGTTAATTATATGCACTATTGAACCGCACCAGTTTGAATATTTGGCATGAAGTGCATTTGAATATATTAGTGAAAACAGGAATTCCCTCTGAAGCTTCATCATGGGTTCCCAAGAGATTTTGGATTGGGTTCAGAAACATCATGCAACTATCTTTCTTTGAGGGGGTGTCACTGGCAGTCCTGGCTCTGTTAGAGCCCATGGTGAAATTGAGAGCAAAAGAAGGAAGAAATATATTTGTTTAATTTTATGTATCAATTTTTATACACTCCCTGTCAAATAATTACAATTTTATTAATGTTTTTGAAAGAAGTTTCTTATACTCTAATGCTCTAGACTGTAAAAAATATTATTTTCATAATTTGTTATCACAACATTTTTACTTTTGTCAAATCAACTTAGAAAATTAATGTGGTTCAGATAACATAATATCTTGAGTTTCTGTTGACTAAACCAATCGCCTTCATTGTATTCATTCAATTTCAATGAACTCAAAATTTTAAGGCAACCAGGTAACTTGCTTTTTTAAGTTAAACCAACAATTCTTTTTTACGGTGTAATAATTCAGAACCGAATCAGCATATTAGAATGATTTCTGGAGCAACGATGCTGAAAATTCAGCTTTACTATCACAGGAATAGATAGCATTTTAAAATAAATAAATTATAAATAGAGAACAGATATTTTAAATTGTAATAGTATTTCACAATATTATTGTTTTTACTGTATTTCAATCAAATAAAATAAGCCTTCTTTTAAGTCACTTCTTTTAAAAACATTTAAAAACATTTTAATTATTCCAAATTTTTATATATAATCTTCTTGTATATGTATATATCTTATATATAACTGTTATATACATGCTACTGTTGGAAATAATTATTGGCTTGCTTGTAGATTAGCTTAAAACATCTACTAAGATACTAGCACAGCTATGTAGGAAATCAGTTGCTCACTTAAGAAAGCGGTCAGTTTAGCGTCAACCACAAAAACAGTTGACCAATCAGATTCAAGCATTCCAAGAATTGTTTGCATTTAAAGCATTTACTTGCATAGTCTGCTGAATACTGGCTAACACTGATCAAGCTGAACTAAGGTGTGTGAAAGGAGGCATCATGAAATGTTCAGAGCCATATGGAGTTCATGCACTCATTGTGAATAATGTAATACTTCTATATTGTGTCAGGCGCTGATGGACAGTTGTGTTCAGACCGCTGGCTAATGTGAGCTGACTGCTGTTCATTAGTCCGGGCCAGATCTGCTGGGACGCCTGCCGTCTCTTGAGCTGGAGTTAATGAGCTTTTGTGCCTCAAACGCCATAGTTATCTTACACTGTGCTGCAAGCCAGTCAGGACAGGGATGTTTCAGTAATGATAATCAGTCCTAATGGGCTTTAGATGAGCAAAGAGTGGTACTGTACAACAGCAAGGTGATGATGATCGTATGATCGGCTCATGGATCAGGACATACGTCACAAAGTCTCTGATGTCATGCCTACAGTTTGTCCTATGAGGTTTGATGTGTATTACAAACAAAACTGGAAAGCACTTGTGACAATTGCAAGCTCCAGTCATATTGCTCGACTGATACGTCAGGTTTCAAAGCTTTTTATCAGTTCGCTGGAACACAAAATAGTGTTTAAAAGGTACTTGGTTGATGACATGAGCACTTCTGACTCTGAGGATGAACTAATCATTGGCTTTGCTGATAATTATCAGGTTAGTGACATCAAATCTTTTGAAAATAGTTAAAGTGAGAGTGTTTTGTTTGAAGCATTTTAGTAGCAAGTAAAAATACTGTAGATTCAAAAGTAATGTTTGAACTCATTCTCAGACTCAGTGTGGTAAACAGTGGTCTTCTGGGTGTTTGTGTGTGTTTGTACGGTTGTGTGGTTCTCTGGAGATCTGTCAGAGCTTTAATCCAGATGTACACCGTGAGTAAGACCACATCTCACAGAATCATGTGTTGTACAGATCTAGAAGTTCGCACAGAAGCACAGGGCAACAGACGCAGCTGGACTGGCCCACAGATGTGTGTGTGTGTGATATTATTTTGAAGAAAAGTGAATTTAGTTCTGAGAAAAGAATAATTTGTTTGCTGATGTCAGTTATTTTGAAAAAAAGATGTGCAAGATGCGATGTTTTTATATGTGATTTTCAACTAAATCAAGGCACCTTGAGTTGATGGGTGAATCCCACCTCAATTAATGACACAAAAAGATTGTAATACATATGGTGTCCCTTAAAGTAACCATGAAATCAAAATCAACAATTCTTATTTTTATGCGGTATTTATTATAAATTATTTATCCAACATGTTTACTGGTGTGAGGGTGAGACAACCTGTCACTCACATGAGATAGCAATAGCAAACCACAACCATCCAATCAATTCCCAATGGATAAAAACAAGTCCTGCTCCCCATTTTTTTAATGTCCAAGAAGCCATTTCACTTGGATATACGTTACAATGGGCAAAAAAAGACTATTGCAACTTCTGTTTCATGGCAACTTTAACAGCAACCCAAAACATACGTCAGTATCGATTGACCTGACCTGGAGAGGTCAACACCTTGCTGTCATCCTATCTACACAGAAAATCTCTTGAGCCTGTAACACAGGAAGACAACATAAGGGATGAATTTATATGTGGCACTATTGCTGTGCGCTGTATATCAGCACAAAACCATGCGTGTAACTGAAAAACCACTCGCAGCTTAACATAACCAGCTTATAATACCAAATGCATAACATATGCAGTGTTATTGTTTTGCATCGTTTTTCAGTGATCACCATGGCAGTTACTGATTAGACAATTCTACTACTTGATGTCTTTCAGACATTGACGCAACGTATTTCTGCAAACCAAGTGCTGTGAACCAAGTGCCGCACTAATTTTGTAGCCATAATGTGTTTCAACTTTTAAGGCACTTTGGTAACTTTATATTAACTGCACGCTATGAACCGCTAGTTAAAGATTAGTAAATAGTTAATTCATCATTTATAAAGCATTAATAGACATTAGTAAGTAGTTTATAAATACAGCTACAAAAGCTTTGTTCTTGATTTATAAGCATATCTATAATGTGTTTAATAATTGTATTTTCATACTTTATTAATAAATTTATCATATCATTAAAATAAGTATTACATTATTTACAAATAAGGAGTTGTCGGTTGTTCATAAGATCATTTAGAAAGTGTAAGTAAATAAACTATTTAAACTATTATATATCTTATTATTTAGACATATAGTAATAGTTACTCAGTGTGTTAATAAATTATTAACACGTATTCCTACTGTAATTTATTAATAATTCGCTGAATAACGCTGAATAAAAGATGGGGAGGAGCCGAAGCTTGCCACCGTTTTCATATGAGTTTTAAAGGGGACTTGTTTCTAAACATTGGCCACTAATTGTCTAAATGGATGAAGTGGAAATGGAGAGGTCTTGGCAGGAAGTGCTCCTTTAATGGGGCAGAGAGTAAGAAATGAATATTATCAGATGTATGTGTTGATGCACACGTTTACATATCATGCGTTTCCCGAGTTAAAAATAAAAAAATAAAAGTTAAACAATGAATGGTAAAATATATATATAGCAATATAGATAAGTTAGCTAGTGTGTCAGATCACGTCTTCTTATACTGTGTGTTTGTGTGAAGGCAAACTCTATTTCAAGGCTCATGTCTCCTCTGCAGTGAAAATGGGTTGCTATGGCAACACTGCACTACTGAGACATATAGATCCTCAACTTGTGTTCCACTGTATATAATCACATGTTTTTTGAGGTCTGCGTTCTGTAAACAAACATGAGCATCTTTCTATGACATTCAGTGGATTGGAATCGATTTGATGATTTGATACTGGTCTCTGGGCTATTGACCAATAATAGCAAATCTCTCTTTATTACAAATACCTTTTCGGATTATTTAAAGGAGATTTGTGTTTTTTTTTGTTAAAATACTTTCTCTTACTTGTAGAGACAACTGTAAATACACCAAGTGTCAACACTGTTGCTCTGTTGCTTTATCAAAGCGTTGCTTTGTTTTTGCGAGAATCCATTCAACCTGACACAGGAACACTGATTTGGCTAATAGTGTGAGTTCAGGGCAGGACGTATGCACAGGCGTGTACGTGGTCTTTCTTTACAAAGTGACATCGCCAACTGCTTGTCTGGCATGCGTAATAGAAAAAGAAAGAAAAAACTTTTCCATTTTTAGTACATCGTTGTCATGTAAACGTACCCATAGATTTGATCAAAAATACAGTAAAAACTGAAATATTATTCTAATGTAAAATGGCAATAGCTAAATTTTCATCATGCTGATTTGCTGCTCAAGAAACATTTCTTAATATTATCAATGTTAAAAGTTATAATGATTAATGAATTTGTGGAAACTGGGATATATTATTTAGGAATCATTAATGAATAGAAAGTTCAAAATAGAAGCATTTATTCTATTTATTGAAATAAAACATTATAAATGTTTTTACTGTCACTTTTGATCAATTAAATGTGTCCTTGATAAATAAAAGTATTAATTTCTTTAAAAAAAATACTGACCCAAAAATGTGTGTACATGGGGTAAAAAAAACACAGTATTTGTACAAAAAAAAAGTATTTGCACAGTTAATCCACAGTTATGTAACAATATTAAAAAAAAAATTGCATTTGTTTTACAGAAATATAGAGCATAAAAAATACAAAATGAAGTTTGTCAAGTTTCAAAATTGAAACAATAAATGTTCAAAATGAAGACAAATGTCTGGGACACTTTATCATTATGAACTTGTGGGACATGTTCATTTGTTAATATAATGAGCTACACAGGTGCTTATTCTGCCGTGACACCTGTGTGAACCTGAGGGGAACTTATGACTGATAAATAACCTAATGTCTCAGAAAAGTGGTTAGTTGTAAAAAAACAAAAAAACAAATGCATTGAAATTCAGACATTTTAAGTGTCCAAAAGTATACAAGTTCTTTTTGGGGCTACTGTATATCCTCTCTGGGTAAGTGACTCAGCAACAATGTTTTACCATAAAATCTAAACACACAGATGTATTACATACATTTCAACTTAAAGCAGCCATTTAAGTTACATTGTCTTTAAAGTTATGTATCTTTTTGTAATGTAATATCTAGTTCCTCTAACTTTGATCATTTTCCATTTGAACTAGGAATAGATGAGGCAATTTCAAAATCCACAATGAAATACTGTCAGTGGCATTGATTTAATTAATGGGATGGGCGAATGGAAGGGTACGAGTGTAGGAATGTGTGTGTGGCGAGGGGGGCTGGGGTTGGCTGGTGCTGGTGGTGTAATGTTGCTGATGCGGGCAGGGACTGCTGCAACCTCCCAGAGCAACACGAGCAAGAGAGAGAGAGAGATAAAAGACAGGGGCAAACTAGTCCAGTCTAGTCCAGAGACACCGAGGTGCTGATTGGCAGAGCCCAGATCAGGGCAACACTGCAACCGCTCATAATACCTGGGGAAATGCCCCCAAATCCCCCTTAAGCTGGGCTGCTGTACTCCAGCATGGCTGACTGGCTCCTAACAGTAGCGGCGGGTTGAGTTGTGCTGAATCTGGCTGCCTGTGCCGGTGTATTTGTGCAGCGGAGGGGACGGGAGGGGGGTGCGTAAAAAGAGCTGATAAGCAGGATGACAATAAGACTCGAGCAGGACAGATTCCAGTCGGGGAGGCCTGCCGCACGGAGGGGCCCGCTGCTATTTCGGTCCACCAGATCATGATTACACTCAGCCAGGAGAGAGACCACTAGTGCCTACAAATATGGTAAGTGCCGTCCCATCCGAGCAAGTATGTGGAGCTGGTTGGAGCAGAGGGTGACAGCTGGGAATGGGAGTAGGCTAACGGTGCTAATGTCCCGCATCCGTATTGATGATGAAGTGGATTTGTGTGGTGTGTAGGGTAGAGTAATGCTACTGGATTGTGGCTGGGATGTTCCAACTTGCTTTTCATATAGTATCGTAGTATCTCAAAGTTGACAAGGACATGTGTTTTCAGCTTTAATGCACCTCCGGAGTGGCTGATTCCAAACTCTAGCTCATTGATTACCAGGATCGTTCAAGACTGCAGGGTGAAAATTACAATGGAGGATGGAGTAGATGTAGAAACAGTAAGTTCACTTTGAAACAACATTCTTGTTTGGGGTTAGTGAATGAGATGGTCAAAGGGTGGTTTTGCTGAGTATTTGATGCTGTGGTGTTTTCGGTGCATGGTTGGAGCGTAGTGGTGCATTGCTTGAAAGGGCTCCGGTTTCATCTGACAGTGTAACAGGAAGGCGTTGGTATTAGATATGCAAGTTTTTAATTTAGATTGATATAAATCTAAACTTGTGAGCTCAACTGTTGAGATCATTTAGTGCAGGGGCTGATTTTGTGAATCGGATTGTGCATCAGGTCCGGGAGTGGGAGTTGGAGTGGAACTGTCATGGTATGTTGTGGACTGACTGACATGGTTCTCTGTGATAGTGGTTGACCGATGTTTGACCTATACAGTATATATATATATATATATATATATACGGTGACTTAAAGGGTAAGTTCACCCAAAAATGAAATTTCTGTCAATAATTACTCACCCTCATGTCGTTCCAAACCCGTAAGACCTTCTTTCATCTTCGGTAGAAGATATTTTTGATGGAATCCAAGAGTTTTTTTTATCCTCCATAGAAAGCAACATAATTACCACATTCAAGGTCCAGAAAAGTAGTAAAGACATCGTTAAAATATTCAACGTGACTATAGTGGTTCAACCTTAATGTTATGAAGCGATGAGAATACTTTTTGTGCGCAAAAACAAAACCAAAATAATGACTTTATTCAACAATTTCTTCTCTACCCTGTCATTCTCCTACACTGTGATAGTGTAAGAGACATTGCATAAAGTAATCAAATGTAAAATAACACTGGATAGTCTTCAGTTTGTTATTAAATTTACAAAAGTTATTCAGTCATAAGCAGTAAATAATGTTTTGTTTGTCCCTTGTTGTTTGATTAACATTTAAAGATAGCATCAGAAATATTAGGCTGCTGTCACTTTAGGACATAATGCACGGATCCAATATACTGATACAGGCACACATTTTTCTCTACTGTTTACGTTCACTGAAGCCATAACCGACTACTGACCAGGATACTCGCTGAGACTGGCATATTTTTTTTTTGTAAATTTGTCCGTTCAAGCACAATAAGACATGAAAGAGAGCTCAATTCAGTATTTGCGCACTGTCTGAAGTGCAGCTTTTTTTGGTGTATGTGCGCACATGTAAAACTTTCCATAGATCGCGCAAGTAACGAATTGAGTTCCCTTTTGCGTCTTCTTGCACTTTGGTATTTAAATTGCCATGAATTAAGCTCTTGTGACGATGCACTGCTGGCCTATCAACAAGATTTAATTAACAAAGTTGTCAGTCCCACTTTATATTAAGTGGCCTTAACTACTATGTACTTACATCAAAAAATAAGTACAATGTACTTATTGTGTTCATATTGTATTACAAAACACTTTTGCTGCTATTGAGGTGGATACGGGTAAGGTTAGGTACAGGTTTGGTGGTATGGGTGGGTTTAAGGGTGGGTTTAAGGGTGGGTCAAGGTGTAAGGGAAGTGTAAACAGTGTAATTATAGATGTAATTACATGCAGGTATTTTTTTTTAAATATAAGTACAATGTAAAAACATGTATGTACACAGTAAGTGCACTGTATCAAATGATTAATTTAAATGTACATAGTAGTTAAGGCCACCTAATATAAAGTGGGACCAAGTTGTCTAACTTAGTGCAAACTTTGATGCAAATTTCTCTGGTCACATTCCAATTAAAATATAATATTTAACAACCAACATGTAGATACATGCAGAAAAAATAGGAAATTATACCATACAGAAACCCCTGCAGAACCTCATGACTGTGTGTCAAGGTCAATAAGCTTCTTAAAATATAATTTAACCATTTTATGACAAAGCAAGTCTAGTTCAAATTGTAAAATGTCATGTGGTGCAACTCCCAAAAAAATGCTATGATAATTATTAATTAATTATTCATGATATTAATAAAAAAAACTTTTAGCATGAAAAATGAATTCGAAAACTTTTTGAAAATAATAATAAAGATGTGTACACTCACGTGTATTCAAGATGTAAGGTCATCACATATCAACTTTTCTTAACCATATGAAATCAACATTTCATTAAAAAAAGTACATTTCTAAACACTTGTAATATGTGTTTTAAAAAATCTTTTTCTTTATCATGGCAACTCTCATATGTCATTGACCCTAATACAGATAATCTCAAAATGGACAAATATCATCAGATATTTCTTCTGTTCTGGCCAATACATTGGTCTATCATTATTCTGTGGCATTATTACAGTTGTCAGTTGTTTATCTGATTTGTTGTTCTGCAGTTGTCAGTGTGAACTAACTTTGTAGGCTGCTCTCCCACGGTTTGGCCTGCATGAGGATTTCCGCAAAGCATTTACAACGTCTTATTGCAATGCATCTCGACAGCTGCATGAAGTGACCCATACACCTCACAAATTGTCTGAGAGGAACACTGATTTTAGTATACACTCTTGCCCATACTAGTTGCCCTCCCAGGCACTGGTTAAACTGGAAAAATTCTTGTTGAACATTGTAACATGTTCCTTATTGTGCCAGATTTATAAGTGCACTTTGTATAGGATTTGATAGATTTGAAGGAAATATAACCACTGGAATACATCAAGATACTCCTGAGGGAAAATTTGACCTTAAACCTCCAAAAAGTGGGCTCAAAAATGGTTGCAGGCAGCTTTTCATAAGGGGGTCTGGAGTGCAATGTTTAACTTTTCATTATCCGATCAATTCCTATTGGTAAAAGCATTCCTACCCTACATATCCTCTTATTGAATATACTTCACTCTGAATTTGACGGGGGTTTTTTTTTAAAGTCAAAATTATAAATATACTATCAGTCAAACAATGGAAATATTTTTTTTAAAGAATGCTCACCAATTCTGCATTTATTTGATGAAAAATGATGAAAAAAAACAGTAATAATGTGATATATATATTTGAAAGAGTATACATTTTAAAAAGAAGATGGTCTGTTTGCATAGAGGGATGTGAACACCTACACTTTTATTTTCATGCTCCATGCTTGATGAGATTTGAAGGTCCTTTATCATCATGAAGCGTGACACAGGACGCCGTTTCATTCTGCAGTCCTGCTCTATCTGCACTTTACACTGAAGAGCGTCAGGAATGAGGACAGATACATCACACACTCAGCTCTCTTCATGCATGTGCTGTTATCTGAGCATGCTGTGAATGTGTGCGCGTGTGTGCAGTGTCAATTGACAGCTTTTCTCTATGGCTTAAAACACTGCACTCACTCGCCACCCTGCAGGCAAGTCGCGTTATAAAGACAAACAACGATGTGTGTGTGTGTGTGTGTAAAACAATCAGTGTATGTGCTCATCCGACTCTGTTGGCTGCAAAGGGAACGTTCCTGACTGGATAACTGCATAATCTCCAGTCATTTTTTCACATGTTTTATTTGTCATATGGATAATGTAGGCAGCTAGATACAGATCATGGCTTGTATAACTTGTACTTGTCCTATATCCTGATATACATTCACATTAATTTGCATTCATAATTATGGCAAATTAGCGTTAGAGATCTGTATATTTGCCCTTCTTACTGACTGTAATTGGCCTCGTTGTGTGTGTATGTTAGCCTGTGTTCCTGTAAGGCTTGTGCTGGGCTTCTGCTAATGCTGGCTGATGATCAACCCTGATAAAACCCATTTCTATTCGGCACTGGGCTGCGGGATAGGACATTTCCTCAATCTGATGATCTTAGCTGTCTGTCAACCACATAGTCAGTGTAATGGAGGCAAGGTAGTAAGAGCTGTGCATGTAAACCTCACTCCCCTAGTGACTGATGCTAGAGACTGCGATCTTTAGTGTCCTTGTTAGCGTGCCTGCCTCCCATGCCAGAGACGCTGATTCAGATCTCACTCGGAGTGGGTCAAGTAGGACCGGTTACATTTAGTAGTGACCCAGAGAGGAGTGAGGTTTAGGGGGGTGAGTGTAATGGAGGCAAGCTAGTATGAGCTGTGCGTGTAAACCTCACTCCCCTGGCCTCAAAAGGCACACTGGCGACTGACGCTAGAGACTGCGATTCTTTTTAGCGTCCTTGTTAGCACGCCTGCCTCCCATCCCAGAGATGCTGGGTCGAATCCCACTCAGAGCAGGAGTAGGACAAGTGGGACCGGTTACATCAGGACAGATCTCTGTGTGCATTGCTGTGTTTCAGCCTCTCAGGTTCTTTGTAAATGTAGCTGGCTTCTCAAGTGATGCATCAATTGAGTTCCATGTTCTCTCTGAGAACAATCCTATTTTCTAAATCCATACAAGGGACTGCTGGCCATACCTTGCCAGGATATTGAACAAATCATTTTGTATTGAGTTTTCGTATACTCTATAAAATGATGCATGACATTCACTGCTAAATCAATGGACCTGGTGTCAGATAAATCAATTACTATGTCTCTAGTAGCTAGAGTTGGCCAATATAGCTTTAAAAATCTTTATATTTTTAAGATTTTGGTAACACTTTACAATAAGGTTCATTAGTTAAACATTAGTTAATGTATTAACTAACATGAACTAACCATGAGCAATACATTTGTTACTGTATTTACTAATCATCATTAACATTAGTTAATGAAAATACAGCTGTTCATTGTTTGTTCAAGTTAGTTCACAGTGTTTAACTAATGTTAACAAGATTTTAATAATGTATTAGTAAATGTTGAAATTAACATTAACAAAGATTAATAAATGCTGTATAAGTGCAGTTCATTATTAGTTCATGTTAACTAATTAACCTTATTGTAAAGTGTTACCAAGATTTTTGATGATATTCGACAATACTTTTACATAATTTATTAATCAGAAAATAGTAATACATTTTACATTGTATAAATTAACATTTGCTAATGTATTATGAATGAAACTAAAAACTAAAAGCATAAAAACAATTGTTACTTGAAATAAAATAAATGTAAAAATAAAATATAAAAAACTTAAACTTTTTTATACACATATGTGCATAAACATTTTGTGTGCTGATGCAAAAGAAGCATTGATTTAATTATGGAGTGAATCATTAATTCACAGAAATGCACAATAAAGGCATGAAAAGTTATGCAAGCATGGCTGGGAGCATTAGAACAACTGCAACAATAAGTAATTAAAGACAGTTTTAGATGACACATATCGAGATTTGTAACAATATGCTAATGCATTTGTAAAATACAGCCTTTTACAACAAATTTGAAAAAGGGCAGACATCCAAAATGGACGATATGGAAAATGCTGCACTGAATCAAACAAGACAAGTTTTATGATATTTGGGCACACCGTTCAAAAGTTATAAGCAAAAATAGCATTTTTTTATATCTCCCGACCAGTAGGTGGCACTGTGCTGAAACATTGCAAGTAGCCTCAGGTCATGCTTGCCATGACATGTACCAAGACTGTGGCTGTGTTCGAAATCGTTCCTATACACTCATTCACTATTCCCTACATTCCTCCACTAATATAGTCCACTTAAAGGAGTGAATGAAAACAAGTGGTTGAATTCAAGTCAAATCAAGTCAAGTCACCTTTATTTATATAGCACTTTTTACAATGCAGATTGTGTCAAAGCAGCTTTACAGTGATAACTGGTATATAATTTTGGCTGCACAGCAGCTTTTAAAGAAAATGGTGTCAATGCAGGCAGATCAAAGCACTGTTGAATATCAAATGTCAAGTGTCCCCAACTAAGCAAGCCAAAGGCGACAGCGGCAAGGAACCCAAACCTCAACAGGTGACATCAGGTGGCAAATAGGTGTTAAAATGGAGAAAAAAACCTTGGGAGAAACCAGGCTTAGTCGGGGGACCAGTTCTCCTCTGGCGAACAGTGCTTTGTTACAATTCAGGTAGCTAACATAAGTCCGATGGGATCGCAACATTCAAAGTGTTTTTTCCAGTTCCATCCAGTTGAGGATCGTATTCATCACGGAGGTACAGACGGTTTGTTGAGGAACTGTGCCACTGGCTGTCGTGTTGATGAGGCCTTCACAGTGGATGATCTAGTTGACTCAGTCTCTGCTGATACTTCAGGGCTGCATTGTGGTCATGTCAAGGCGCAGGTCCTCGATCTCACCTGGATATGGCCCGGATAAACCTCGGGATAAACAGAGAGACTAATATTAGCGTAGATTCCATTCTTCTTCTGATGTAACGAGTACATCTAGTGTTATAGGAAGTGTTCCCAGTTCCTAATTTATGCAGCCTAACAATCCTTTAACAGATTTGAAAATATAAATTGATAATGTGTTATGTGTATGCCAAGTTAAAAAGATGCGTTTTTAGTCTAGATTTAAACTGACAGAGTGTGTCTGCTTCCCGAACAATGCTAGGAAGATTGTTCCAGAGTTTAGGTGCCAAATAGGAGAAGGATCTGCCGCCTGCGGTTGATTTTTATTCTGAGATCGCAATAGACATGAAGGACTATAATGCATTAAGAGCTTGCTCAGGTACTGGGGAGCTAAACCATTTAGTGCTTTGTAAGTAATTAGCAAGATTTTAAAATCTATACGATGTTTAACAGGAAGCCAATGCAGTGTTGACAGAACTGGGCTAATATGGTCATGCTTCCTAGTTCTAGTAAGAACTCTAGCTGCTGCATTTTGTACAAGCTGTAGTTTATTTATCAGGCGAGCGGAACAACCACCCAGGAAAGCGTTACAGTAATCTAGCCTTGAGGTCATGAACGCATGGACTAACTGTTCTGCATTTGTCATTGAGAGCATATGTCGTAGTTTAGATATATTTTTAAGATGGAAGAATGCAGTTTTACAGATGCTAGAAACATGGCCTTCAAATGAAAGATTGGTATCAAAGAGCACACCCATGTTCCTAACTGATGACGAAGACTTAACAGAGCAGCCATCAAGTGTTAGACAGTATTCTAGGTTATTACATGAAGAAGTTTTTGGTCCAAAAATTAGAATCTCTGTTTTTTCTGAATTTAGTAGTAGGAAATGACTAGTCATCCAATTTTTTATATCAGCTATGCATTCCATTAATTTTGTGAATTGGTAAGTTTCGCCAGGGCACGAAGAAGTATAGAGCTGAGTATCATCAGCGTAACAGTGAAAACTAACGCCATGCTTCCTAATGATATCTCCCAAAGGAAGCATGTACAGTGTGAAAAGCAACAGTCCTAGTACTGAGCCTTGCGGTACTCCATATTGAACTTGTGATCGATATGACATCTCTTCGTTTACTACTACAAACTGATAACGTTCAGATAAGTATGATTTGAACCATGACAATGCAATCTAACTAATGCCAACATAATTTTCAAGTCTATTCAAAAGAATATTGTGGTCGATAGTGTCAAAAGCAGCACTGAGATCCAGTAACACTAAAAGAGAGATACAACCACGATATGATGATAAGAGCAAATCATTAGTAACTCTAATGAGAGCAGTCTCAGTACTATGGTACGGTCTAAATCCTGACTGGAAATCCTCACAGATACTATTTCTTTCTAAAAAGGAACATAGTTGTGATGATACTGCCTTTTCTAGTATTTTTGACAGAAAAGTGAGATTTGAGATCGGCCTGTAATTGACTAATTTTCTAGGATTAAGTTGTGGTTTTTTAACAAGAGACACCAAGTGCGCCGGAAGGGCTGCTACTTTTGCATAGTTTGCGCTTGCTGTATAATAATTATTGGAACCTTAGCAAACTGGCAGCTCCAGTAATAATGAAAAGATTTATCTTGATCTCTGTCATGGAAACTAGCATGTATAAACCTTAATTAAACAATTTAATAATCAATTAAAAAGGAATTAATATCTGTATGATATTACGCTGTAGCCACATTGGATCAGCGGTTTGGAAAGTGGATGGATGGATGGATGGATGGATGATTCAGCTGTGGGCGCTATCATCTGTTTAGTTGACTCTCACAGTGCGTTATGGTTATTCTGTAGCAGTTGTGCATACATTGGTTGTACATTCGTTATTGCAGTGCATTGTGGGATTCAATGAGTGCCCTTAAAAACGTCCACTATTTCGGACACCACTACAAATGGCTGTCCCCACAAATAGTGCCCAATTTAAGGGTGTAGGGGGGCGATTTCAGACACAGCCCATGTCTCAATACCCTAAAGCATTGTGGAGATCTATTTTGACATGCTCTTCGTCAAATCCGTTTGCGTGTTATATGAAGACGTTTGGGTCTTTCAGAAAGCTTTTAATAACTGCCAGCATGGTCTGAAAATGATCTGAGGCAATTTTGGCGAAAAAAACAAACAAACAAACAAACAAAAAAACGGGCGAACCATCTAGGATGAGTTTGAAAAAGTAATTTTTGTAAAAATTCAAAATGACTAAAAATGACCCTTACGGTTCAAAAGTTATTAGCATAAACGTAAGTACAAATTAGGACAGTTGGTGGCGCTAGAGGGAATAAGTTAGAGATGCCAAATTTGCAGTGGTTAATGTTCAGACTATTCGCTATCCATGTGCATCATTTCATCATTTTCACCATTTTCCTGCAAGTGGTTCTATGGGCTGCCATAGATTAAAAAGCAGAAGAAGAAGAGGAAGGAGGAGGAATAATAATAAGAAGAACACTAACAGATACAATAGGTGCCTAATTATTGCAATGTTCATGGTTTCATTTTATTATATATTGCCAGCAAAATTATCTTGAATATATAATAATTATTCAATTTATCTTGTACAGTCCTACTTTCTAATGATCAAAAAGACTTCCTGCAGGTTTTGTTGAGGCCTTTCCAGAACATGCTGTGTGATTCCTAGTGATACAGAGAGCAAGACAGAGACAGAGAGAAAGAGAGGCAGACAGACAGAGAGAGAGAGAGAGAGATGTTCAAAGGAAACTCCCACACACTGCAGAGGTTGAGCCCACATTACATAGAGAGAGGATGAGAGAGGAATTCTACATGCTACATGTATCTAGACAGAAGCCAGGGACTGATATTGCTAGAAAAACTGAGAGACTAAAGGAGTATGACATGATTAATGATTAACCCGAATGAAACACCTTCGTTTGTACTTTGTTTGGGTGCATTTTTTTCACTGCCTCCAGTGATTTACAATCTAAGTGTATAATTTCCAACCTGATCTCATGCGTTACAAGGTGTCAGTTTAGTTTGAATTTGTACGATGTAAATCATACAAAAACTTATGATTATTAGAAAAAAGTAAGCATGAAGGTCCACCCCTAACCCCACCTTAGCACATACCCGTCACTGGGACGTAAGCAGATTGTACAAAAGCATACAATTAAGATTATTCGAAATCATATGAATTAGCCACCAATTTGCCAAAGTGTAAAATAGTTATGAATTGCTATGAGATTGTGTTGAAATATAGGCATCAATATCATCACCAAACGAAATTGTAAAAATCGTGACTGTTTTCAAATAGATTTCTTGAACACTCCCTTTAGCTGCCATTGGTCAAACGAACAGATAGTCCCGCCCCAAACTCATGCCATGGGTTGAGCCAGTGCAGCTGTTGCTAAGATGTTCAAACAAACAGCATCAGATTTAATTGAGCAATAGAGACACAAGATGCGTCTCAAATCACATACTGCCTGAGTAGGTACGACATTTAATGAAGAACTTGTGACCAAAAGTATGAATGTGTTGTAGGAATTAAATCTGGACATACTAAATCCCCCATGTTGTGATTATTATGTGACATAGTAGGTCATCTGGGTACTTTCCACCTGCTGTTTTAGGAAAATGGCGAATTCAGACATGCTTATTTCATATGAACATAGAGGTTTTGAAAATTGATCCCCAGTTTTAGTTATGTAAATCCTAGACTAATGTTATAGTATGTACAGTAACTGGTTGTGTGAATGGATTCAGATGCAGGCACTGTGGTGGTGTGTGTTCATGTGTGTGTCGGGTGTGTCATGACTACAGCACTGCAGCAGACACACCCTTTCTCTCTCTCTCTCTCTCTCTCTCTCTCTCTCTCGCTGTCTCTCTCTTCAATGTGTAAATATCTGGACACTGAACTGTTGGCACAGACCACACCTTTTTCCCAGATCTACATTTACATGCTCATTTGTACTTGTATTAGCCCTGTGTTAAATTAATGGACTAGGGTTTTTATGACTCCTGATCTTTTTATTTTACCTCATTCATATTTTCATATTCAGAATAGAAAGGTTTTAGTGTTTCATCCACTGAGACCTGTTAATATAGAAATGCACACATAGATAAAACACACTAAAGCATGTAAAGCATGTATGCAGAGTATGTGTGGCATTGCACTAGGATAGACTAGGATGTTGTTGTTAAATGCTATTTCATTACAGTCAACAGTGTTGGAATTAGCATGTGGCTGGATGATCACATAGTAGGAGCTTTTCATGTTTGTAATAAGAATTTGTACTTCCGGCAAACATGGATTGATTTCTTTTTTTTTTTTTTTTTCTTTCTTCATGATATAGGCTACCATGCACATTAAATAACATAAAATTATTTTGTTTTTTTAGAATCTCGTAAAAACTGTCAAGAAATGTCCAGGTCATACAGTATATCACCCCAAAATCAAAAGAAATAGATAAGAAACTGACAAATCCATTTATTTTTATTCATTCATTTTTTTTTTGTACATGATTTTTAAGAACATTTCAAGAACATTTCCCCTCAAATTCTAATTATTGCACTGCAAAATAATACATATATTTTTTAACTTTTTTATTTGCTCTACTGAATTTAAGCTAAATTGCCATGAAAATAATATCACAATGGTTCTAAAAACACTCAAATAAATAAGTATATATATATATGTGTGTGTGTGTATATATATATATATATATATATATATATATATATATATATATATATATATATGTATATATGTATTATTCACTTCCTGTGTGAATGTCTGTGGAATCCTGCTCTCAGGGCAACACTGCTTCAAGCTCTGTGACATTTCCTTGCTGTTCTTTCTCAGGCCCTCTTTTACATAACTACAGCTAGTTCATTCACTGTTTATTTGTGTTTCTGTTATTATAAATGTCAGCCAGATAGCCAATCAGACACAGGAAAGGCAGCTGGAATCTTGGCAATGACTTGCTGCACGATCAGCCATTAGTGTAGAGATCTGAGGTGCACTTCACTTTTGTTTCACATAGCATTTAATAAATGGGCAAAAGAGCAGTTGACTTTTAGAGTTAGATTTACTGAAGAAGATGTGAGTGGAAATCTCGGCACATTGCTATGTGGTTGCTAGGGCACTGCTATGTCCATTAATCTCTTTCTTTTACTTTTTTTGGTTTTTGCTAAATGCAGTAAAGATGCTATAGGTTGGATTTTGTTATCTGTTCTTTTTTGAGGACTTCTTTCTCCCTCTTGAAAATTGGAATTGTCAGCACATGGTGTTATTGGTTCCTCTTGATCAGTCAGGGTTTGTGAAGAAGACAATCTGATTGTTATTTCTCTCTCTTGCAGACTGACAGTAATGCCAGTTACCTCAGAGCGGCCCGGGCTGGAAACCTTGAGAAAGCCCTCGATTACATAAAGTCTGGTGTGGACATCAACATCTGCAACCAGGTCATACATCTTCCTTTTTGTAAAATTAACATTTAAATTTGATATTTGGCATCATAAATATGTTTGTAGGCACTGTACATTACAATTCAAAAGTTTGGGGTCAATAAGACATTTGTTTTAAAAGATATGAATACATTTATTCTGCAAGGATGCATTAAATTGATCAAAATTGACAGTAAAGACATCTATAATGTTACAAAAAAATGTCCATTTCAAATAAACACTGTACTTTTGAACTTTTATTCATCAAAGAATTCTGAAAAAAAAAAAAAAAAAAAAAAAAAAAAACATGAAGCTAGGCTTCCACAAAAATATTAAGCATCCCAACTGTTAATATTAAAAAGAAAAATCTTGATCACCAAATTATCATATTAGAATGATTTCTAAAGGATAATGTGACACTGAATACTGGAGTAATGATGCTGAAATATGAATATATTTTTTAATACAAAAATTATAGAATTATTATAAAAATGATAAAAACTAGGAGTGGATCCCTTCAGACTTTCCAAAGTTGTGTTACCTTTATTTAATGACATAAACCTTTAAATGACATTTTCTGTCTCTGATATGCCTCATATTGACCTTAAATAATGTACATAAACAGCAAATAAATATATTTTAATATGTTTTTCTCTGGATGCAGAATGGGTTGAACGCTCTTCATCTAGCATCTAAAGAAGGGCATGTGGAGGTTGTGGCTGAGCTTATTAAACTTGGTGCCACTGTGGATGCGGCAACAAAGGTAACACCCACATCACCAGATCTGATACTATGACACACAACTAAAAATGTCAGAACTAGTATAGAAGACTAAGCATATGAATTAAAGATGACAAGTGTGTTACTCAGCTGTGCATGAATTCATAGACATGACTTTGCTGCATCAGCAAGTCTTTAATGTCACTGTTGCCTGATGTTCAGGTTGACTTTGAGCCTCTACCAAAGGCTGGATCTGCTCATTCATGTAAAGGATCTTTAAGAAGAAGATTTCTGTAGAGGTTTTAGAAACTCTCCCATCTTAAAAGTGGATTCTTCAAAGTGATATTTATGTAGAGACAGAAATAGCGAAGAAGCATTCCAAAAGACAGCTGGTCTAGGAAAAAAACATTGTGTCACTGTTCACATTGAGTCAACCTGCTCTGTCATGTTCTTCTGATTCTAGAAAGGAAACACCGCTCTGCACATAGCATCACTCGCTGGACAGGTGGATGTCGTGAAGGAACTTGTGACTCATGGAGCGAATATCAACGCCCAGTCTCAGGTACAGTCAGCACCTGACTAGCCATGTGTGGCCTTTAATTTACTTTAAATACATCCTCAAACACAGTTGCAAATGCTTGGCCAACCCATCGCAAGCTTGTAATTTCGTTACTGTGCTATAATCGTGCGTAGCCAGACCTTCAGACTGATGGCGGAAGGTCTTGAGCTTTTATTGGCCAATTGATCCTGATAAGTGCTCAATGTCACAGTTGTAAACATGGCCGTTTTTTTCTTCCATGAGTTGTGTTGAGACTACAGTGCTGGTAACAAACTTTAATTACCTTCAAAAATTGGTGCCATTAAACCTAGTGTGTGTGAAGCTAGTTCGAAAAAGTACAGTAGCTTGCCAAGCTACTTGTAATTTAAAGTAGTTTACTGTAGCTACTGTAAAAAAAAAAAAAAGTTGGCTACAAATGGTAAAGTAGCAATTTTTCCAACAAAATCATTGCCAAATATCTGAAAAATGTAAGCAGATTCTATCTGGGTCTGCTAATAACTATGCTAGCTAATCTTAGCTAACTTATGGTTATCTACATAATTAGCATCACCAAAAAAAAAAAAAAAAAAATTTAAAACTTAAAACAAAAAGTAGCTAACTACATTGAAGCTACATGAAGGAAGAATACAGGTAGTACTACTTTTAGTTAGTTTTACTTTTCACCATTAATTAAACAGGATTTTTTTATTTTTTTTATTCAGGTAGTTAGCTATACACAACTACACCAACTTTGACTAACTTGTTAAGCAAGATTGTCTTCAAACTGTTGCTCGGCCATGACAGTGGTTGAACTGAAAGAAAGAACTAACCATAAAAGTCAGTTTATGCTAATATTGCAACATGAACTAGCGTTGTGTTATGAGTATTATGAATTTTAATTGAATTAATTGAATTTAATTGTGCTCAGATATCTTTAAAAGAATTTAGAAGTGCTGCATTAAATATAACCTACTTACAGTATGTCTCCATTTTGAGGAGAAACTGTTGGGATTTGAGAGCTGGTATGGTGGATAGTTTTAGTAGTGTGTGTGTTTTTGCCTTGTCACTGAAACTACCCTCAGGGAGTCCAAAATTAAACTCATGTACACGTGTGTGAGAGACTAGAGACAGACTTTGTTTTATCTCAAGACCTTATCACAAGTCCAGCCTGGCTCTGCTTTCTCACACTGCAGTGCTTAAAATAGAGACACTCACTGAATGAGGCTGATTGTGAATTGCTAAATGTTTACAAGAAGTTTGCTACAGAGGGTTGCTAGAACAGTATATTTTTGCAAGGGTTTTCTTTTTGCACTGTAGTGTAAAAACGATCTATGTTTATTTGTGCACTCCACATTTATAAGTATTCTTCTTCTTGTTGTTTTATGGCGGATCCCAATCACATAAGTGCATTACCGCCACCTATCACCCAAATCACACCTATCACACTCTAACTACAATCTCCTGATTTACCTTATTCCACCAACCTACATAAAATCACCCTTTAATTTTTATACCCGCCTAGAGGCTGAAGCTTCATCTGGCACTGCGTGTTCAGCTTATCCATTTCCACACTCAGCCCCCATAGAGGAAAAAAAAACATTTCTAAGTATTAGCAAGCTAGTTACCTTTATGGTTGATTCATTTCGGCTATGTTATGTTAATAGTGCTAATACCCTAATACCCAGGCCTATACTGAATATACACTCTCAGAACTCTACAGAAATCTCTGCAGATTAACACAGAATTAGATTTTTTAATTACGCTCTCAACCACTAAGAAGAAAGTAATACTCTTATTTCTAACACGTTTGAACATGAACCATTCCACATATTTTCCAACAAATTCACTGCAGAAAATGTGAAAAAAAAGAAAAAAAATCAGAAGATTCTGTCTGCTAATAACTATGTTAGCTAATCGTAGATAACGTATGGTTAGCTAGATAACCAACATTGCCAAAAAATCAAACGTTTGAAAATTGCAACAATATTTATCTAGTATCATACATTTAACATAATAGTGTCTACTACTTAAGTTATTAAGTTAAGCTAACTAAGCTAACATGCCTACATATTTACTTAACTCTCATGGACCATGCTGGAAAAAAACTTCATTGCCTAGAATGCCTCAAATTAAACTTAAAAATTACTCACCCTCATGTCATTACACACCCGTAAGACCTTTGTTCATCTTCGGAACACAAATTAAGATATTATTAATAAAATCCAATGATTTCAAAACAATGCTTCATGAAGCTTCGAAGCTTGTTTCGAATCAGTGGTTTGGAACGTGTATGAAACTGCCAAAGTCACGTGATTTCAGTAAACGAGGCTTTGTTACGTCATAAGTGTTTTGAAATTTCAATGGTTCACCACTGGGGAGGGGGGGGGGGGGGGTGACTTTGGCAGTTTGATACACACTCTGAACCACTGATTTAAAACAAAAGATTAGTAAAGCTTTGAAGCTTCATGAAGCAGTGTTTTGAAATCGCCCATCACTAGATATTGTTGAATAAAGTCGTTATTTCGTTTTTTTGGTGCACAAAAAGTATTCTCGTCGTTTCATAACATTAAGGTTGAACCACCGTAGTCACATGAACTGTTTTAAATATGTCTTTAGTACCTTTCTGGGCATTTGAAAGTGTTAATTATCTTGCTGGCAATGGAGGCCTCACATTGCCAAAATCGGATTTTATCAAAAATATCTTAATTTGTGTTCTGAAGATGAACAAAGGTCTCACGGGTGTGGAATGACATGAGGGTAAGTAATTAATGACAGAAATTTCATTTTTGGGTGAACTAACCCTTTAAAGGTATTTCAAATAAGATTCTAAACTTGTTTGCCTAAGTGTGCTCTTGTTCCTGCTACAGAATGGCTTCACACCACTTTACATGGCTGCCCAGGAGAACCACCTGGATGTAGTCAAATTCCTCCTGGATAACGGATCCAGTCAGAGCATTGCCACAGAGGTGAGCAGGACCTTCTGTTCCTATCCATTCATCACTTACCTCACTCCATTTCCGAGCACTGTGTATGAAGCATCATACTTATAGGTCCATCTAGCAATGATACATATAAAACCTGACTCAGAATGCCCGGTGACCTTGCTGTCCTTTTCAAGGCAGCAGGCAGACACTAGTTGCGTAGTGAGGGTATTGAATGCCTGGCTTGAAGTGTGTGTGGTGTGTGTGTGCGTGCATGACAGAGCAGGGTGCCAGACGTCACTGTCCTTGAGAATGTACCAGGCTCTTGTGTCTCTCAGACAGTGATTATGCATCCAAGAACATTTCCATGTTTGAAGAGCTGTTTGCATGTTAATGATCCGTGTTGGTGAGAATGAAGATCTGTCTGAAATTCAACCACAAAAAGATGCATTACAGTATTTTGATGTCAAGCTGCTCTTTGAGAATTTTTAACTAATTTTATGTTGCTTTTATTAAACATTCTGCCATTATACAATCATATATATATGTTGCATTTTTTTCTCACTATATGATTGATATTTTATATTCTTGTATGAATATTTTCTTTTTATTTAAGTGTTTGTTAATATCATTTCCTACAGTTCAATTTATTTAGAAGTAGCTCATCTAAAAGCATAAAATGCTATTCTTTAGTGGGGTTTTCCACACAAGAGAGATTCTGTCTGATCCCACCTATTCTGATATTGTGATACACCACAATGTATTGAATCATGACATATGTATTGCACTGTGTATTGTTTTTGTCAATATTCAGCCCTATTATTTACCAAGTAAGGAATAATTGATGAAGAACTGTATAAATATAATGCACAATCAAGGAGTCTGGAGTCAGTTATTGCGCTTACAGTATACTGTACCATGACTACCAAGCAGAACAAAATTCTGTTTTGTTTTGTGATTGTAATGCCATTCTTATGTACATTTTCAGATTCATTTGAATGCTACTTTAGTTAAGAATATGATATGGAACAGTAATGCTGTTAATGAAATCAAACTATTTTATAGTAAATAATGATGATCATCTATGGATGTCTGTCCATGAGTTTGCAAAGCCTGCTCTTGGAGGGCTACCATCCTTCTGAGTTTAGCTCCAACCCTGAACAAACACACACAATCAAGGTGTTCAGGATTAAAAGGTAGGTGTGTTGGAGCAGGGTTAGAGCTGAAGTCTGCAGGAAAGTAGCCTTCCAGAAGCAGAGTTGGCTACCCTGTTAGAACAGGGCTGGGAAACTCTGGACCTCAAGATCCACTTTCCTGCAGAATTTAGCTCCAACCCTGTAGCTTTCTAGTAGTCCTGAAGACCTTAGACCTTGATTAGCTTGTTCAGGTGTCTTTGATTAGGGTTGGAGCTAAGCTCTGTGGGAAAGTGGACATAGAGGGCCAGAGTTTTCCACCCCTGATTTAGAATCAATACATTTCAAGCTTCTGTCATTTATCCTTGAGTGCTTATAACATGTCCATGAACAAAAAAATGAAAGTCCATCTACTTTGGTTACAGATATGCTATTTTTGCTCAGACTACATCATTTTTGGATATTCATCTTGCAGGACAGGGTTGTCCAGTCCTCCTCTTGGTGGGCCACCTTCTAGCAGATTTTAGCTGAAGTCTACAAGAAAGTGGCTGTCAGGAAATAGGATTTAACACCCCTGTTTTAGGACTTTCTTCTTGCTATCAGTGATCTTGATGTTGCTAGTCAGATCCGCTCTAATATGGTAATCACAGGAGACCATGTGTAGCTATACTAGTTCAGACCATCAGATTCATCCACATTAGAACAGGATGTCCAGTCCTGCTCCTGGAGGGCCAGTGTCCTGCTGACTTCAACTTCAACCTGCCCAAATACACTTGTCTGGATGGCTGTGTTTGAAATCGCCCCCTATACCCTCATTCACTATTCCCTACATTACTCCACTAATATTGAAGGAATGAATGAAAACGAATTCAGACACTGAGTGCCGCTTTTGCATAGTTTGTGCTTCCTGTTTAATATTTATTTGAAACTTAGCAAACTGGCAGCTCCAGTAGTAATGAAAAGATTTATCTTGAACTCTTTCATGGAAACTATGTATAAACCTTAATTAAACAATTTAATAATCATTTAAAAAGGAATTTATACCTGTATGATATTACGCTATACCCACATTGGACAAGCGGTTTGGAAAATGGATGGATGATTCAGCTGCGGGAGCCATCTTCTGGTCAGACAATTCTGTTCATTCTGTGCTCTACTCTCACAGGGCATTATGGGTATCTCTAGCCACTCAATAATGTCCACTATGGTTTCAGACACCATTACAAATGGCTGTCCCCTCAAATAGTGCCCAATTTAAGGATATGGGGGCAATTTCAGACACAGCCAAAGTTTCTAGTGAACCTAAAGACCTTGATAAGCTGTTCAGGTGTGTTTGATCAGGGCTGGAGCTAAATTCTGCAGGATAGTGGCCCTCTAGGAGCAATACTGGACACCCCTGATTTAAAAGAGCAGGTCTGGGCTACTCTGGGGCTTGAGATTCACTTTTCTGCAGAGTTTAGCTCTAACCCTGATCAAACTTCACCTACAGTACTTGTAGCTTTCAGGTAATCCTGAAGACCTTGATTCACTTGTTCAAGTGTGTTTGATTAGGGCTGGAGCCAAACTTTCTGCAGGAAAGTGGATCTTGAGATCCAAAGTTGCCTCCCCTTTCAAAGAGCATGCTGAATCATAACTGATGTAAAAACTTCCTCTTCAAGAAATTTGGAATTTTATATTGTAAAGTTGTTGATAAAGAGCCCAGAGTTCTCCAGTGTACCTTTAAGATTTACATCTCTTTCGACTATTTAAGGATTCTTGTGTTCTGTGTCTGTAGGATGGTTTTACTCCACTGGCTGTAGCTCTTCAGCAAGGTCATGATCAGGTGGTATCTCTGCTTCTGGAGAACGACACCAAGGGAAAGGTGCGACTACCCGCCCTGCACATCGCCGCCCGTAAAGACGACACTAAAGCAGCAGCGTTACTTCTGCAGAATGACCACAATGCAGATGTTGAATCCAAGGTACCTCCATCAATGTACAACCAAGTCTTTCCATCAGTTTACATTTAGAACTTGATGGTGCTTTCCATTCAAACACATAGGATGATTGTTATATTTTGGAATTAATGCAATGTAGAAAAAATAAAATAAAATAAATAAATAAAAAAACACATCTAAACAGACTTTGTGGTGGCTAAAGTAATTCAATGGTGCATGAAGGGAGATGCTCATTGTAAATTTACTTACAATCTTCTTCAATCACAAGTCAGTTTGCACCATCCAGTTAAACCCTTGTGGTGTCGTGTGATGTGTGGTTTGTTGCTCTCCCTCACCGTGTAGCCACCGTACAGCTTGGTGCTCCCATTGTGACTTTGTGAACACTAATCAGACCATTCTCTCTCCTCCCGCTCTGGTGGTCTCTCTAGATGATGGTCAATAGAACGACAGAGGTATACACATACAAACGCTACACACTTCACAAAGCGCCCACATCACGCTGCTGCAGTGGCTGCTGCCCCATCCCCTCCTTCCCCTGCTCTTTGCTTTTTTGTCTCAATAGAATGGCGCTTCTATTACTAATGGGCAACAGAAAAATAGCATGGAGAGGAAACACTGGTTTAGCCGGTCGAGGTCTGCAGCTGAGAGAAGCACTTGTATTAAAAAAAGGTCATTTTCAGTAAAAGGAGGGCATGTTGTGTTTTGGGTTTTTTTAATTGAAGTATGTAATTTTTGAAGTCAAGAAGTCAATCTTCTAGTGGCCTGCTTCATGTTTCTGTATGCTAAATTGGGATAGTTTTGCCCCAACAACAACAACAACAAAAATGAATGTTCATACTGGTCCAGCTGGTTTATGCTGGTTTAGTTCTGATAAACTCTGATAAACCCGCAAGTCAAGTGATTACTTATCTAGTAAAGCTGTTTGATCAAAGTACACTGTAAAACTCAATAATTTTTTTTAGAATACTCAAAACATTTGAGGAAACTTATTACCTCTACATTTAAAGGGTTAGTTCATCCAAAAATGAAATTTCTGTCATTAAGGACTCATCCTCATGTCGTCCCAAACCCATAAGACCTTCATTTATCTTCGGAACACAAATTAAGATATTTTTGATGAAATCTGAGGGTATCTGATCCACACATAGGCAGCAACAACATTGCACCTTTTGAGGTCCAGAAAGGTACTCAAGGCATCGTTAAAATCGTTGACGTGACTGCAGTGGTTCAACCTTAATATTATGAAGCCACGAGAATACTTTTTGTGCGCAAAAACAAAACAAAACTAACGACTTTATTCAACAAATTTGTCTGTCCCCTGTCATACTGCTATGCTATTTTCGCTGCAGAGCTTCAGTGTTTACGTCCGAACGGCGGCTCGGTATTGGCCGGCTCTGGTCACATGAGCAGCATGACGTATGCGTGAGCCCACGTTCAGACATATACACAACAGAACCCCCTGTAAATCCAAAACACACAAAATAACACTTAATTTCAGCATTTATTTATACAGTCTGACGCAACGCATGCTAGGAATTTGAAATCTGCTGCAACTACAATGAAATTTTGAGTTCACACAACTTTTTTTCTATTAAGTACAATGAACTTTCATTATTATTTGAGTGAAACAAACTCGTTTCATTTAATTAATTTCACTGTTCGGTTTTACAGTAGTGAAGAAGCCTTCACAACAATATCCAAAACACAACATATTCTTGTGACCAGCAGGGTGTGCAACATTTTATACTCATGTTAAAACCAGTTTTCCTTGGAATATGCATTATGCTTCAATTTCTTTAAACTATAAATATAAGTGCCCTTTAGACCCAAACCTAGATATAGATGAAGATGAAGGTAATGTGGAGACAGACTCCTCAGCTGCAGAGTGCTCGTCCCGTTTCATGCATGGCATTCCCTTCCTAGCAGGTGCCAGCAGAAAGAGCTTCTCTTCTCTTCTCTTCTCTTCTCTTCTCTTCTCTTCTCTTCTCTTCTCTTCTCTTCTCTTCTCTTCTCTTCTCTTCTCTTCTCTTCTCTTCTCTTCTCTTCTCTTCTCTTCTCTTCACAGTCAGCATGGCTTCCAGATTTGTTCCAGCTGTCCTACAGTTTGTTACTACTGATTGTCATACCGATTTCTTAATAGCTTTGATTTACACTGCATGACATGGAACTTGTATACAGTATTAACCACTGGGAATAATAGTCTAATGTTCATCTAAAGCTACATCTCAACTGCACTGTCAAATTTACAGTGGCCTACTGACTATGTGTGCTATATATAATTCAATAAAATGTACTGCAAATTGCTTTTTAAATCATTTAAATTGTATTTATAATAATAGTTAGACTCATTTTTGATGGTTTTGAACAGCACATTGCAAGTTTGCACACTTGAAGTCATGGGTCCACCTTCACTAAAGCTTTGTATGTATGTTAATTCAACTGTTGGCTGAAGGTTGCTGTTATTGAGGCTTCGTACATCTGAGGAAAGCACATCCTTTAAATGGAAAAACCCTCACATCTATTGTAACCACAGTATAGTTTATAAACTGAGAGATTAATGTAAACGTAATGTTCAGCCCAAAGCAAAAAAATGAATCAGCTGGATTGAGTTGGTGTGAGGGAACAAGTGAAGGATGTCTTCCCTCACTGTTGTGCTAAGGTCATCTGTGTAAGTCTGTCAGACGTTTACTGCACCACACCTGTCCTGGTGTCGTCTTTTCACATGTAGAGGATGAGGTCAGGTCAGGTGACAAGGGGTCAAGGCCTTTAGAGTTCTGTATATGACATTTTGACCCCTGTGCTCTATTTCTCTCTGTCCCTCTCCAGAGTGGCTTCACCCCTCTCCACATAGCAGCTCACTATGGCAACATCAATGTAGCGACCCTGCTCCTGAACCGCGGGGCTGCCGTAGACTTCAAGGCGAGGGTAAGGACACAAACTCCAGCTGTGGTTTTCTGTAAGAGTGGAGTGGATAGGTATAAATGGTTCATGAACTACACTATGGTCAGAACAGAATCATTCCATGTATGCTGTGCCTTTTTTGTCCCTGAGGAAATCATTTTAGGTCATATTTAAAGCATGGACTAAAATAGCTACCAAAAGGTATTTTGTTATATATTTACATGATACTTAATGCAATTTTGTCACAATGAAATAAAGTATGTGCAAAATTAGATCTCTGTTTAAATAAAATTTGTTCACCAGGTCAGTTACAGTCATGTTACCAACATGCATTTCAATTGTGATAATAATCAGAATTTTTTTCTTGAGCACCAAATCAGCATATTAGAATGATTTATGAAGGGTCATGTGACACTGAAGACTGGAGTAATGATGCTAAAAATTCAGCTTTGCCATCACATGAATTAATTAATTACATTTTTAAAATATATTCAAACACAAAACAGTTCTTTTAAATTATATTTCATAATATTACGCTTTTTATTGTATTATTTGGATCAAATAAAAAGAGAGACTTCTTTCAAAAACATTAAACAGTAGTGAACTGTAGTGTACATTTTAAACTAGACCTTTAAAAAGGCTTTGTATTGGGCACTTTTATGTGAGTAGAAAGCTTTTTATAATTAATCCAGTCCCACTCCACTGTCAGGTTTTCCATTTTCCACTCCCTGCTTGCTCCTGCTGGTGAAAGACACCCCACTCTGAGTGATTGTGGACTGAGTTTAAAACAAAAACCCCAAAAAAACAAAACAAAAAAAACAACAACCCTTGAACACTGACAAGTGCGATACAAACAGTGAAGCGGGATCATATTACAGCACTCTCGGAAAACCAAACAAATTAGAGGACTGGAAATAACTGTTGTATGATCAGCTGCTTAAACTCAACCAATGTTGCTTTTCAGAACAATAAACATATTCTCCTGATGTAAAACACTTGATCTAAACACCTTCTTGGCACTGCATACACAGATTGACCCTGAACTGGTTTAGACCATGTAACCTTCTGCAGATCTTTGACCCTGACATAAAGTGAAATTTGATCCCACAGATCTGACATCCACATCTCCATAATTTAGAATCAAAGCATTCGCTATTATGTACTCAAAAAATACCATCCCAGACAGTTTTTAACTTAAGTGACACATTGTACTGCTCCCAAGATGCCAGTTAATGGTATACACAGATACATTTTATGGGGTCTTTTATGGTTTATAAAAAGCAGTGCATCATGGTAAGTTAGAGATTTTGTGAGCCATCACTAGAGGGTGGTGTAGCCCAATACTTCCATCTTCGGTGTGATGCTGTGCACTACATCCGTGCCATGACTGCAGCTATAAACAAAATCTTAACATTATAACATTAAAACATTATAAAAAGCTCTAAGATGGAACCCATATTGTTTGACCTGATATCATGCCTGTATTCCACTGACAACATATCACACATGCAGACAAATTATGATACAATAAAAAAACAAAAAACATCGCATATGCAAAGAAAAAAAAAAAAACTTTCAGTTTGCTGGGTTTTTTTCTTTGTTGAAAGCATCAATGGCCTGCTGTTTGTTGTTAAATAACACTACAGACTTGCACCTTAGTTTGTAAAAACAAATAATAATAAGTACAGTACATTAATGCTCATGACACAACATTTTAAATATAGGCCAGGTAATCCACTATTTTGATATATTCTCATTATGGATACAGTTATCAGAAACAGAGTTGTTTTTCCTTCCCCCTTGAGTCATTTCTAAAAATCGACTTGTCAGTGAATAATAAACATTTACTGTCTAATTTAAGTGTTCATGTCAGCAATTTTGAGTACTTATTTCCTGTCTTTAAATTGTATTATTAAGCCATTAGTCTTTGGCATTAGCATTAGCCAAGTAATTATGATAATGAAAAGGTGGTAAACCAGAAAGCTTTCTCATGAAATCCATGCATCTACCAAGAAGGGAAATAACAGTTATTAAAGCTGCAAGTGGCGATGAAAGGGCCCTCGCACCCATGCCACTGCCACCCGGTGGCTTTAGGAAAACAGAGCACGGTGGGCAATATGCATTTAAGTATATAAATATAGGAGGAAAATGTCAGTCATTTGTATTTGCCACACTTCCTGTTACCAGCTGGGGGCGCTATGACTATGACTAAATTTTGGCATGTAGATGTCTTCAGGCCAGGGCACTTTTCAAACATGTGAAGTCTGAGGCAGATTGGACATTGTATGCTCTAGTTGCAACACCCTCATATTTCATGATGATAATAGCATGCTTTAGCACTCAGATAAGTGTTGCTAGCATGTTTTAGAATGTTTCTAGCATGTTTAGTACTCAGTTGCATATTTTAGTATGTTGCTAGTAGTGCATCACAGTGTTAAACACGTCACTTCCTGTTGCCAGTGGGTGGCGCTATTACTGTAATGTAGATGTGTTCAGGGCAGAACTGTTCTCAAACAAGTGAAGTTTGGGGCAGATTGGACATTGTATGCCTGAAAACTTTTGTGGCGTTAATCGCATACATTAGCACTTAGCCAAGTGTTGCATGATTTAAAGTGTTTCTAGTATGTTTGGTACTTCATGGCGTAAAATACTTTCAGGGAGTGAATTACAGTGTAAAACATGCCATTTTCTGTTGCCAACAGGTGACTAACTGAATATTTGCATGTAGATGTCTTCAGGTCAGGACTCTTATCAAACATGTGAAGTTTGGGGCAGGTTTGGACATTGTATGCCTGACTTACAAAAGCTTCCTGTTTCATGGCAAAACATTGAATTTTGTCAGGCCGCCACGGACACACCCTTTAGTGAAAACTCTAGATCTTCACAATTTAACATTGCAAAGGCCTTTAGATTCAATTGACCAAATATGATGTTGATCTGATTGAAATACAACGTCTGGAAATGGCAAAAATTTTTGCAGGAAAAAATGTCAAATTATCTCACTTCCTGTTAGGTTTTCAGATTTTGCTTCCAGGGACTTTTTTGTAGGTATTGGGCTGTCACATGTGTCTACCGTATTTCATACCTGTCCATGAAACGTAGCACGAAGGGCACTTAATTGAAATTTTGTAGGTGGCGCGACCGAGCCATTTTGCCATACCTAATTCTGAAACCCATATCAGATGTACATTATCCCCACTTCTGATGCGTGTGCAAAGTTTCATACGTTTTTGAGCATGTTTAGGCCTTCAAAAATGCGATTCATTTCGGAGAAGAAGAATAATTGACTGAGCAATTACAATAGGGTCCTCACACCATCAGTGCTCGGGCCGTAATTATACATTCACACAAAACAAATAAAGTATGTATTTGCATTGCATGTTATGAACCTTGTTCTTTAGAACTTGATTGTGTGTCTGACAATCAGTTTTGTTATTTTGTTGTAACAGAATGACATCACACCTCTCCATGTGGCATCGAAAAGAGGAAATGCCAACATGGTCAGGCTGCTGCTGGAGAGAGGGGCCCGAATTGATGCCAAAACCAAGGTCAGTGCCGCAAGCAGTCGAACCAAACAGACTGTCTTTCTTTTCCATATCTATATTTAACTCATCAGAGGAAGTGAGCACATGGTTTCCCCCATTGCCTTTATTGCACAACAGCAACATTGTATAGTTAAAAAAGACTTAAGAAAAGCTGTAATTTATAAACTAATTACATATCACATTTCAGAGGAAACTAATTCAATTGCTGTTAATTTGTGGCCAGTTTCAGCTGCTCTCTTAGAAGCATAAGATGCTTTTCAAGATGAACAGGGAATTTATTGGCAGAAATAATTCAGGGATACATACAGTTTGATTCTAATAAATGATAACAACCGCAGCCCTCAGGTTACATGTGTTTGGCAGCACTGTCGAAGAAAAATTGCATGCAGATGTTGCGTTCATCTCCATCTCCAGTAGTGGAATGCTGTCTCTTATTGTGTGTTTGACATATTGGCACATGTCTTTAGTATTGGGAGAGGATGTAATGTTAATGATGGCTGACATTCATAGATTCTGGCACCTGCCAGTGTGTGTAATATATGTGTGCTTGTTTTCTTATCTTCAGGACGGCCTGACACCTTTACACTGTGGAGCGAGGAGCGGTCATGAGCAAGTAGTTGAGATGTTACTAGATCGCGGAGCACCAATCCTTTCTAAGACAAAGGTTAGATATGCTGTTCTACCTCTACCTAAAAGGATAGTTCCTCCCAAAATGCATATTTTACTTACCCCATGTTGTTCCAAACCTGCATGACTTTTTTTCTTCTGTAGAACTCAAAAGGAAATATTTTCAAGAATGTTCATGCTGCTCTTTTCTATATATTGAAAGTGAATGGGAATGTGTGCCAAACAGAATGAAATGCTAAAAGGAAAAATGAAATGGATGTGTCCATTCACTTTCATATATATTGAAAAAAGCAGCCTGGATATTCTGCTTAACATCTCGTGTCAAGTCAAGTCACATTTATTTTATAGCGCTTTATTAGGGGTGTAACGGTACATGTAATCATCCCGAACATGTATTCATCACGGTACGGACGCCACGGTTCGATGCATGCAGTCAGATGATGAATACAGTCAGTCACAGGCGATCCACACTCCAATCCAGAAGGGGGCGTGCGCAGTAATACAATGCTGTTTGCTAACCGCCACAACAGGAAAAAGTGCAGAAGAAGAACAACAGATGATATATGAATAGATTTGAAGGCTGCTTATGTCATCAACGATGTCTATTTAAGAAAAGTAACCGTAATAATATTGACTGTTATACCTTGTGAGGTGTAAAATACTGTAATTTCTTTCTTACTTTGCAATCTAACGGTAACTTTTCTTAAATGAGACCACCGTGATGAGCCTTCAAATGTGACCTCCGGAAGACACAACCTTTGAAATGAGACGTAGCTTTTGTGTAATCTCTCAACCAGTGTTTTAACCACGGAAAGACATCAATAAATCAGCTTAAGAATAATATCTCACATAGCATTACATTTACCTCAGGCAAGTCATTTAGTGTCCACAGCATGTTAGTCACTAGAGAAATGAACTCTAGAGGGGAGCATTTCACTAAATATATGCACTATATTAGCTTATACTGTATATTCATTATATTTACTTTACCTGTTAGTAATTTCTTAATTATTAATATATATTTAAATAAATCTGTTGTACTGAACCATCATGTTTGTGTACTGTTACACCCCTACAGTATTAATGTTGCAAACTTAATTAATTATAAAACAAATTCAATTTCAGCTGTAAAGCAGCTCTACAGAAGATAATGCCATTATTCAGCTCAGTTTAGTTCAATGTTGATTCAGATCAGTTTAGTAACAGTGTCAGTGTTGCAAAGATCGTCAGTTATGAACCAAACCCAATTCAACTATAAAGCAGCTCTACAGAAGACAATAGTGTCATTATTCAGTTCAAGTTACTTCAGTGTTGATTCAGTTCAGTTCAGTTTAATAACAGTGCAAAGTTTATCAATTATGAAACAAGTTCAACTGAGTTATAAGCAGCTCTGCAGAAGACTATAGTGTCATTATCTAGCTCAGTTCAAGCTTTGTTCTCATCTGATGCGGAGTGTTAGTGCAGTCAAATCGGAAGTATTACTGAATATTAATTGCCTTTTAAACCCCAATTTTTAAACCAACATTTTTCTGTTACAGAAAAGGTTATATGGGTTTGGAATGATGTGGTGGCAAGTAAATGACATCATTTTTTACTTTAAGCATATGCAGATGTGACATTATCATTTTTTCTTCTGTTTTTCCATTGCATCACTGAACACTTTCCTGGAATCTGAAAGCAAAGCAAAACATGGTCACAGACTTCTCGCCAAATTAGATAATATCCCAGCCGATTAATGCCACAATGGAGCATTTGTTTTAGTACAAATAGTGACGTATAAATAGCCTCTTACTGTTCTTTTACCCCAGATGTCCCTTTTGTGGGGGGGATGGCTCTATTAGATTTTAAAAGTTTACTTTTTCTTCTCTGAATTCTTAGAAAGATAAAAGACTGTTTTAGATTTGATCCATCTGTTATTCCTGCAAGATAACAAGTAATAAAAAATAGAGAAGTGAAAGTTCTTCAGTTAGTTCAGTTTAATTTCTTCATAACCTAAATTGGTGCGTATGTTTCAACAGAACGGCCTGTCGCCACTGCACATGGCCACGCAAGGAGATCATCTGAACTGTGTTCAGCTCTTGCTTCATCATGACGTGCCTGTGGACGATGTCACCAACGATTACCTGACAGCCCTGCACGTCGCTGCACACTGTGGACACTACAAAGTTGCCAAGGTCCTTGTGGACAAGAAGGCCAATCCTAATGCCAAAGCACTGGTGAGTCTTGCGTTAACAAGTCGGACATTGCTGGATCTAGAGGTCTGCACGGGATAAATTTTTCAGTCCCGCTTCTGCAAAATGCTATCCTGTTCCCACTTCTACTAAAAATAAGTTATTTCTGTCCACATCCGACCGCAAAATCCAGCAAGTAGAGATCTATGAAATTTTTTTAGTCCCATTCCGGTGTCATATGCTATTTTTCCAATTCCCACACACAATGATTCTGACCTCAACTTGTTGTATTTGTCACAGCTGGCAAAAGGGAAGTGCTTTCCTTTGCTGTCGCATACATCCAAAAAAATTCGAGAATATCTAACCATTCCCCTGTAAAACATTTATTTGTGCAATAGATGAATAGTTGGTTGCGAATTGCAACCAGTGGCTCAGTCCACCGCTCACTCCTTCCTTTCAAAGCACATTGAAAAGCTATGGTGGCCAACACAGGACAAAGATGTCGTCGTCTGAGACAGCAGAGAGTAGCCAGTCAAGCAATGCAACACCAACAAAGAAGAGCAGTTTGTCCATTTAGGGTCACTGTAGAAACCAGCTGGTGCAAAATGACAACTTAACATGCAAGGGGACCTGCGGTGTATGTAGATAGAAATGGCTCATTCTAAGGGAATAAAAACATAACTGTTCATTATGTAAGGTCTTTATACACCACTCAAAACATAGTTATGCATATTATATTGCATTTCTCTCAATAGATCCTCCTAAATATTACACACTGGACCTTTAACTTTTATTTTATTTTTAGTCCCACAAGTAACTTCCCTCCCTTACGCGCCACACTCAGTTGCGTTGGTTCCTGCAGACTTCTACCTGGATCAGCATATTTTTGATCCTGTCAAATAAACCATAATCTCCCATTGCCAGACCCTTTGGCTATCAGCCTGAAGTCTGGTCTACATTGCCACTTATTCTGGCCAAGAACCTTCCACTTAAACAGGAAGAGACCATCTAAATGACATGTAAAGCTTCCAACAGTTTTTCTTGTTATGTGTCATTTATGGGTGGGTTTATCTGAAATGTGTTATTTCACAATAACAGACTGGTGTGAAAAAAACAAACAAACAAAAAACTGTAGCCGAAACATGTTCTACTTAAATATGGTCACTAAGGTAAAAAAAACCAAAAAAACATGCTAGTCATGTGAAATCCCAGAATTCTTTTTTCTCCCCCTTTGGCTTCCACCTTAGATGGTACCCTCCAAATTTTATATGTGAGCATGACATTTAACAAGTTTTGTTTCTGAACAGCACCATGGTGATCTGTAAAAAGACTCTTTTGGCAAAGAGTGCAGTGCATACTGTCATGCTCTGAAGTAATGGTTACAGAACGGGCGTGTCGCTTCAGTTTATGAGGAAAAAAGGAAGAGAGAAAGAAAACTGTAGAAAGACAAATCTGCCAAGCATTGAGCAGCAGGAGCCACGTGTTTTCATTCGTCTGGAAACAAAGCTTTGTTAACTCTTCAGTCATCTTGTTATGGACCAGCAACCAGATTTTCATTAGTAAGCTGCAGTAAAAGCATCCAGTCTCTCTTTTTTTTTTTTCTGTAGAATGGTTTTACTCCACTTCACATCGCTTGCAAGAAGAACAGGATTAAAGTAATGGAGCTGCTGCTGAAACATGGAGCGTCTATTCAGGCTGTGACTGAGGTGAGAGAGAAAGATACTGGATTTTTTTTAAGAGCTTGCTTTATGCAATTTGATCTTTTTAATCTTAGAATCTGTGGAATTATCTGTGGTTGTAGCAACCATTATAATTGGAGGGACGTTTGTATCCCCCACTTTTCAGGAAATAATTATTTATTTGAAAGGTTTTATTTTGCTTGTACATGGTATGAAGAACTTTAAGACCAGTTGGTTGAATTTTCAGACAAGCAAGTTGTTAGCGGTAATCCTACCATGGCTACCATGCCAATTTACCTGCATTTTACCAAATCAGCAAAATATGAACATTATGTCACCTAATTAATATTCATGAGCCAAATATAAAGTGTCTCTCCCACTTTTTTTCTCTTCCTACACCTCTGATGAAAATGTTGTGTTGTTAAATATGTTTACAAAGTTATGAAAACCTATTTGCGACTTAGAGACAAAAAATGTTACATGTCACAATAACAACTTTAGTTCTAATAATAATGATCTGCCAATTGTGACTTTACATCTCATAACATGACTTAATATTATGCATTTACAAATTTGTTCCTCAAAATTGCTAATTTATATCCGAATTTGCAATTTCCATGCAATGCTCAGTGAAAAAAAACTTGCAATGTGACATTATTTATCAAAATTGCGACTTAGTTTCTCACAGTGTAATTTAAAATCTCACGTTACTTTATATCTTGCAAGGTGGCTTTAAATCTTTTTGTTTCTAATAATTGTGATATTTGCAACTTTATAACCCATATGAAATCACAATTACAAGAAATAGTTTGCACCTTTGTAGAGCGGGGGTGGGGGTTGGGGGGGGGTGGCTTTGCAACTTTTCACGTCATAATTGTGACTGCCAGTTATGACATTATATCCTGCAACATGACTTTATAATGCGCAGCTGCAACTTTTTTTCTTTATTTCTCATAACTGCGAATTTATATCCAACAATGAAAGTTTAAAGTTCACAATGTTTCTTTATATTTGCAATGTGACTTTATATATAAAATTTGCAACTTAGTTTCTTATAATTGTGACTTTAAAACTCACAATGTGACTACATCTAAAATCTCATGGCTTTATATCTGGCAATGTGGCTTTAAATCTTGCAAGTTGTAACTGTAGTAATTGTAACTATTTCCTGTATAGTAATTGTGACTTTATATCTCACAATTGCAGCTTTATCTTTCTGTGTTTGCAACTTTATATCTCACAGTGTGACTATTTTTTGTTTTAAACTATCTTCAATCTGAGTTCGAAGCGAGCTTTCATACATAGCAGTTTAGCATTTGATGATAGACTAAGAATTAAATCTTCTCTTGTTTTGAAAAACAACATGTGCGTTTTGAAATGAGGTAATATTTGCTTTAGCATGCAGTTCCCAACACCTCAAAGCTGCATACTTCTGTGTTTCTTTGGCAGTCTGGACTCACGCCGATTCATGTGGCTGCTTTTATGGGCCATGAAAATATTGTGACTCAGTTGACAAATCACGGAGCGTCTCCTAACACAATGAATGTGGTGAGTACAGCCATCCCCAACCCCACCAGCACCAAACAAACAGTTTTACAAGTTTCCCTTTGATAATGAACAAAAAGAGTAAAACAAAACATTTTAGCGAAGCCCCGGAGGCCAGCCATGTTCCTCTCTGGAACGTGTCATTTCTTGCCACATTGGTTTGGTCTCCCGTTTCATAAAGCCATTTAGGGTAATAACAGCCTCTGTCCATGTGCTTAAACATACGTCTGACCACAGGTTGGAGCTCCTCACTCTACTGTAATTAGAGTACAGTCAGACTGTAATCATGCTCGACTGTTCCCCATCAGACAGACGGTGGGCCAACAGCAAGCCACTGTTACCGTAGAAACATGCTTTAGGCTTTGTTGGGGTGCAGCTCATTGAGACAGTCAAAACAAAGAGAGCAAAACAGGGGCCTGGTCTCATGAAAGGGCTGTGCACACACACAAAGGCTTACTGTCCAAACACAGTAGTACCTTTTTCCAGAAGCTTCCTCTGTGTGTGTTTTAGAGGGGAGAGACGGCGCTCCATATGGCTGCCAGGGCAGGACAGGCAAACGTGGTGAAATTCCTGGTGGCGAATGGAGCAGATGTGGACGCTAAAGCCAAGGTGAGTGAGAGATATGAGTCTGGGTATGTGCTGCTTTATTAGTGGTGTTTGCAAAGACAAGTGAACTCAGCTTAGTGATTAAAACCCTTAGTATTTAAGTTTGGCATGTAGTTTGCACCATGATGCTTATGCTGCATACATGGCTGAAATCTGAAATTGTGCAACTTAGTTATTCTGTCATATTTCTGAATGATTAGAATTTTTTTTCTGGTGGATGATAAAACAGGTGAAACAAATCTCAAAAGATTTACCTTAAACGAGGGTGCTGATAACTTGAGAGCGGGCAGTTGATTTGTGAGGAGAGCAATCACATCTTTTTTTTCTAAAATCAAAATAAAACTGAACACCTCAATATTGCAATAAATCAAGGTTGACACAACAGCCTCTTAAAAGTCTACAAACACTCAAGTCTCAGTTAAGCTCAAGTGCTCAAAAAGGACATAAGTAAACCAATATCCTTCAAAACGTTCGCTTCAATATAACGGATAAATGTTATGTAATGAATGTTAAGTAGATTAAATAGTCAAAGACTTGCACTGGACATGCTGGTTTCAGCCTCATCACTGGCTGCAGCCATGTATCTCATGTATGAAACGCATGCGCTTCACAAGTACATGCTAATGCACTCGCATTCACATAAAATAGCCTTGTTGACAAGTTTGGGTGAGTAAGGGCAAAACACACAAGATATGGTATCTTTAGTGCCCTGTAGATGGCGATATCGCTTCTTTTGTAGCAGAAATAAACTGCTGCAGAAAAAGTTAGGTGCCATGCAAGATGTAATGAGTACTTGCATTATTCATTACAAATGTATTGAAGTAAATAGTACATATACTTATTCGAAATTATTCAAAGATACTTAAAGCTGCAGTCTGTAACTTTTTTGGTTAAAAATTATCCTAAATCAATTTTTGAGCAAGTACATAACCAGCCAGTGTTCAAAACTATCTCCTTACCTTAGCCCGGTACACAACGGTAAACTTGTGATAATGTGCTCTAATTCGAGTAATACTGGTAGGCTTCCACGGGAAATTCGAGAATGCCACCGTTCGTCTTTACGTCATTACGTCACGTCTGTTTACATAAAGAACAAGTTCCAGCTAGTAGGCTATATGGCATGTGAGGATTCTGCAGGTGGCGAATCATTTATAGGCTTTTCTCACAGCAGCTGGAATAATTAAACTCATCATTTTGATGGCAGATTGTATGGTATGACAAATAAACAATTAGGGATTTAACTGTACAGAAATCTACAGGTAGCGCTAATATACGCTAAATGTCACGCAATGCTGATGTTGTTAACATTAACAATTTGAAAACAAAGTATAACAATAATCAAAAAACATCAATCAATAAACAATCTGTAGATTTAATCACCATTGGTAGCCATTTTTTTTTCTCAGTTGGTCAGAACAAAAGTGGCAGACATGTCACTTACTTGTTCAGATGACATTTTCTGGTGAAAATTCTTATTTTGGTCATACTTCCAAGACTACAGTCTGTGATTCCGAAGTACCTGTACAGTATCAACCGGTGCGGTGACTGACAGCATTAGATTCATCCGCTCTGAGGAGCCGTGCCGATGCACAGCCCACGTAAAGATGATAATTCCACAAATAACTGCAATTGCAGGTTTCGAACAGAGATGGCGACAAAGAGGCAAAACTTATGGACTGCAGCTTTAAGTACAGTAACTAATTACATTTACTCAAATACTTTACACTCAGCCACTGTGGCTAGTGGTTTTCAAAAGTTACTTGCCACTTAGCATTTTCACTGGCCACAATTCTGACATCGATGCCATGGGGGAAAACTGCCATATAGATATTTTTAATATCATCTCATAATTTGGCAGCAGGTATATTAGGCTGCTGTCACTTTAAGACCTGATGCACGGATCCATTATATATTTACATTATTTATATTATTTAAATATCAACCACATCACATCGAGTGCAATAGTTCCATCTGTGTACCATCTGTCATATAAGTGTAAATGTAAATAAAACATACTCGTAAAATGATGCTAGAGTTTAGAGGCGCAGACAATGTAATGAAAGTGTGTAATGAAACTACTGTAGGTTCAAAGTGGAGTGTAATAGCTGTGGAATGCAATGCACTCAACCTATACTAATAGGAAACAGTTGCTTGTTTGTTTGTGGTTGCTTGAAAGACTATCAAAATGGCCCCAAACCTCTTAAGTGTTGCCTTGCTTAATTTAGTTCAGCAGTCCTGCAAGGAAATATTGAAAAGGTCTAAAATCTTACAACCTTTAAAAAGGAAAAAATGAGTAACTTATCTTATATGTGAGTGTAGGACGATCAGACACCGCTGCATATATCCAGTCGTCTGGGAAAACCAGACATAGTCCAGCAACTGCTGCAACACGGGGGTTCACCCGACGCCACCACCACATCCGGATACACACCTCTCCACCTGGCCGCACGTGACGGCCACAAAGACGTGGCATCCATCCTGCTGGACAACGGAGCATCTCTTGGCATCACTACCAAGGTCAGTCAAGCAAACAAAGCTGGACGATCCATAATACTCTATTATTTTTGCGTTGTTGTTTGTGGTCAGATAATTACAGAAGCTTCTTTCCGCCACTGAATAAAAAATAAAAAAGTTAACTGTGATTTTTTTATCTTACAATTCTGACTTTTTTTCATACAATTACAAGTTTATATCTCTCAATTCTGACTTTTTTTCTCAGAATTGCATGATATAAACTCGGAATTGTGAGAAAAAAAAGTCAGAATTGTAAGATAAAATGTTGCAGTGGACTTTATTACTCGCAGTTGCAAAATTGTAAGAAAACAGTCAGAATTGCAAGATATAAACTCGCAATTGCGAGAAAAAAAGTCAGAATTGTAAGATAAAATGTCGCAGTTACCTTTTTTATATATCTTTTATATATCCTGCAATTCTGCATTTATAACTCGAGATTGCGAGTTTATATCTTACAATTCTGACATTATATCTTGCAAGTGTGAGAAAAAAGTCAGAATTGTGAGATAATTAGTTGCAGTTATCATTTAATTTTTTTATTGCATGGGGGAAACATAGATCATCATAGACAGCCAAGCTGTGATATAAATTAAGTCTATTTATTTTACAAGGAAAAACCTTTTAATATGTCCCATTTCAACTTCCTGTTTCAATAGGAAATACGTACAACACAGGAAAAAAATAGCATAGCATACCATTTTTAAAGACCTACTTGGTGTTACAGTGCATCATATTTCTGTGGTATATCTTGTTTCAGAAATTGATTTTTATTTCAAATAGGATAAATTTCATCTGACGAATCAAAATAGAATGTACTTTGATCGCACTATTAAGTAGAGGTGGGGAAAAAATGCATCGCAATTCTCTCTTCAATGATTCTGAATCGATTCTGAAAACTTTCTGAATATGTGCGATGACACTTGTGTGCACTAGAGACATCCATATCACTAGCCATTATAAAAGCACTTTTTGGTTATTGCGTGTTACTTTGCTCCTCTTTATTACTTTATTATGCTTATATTTGAAAATAGCTATTGTAATTCTTAACATACAATTCTTTTGATTTATTATTAATTTGTAATTATTTTAAAAAGTAGTTATAATTATATACAGAACTTAATAAAAATGCACAAATAAATTTGATATTCAACATCGGTAAACACATTAACTAATAATATTTAAAAAAAAACAAAAAAAAAAAACGTTTGAGAATCTGATCATGCTTCCCAGAATCGGAATGGAATCGCGTCGTGAGGTGTCTAAAGATTCCCACTTTGTGCTGTTTAGTGGGTCCTGCCCTCTATTTTCTATGGTCCTGTTACACTCGTCAGTTTTTAAACAAGATTGTTTTGCTCCATTTTGCTTTCCTTGTGATGGGATGTTGATTTCTTTCTATTTAGTTTAATGGAGCAAACAGCCCCATCCTCATCAAGCATACAGTTGTATTTGTAATGAATCAGTAAATGAATTCAATTATAAATAAATTGAGCATGTGAGCTGTGTTCTGCTGAAGTGTTATATCAGTCAGACAGGAGGCTGTTTCAAATTATTTATTAAATTGATTATTCAGTAAATCTAATCACTATGCAGATGTGTGTCTTGCCCTTTACTTTACAATCAACAAGCCCAACCAAAGCACTACAGAGAAATGATATTTGAATAGTCATAATTGAAAACTGAATGTGGACTACAGTAGAGTTAGGGCACTATGATTTCAGGGATGCAGAAAATGTGAACGAAATCACAGAATCCAGTCATTAAAATGGAATTTACTGTATATACTCAAGCATGCATGTCTCTCATGATGTTTTCAGCATCTGTTGTCTCATTATATGAGGACATGAATACATGAACTTCATCTCCAGAGCTGCTCTCTGGAGCAGTGAGGCTGTGAGAGTTATAGACATACATCTCTTCAGTGGGATTTACTGTTATTTCATGTGTTTTGAGATTGTCCTGCTGATGAAACACTGCAAAAAATATCTTTCCAAGACATTTTAGTAGACAAAAAAGTTGTGAAAAATTATAGGTGATCTAGGAGTTTTATATACAGTAGCTTTTTACAGTGGATGCCATTGAAAACATGGTAAGTCTATCCCTCGCAGCCTCGCTTTCATACCTGTCATGGTACTGATCTGAATAAGGTCTGTTGTACTATAGTACAGTACTTCTCAAAGTAATAATAATGACAATAACAATACAGTTTTTAAAGCATAATTTTTTAAGGAATATCACAATTTTTCATCCATGCTCTAATTTACACAGTAAACCTCCGTTGTGCAGCACTTTATTTGACAAAAATGAAAGGAATTGTTAAAATGTTATGCATTCATTTAATAACCACTGTTTAATACATTTGTATTAAATAATAAAACGCAGAATCCACAAACATTAAAACAGACAAAACAAAATAATTTAATAAAAACACATTAGAGCACTATTGTTAAAATTATTAAATTGATTAGACATACTTTTTGATTATTACAATGTAATTAAACCCTTAAAATGGAATCCAGAAAAATGAAAACACAAAATATGGATTTGAATTTGGGAAAAAGTGTATATATATATGTGTGTATATATATATATATATATATATATATATATGGCACAAATCACTGTCATTGTGAACAACTAATAAAAACTAATGCAGTGTGCGAAATTATTTGTAAACACCTCTAGCTCATCATGAAACATCTGAGTTAGGTTTGGACAGCTAGATAGATATCCCAAAACTAATACACCGCAGTTCATCACTGGCATAAATCATGCATCCTGACACACTTAGTATTAGCATAAATCTCACAGCAGTGTTAAATTGTGGCTTGAACATAAATCAGCGTTTCTCTGTTTACTAAATGTTATATGAAATGCTTTATATCTCCTCCCTGAACATTTTAGCTGACCATATAAAAGCCAGTGATGGGTTTGCAAATCTTGCACATCAAAGAAAGGGCATCTCATCCATCATTATAGCTCACCAACCTGCCATATGCTGACGGATGATTTTTCCAGCAGTATTCTATTACTTGGAATACATTACAAAATGCATTTACATTACAACATGTTTTTTGACATCATGTCCATTATGAGGAACATCTAATGATGATCATTTGGAGTTGCTGCATGTGGGATGTATTAGTATTTTGAACTGATTGTTATTGAGCACAGGGCTTACATTTCCACATTTCTCAGTGATGTGTGTTAAGGTCCATGGATTGGTACTCGCCTACACTCAAGCATAGTTTGAAGCATCTGTCAATTATATGGATAACAAGCCATATCTTCTCTCTAGTTAAAACACACAGCGCTCATGATACAGAAATGTTCCTGCAGGAAATATTTTCTTCCTTAAAGTCTCCATGAAATGGAAGTTGCAACAGGCTTTTCTTCCCTATTGTGACTTATATTCAAGTGAAATGGCTTCTCGAACAAGAAAAAATGTAGGGCAGGACTTGATTTTTTTCCTTCTGGAATTGATTGTCAGTAAACACATCATTAGAGAAGAGATGCCACTGCATTAGGGTGGGGAAGTTATTTTTATTAAAAATTACGAGGGCACAAGAATTTTAATTTTGAATTAATTTTGAATTTTGCTGGTTACTGTAAGATAGTAAAACAATTACTAAATAAACTGCTAAATGTTAGGTTTTCAAATAAATTTATGCTCAGTTTTTCCTTCTTTTCTACCTTTAGCTGATCACATCCCTTATAAATTTTAAATTTGTATATTGCTAAAAGATCATTTTGTTTTTCTTGGAGTACAACTTTGATTACATGGGATCTTTAAGAATTCGTCGTCCAATAAAATTTAGCCTGTATCTTAGACCACAATGACTATCAGCAGCTTTGTTTTAGCTGTAGAAATAAAAGATTTCCCTAGTGTCCCGCTGTGTGATCGTGATAGACATAAAATACTGGACTAACATCACTGAGCAGCTGCCAAGTGTTACAGTGTGGGAATGTGCTGAGGAAGAAGAATGAATTCATGGTGTTTTCCCCGACTCCATTCACCACAGAGCAGAGTTTCCCTCCGATAACATAGCTGTCATTGGATATGTTTGTCCTGTGTCTCTAATAATTAATTTATGATTGATTAGTAAGGCGTATGGAATGCTGGCCTTAAACGATTCAAGGGGAACAGCAATCTTCATATCAACTAAAGTTTCACATTTCCCAGTGCTTTGAGATGGAGGTTATAAAATAACATAAACATTATGACAATGCATTTAGATCACTGATTATAAAGGAGAAAAGGGGGTTATAAAACAATCAGTTTAGTTTAGTTTTGGTTCCATAATGTTAATTGTATAATGTAATGTTAACAGTAAATGATTACATCTCTTTAAAACAGTTCATATTTCATGTAAAAATAAAAAAGATAGAAACTTAAAGTTAAGAAATTACACATTACAATTTGATTGTTGCAGAAATATGCTTAAAGGGTTAGTTCACCCAAAAATGAAAATTCTGTCATTAATTACTCACCCTCATGTCGTTCCACATCCATAAAACCTTCGTTCATCTTTGGAACACAAATTATTTTTGATATTTTTGATAAAATCCGATGGCTCAGTGAGGCCTGCATAGACAGCAAGTTAACTTACATTTTCAATGCCCAGAAAGCTACTAAAGACATATTTAAAACAGTTCATGTGACTACAGTGGTTCAACCTTAATGTTATGAAGCAACAAGAATACTTTTTGTGCGCAAAAAAACCAAAACCAAATAATGACTTTATTCAACACTATCTAGTGATGGGTGATTTCAAAACACTGCTTCATGAAGCTTCGAAGCTTTACAAATCTTTTGTTTCGAATCAGTGGTTCGGAGCGTGTATCAAACTGCCAAAGTCACATGAACCACTGAAATTTCAAAACACTTGTGACATAACAAAGCCTCGTTTACTGAAATCACATGACTTTGGCAGTTTGATACACGCTCCACTGATTAAAAACAAAAGATCCGTAAAGCTTTGAAGCTTCATGAAGCAGTGTTTTGAAATCGCCCATCACTAGATATTGTTGAATAAAGTTGTTATTTAGTTTTTTTGGCGCACAAAAAGTATTCTCGTCGCTTCATAACATTAAGGTTGAACCACTGTAGTCACATGAACTGTTTTAAATATGTCTTTAGTACCTTTCTGGGCATCTGAAAGTGTTAATTATCTTGCTGGCAATGGAGGCCTCACTGAGCCATCGGATTTTATCAAAAATATCTTAATTTGTGTTCCGAAGATGAACGAAAGTCTTACGGATGTGGAACGACATGAGGGTGAGTAATTAATGACAGAATTTTCAGTTTTGGGTGAACTTACCCTTTCCAACCCTTTCTTTTTTTTTCACCTGAAATGTCAGCTTCTATTCAGTTTCTTTTTCTCTGAGCAGAACAGCAGGGCACCGCTGTGTTCAAAATGCCTGTCTTAGTTACAGCAATACTTCATCTCTAGCTGGATGGAAGGGCTAGTACTGTATTTACTTTAGAATTACTTAACAGAAGGAAACTTGTGCAACACAGATCAGTTATTTTTTTTTTTTTGTCAGTTGCAATTCATAAACCCCACACCCAAACTGACCAGTTTTCTAAAAGTTGCAACAATTGTGCATGCCACACTGAAGGACTTGAATTCTAGTTGGTACATTTCTCTTTATTTCTGTATAAGAATTCTTTGTCTTTGCAGAAGGGATTCACTCCCCTGCATGTTGCAGCTAAATACGGGAAGATTGAAGTTGCTAACTTGCTGCTACAGAAGCGAGCGCCACCTGATGCAGCTGGGAAGGTAAAGGTGTCTATTCGCACTAATGGTTATAGGTTGACATTTACTACCTTTAATGTACAACAGAGATGGGCAACTTCGGTCCTGAAAGACCACTGTCCTGCAGAGTTTAACGCCAACTCTAATGTCTGAACAATGTCTTCAGGATTACTAGAAAGCTACAGGCAGTTGAGTTTTTATCAGAGTTGGAGCTAAACTATGCAGGGCAGTGGCTCTCCGGGACCAAAGATGCCCATGCCTGATGTACAAGCTTTATGTTATGAGTTTATGTCATCACAGCCATCCTTCAGTTTCTGGTGTGGTAACATGACCACGGTAAGAAATGGAGCATTGATTTTCCTTTTTTAAGCATCTGTTGAAAGGAGGGATTTTGGATGAGAGACATGAGTATGGGACACATTTAAATTCTTTGTGTAATGTCTAAAAATGGTTACATCTGTTTTCCAACTCAACAAACGAACAATTATATTTAATACAAAGAAGAAACAGCATGCTAATGCTGGCATAATATTTGTGCTTCAAAGACAAATAGACAGATGTACACTCATAATCTGACTAAATGTTAGTTATCATATAGTTTTTGTATCACACTTAAAGTAAACTCTCATTCCAACTCTTATTCATTTGCATGTGTATGAATAGAAGCGAATGAAACACAAAATCAAGTGTGACCGCACCATTAAGACCTCACAAAATCAAAAGCAGGTATATGCAATTAAAACTTGAATTTCATGGGGTCTCTAATACACATATTCACCATGTGCTTAATATTAATATTTTGTGTAGTTGCTTATAAATACATAGTGCTATTATCATTAAAAACAGTTTTATTACTCAGTAAGCATGCATAGGTTACGCTTTATTTTAAGGTGACGTAGTTACATTGTACTTACTCAAATAAGTACTGAGTAATATTAATTATCTACATGTACTTACTAAAGAGAGGGTTAGGGTTTGGTTTAGGGTTAGTTACTTGTAATTAAGTACATGTAGTGATGTGTAACTGTGTCACCTTAAAATATGTTTGTTGCAGAGATCATCTGGAAATGCCATCTCCTCAGTGCCATATTCATACAAAAATCTAATAAATGTCTTTTATTCTGTATCACAAATCTGCTGAATGTCTTTCTAACTTCTGACAGCTAGTGAATGCTTTAAAACGATATCTTCCAGATGAAAACACACATTGTAGAGGCATTTGTATGCTATCAGGTTACATGCCATCATTTTCCAGACATGTCGAGGTTTCATTCGCTAATGTGCACTGGCTAAATTTACTCTCCAAAGCTAAAAGCTGATTGATTTATAATGTCACCTGTTTCACACACCCCAACTTTGAGCTCTCAGCCAATAATAGCTGTATATCTATGTGTGTGTGATTTTAGAGTGGACTAACACCACTGCATGTTGCTGCGCACTACGATAACCAGAAAGTGGCCCTCCTTCTGTTGGACCAAGGAGCATCCCCACACGCAGCAGCGAAGGTATTAGGAAATGCTTACCACATCTGTCTACTGACCACAATATCTCAATTAGCACACACAAATCTCATCCAAACACAACCACATGCACACACACACAAACTCAAAACACACATACAAGTGATGAAGAAATATGGCCACAGACCAAACGGCTGCACACATGCTCACAAAACCACCTCCACCCTACATTCTTGATCACTTTCATCATTTTACTTGTAGTCCACCCATTGTAACCTCAGAGGATGGTAAGTTTGTACACATTTTTATCACTGTGAAAAGCAGAAGTTCTTGAAAACTGTGTACTTCTGTGTACTTCTGTGGTTGATGTTGTTTTGACACATTGCTCAGGGATAGTTCACCCAAAACTTAAAGTTCTGTCATTATTTATTCATGCTCAAATCAGGATCAGAAAACCAGTATGACTTTATTTCTACAGCAGAACACAAAATTTTGTGTTTTTTGTGGATGTTGAAAGTCATTGGTCGCCAAATGATTTCATTGTGTGGAAAAGAGCAGAGTGAACATTCTTCAAAATATCTCCTTTTGTGTTCCATGATGGCTTGAAGTCATAAAGATGGATGAATAATGACAGAACTTGAATTATGCCTTTGATGATCGTGAATTATGCCTTTAATCATTAGCAGTCCTGTTTCTGCTCTAACCCCTGAAAAAGAGTGTGTCTAGGGTTTGTCATATGATTTCCCTCTGATCTTCTAGTCACTTCCGAGATCTGTGCAGGAAATTACTGGAGACTCAAAACATCATTAAATGCTTTTTATCAAGTTCCATCTGGTTGCATCGAAAATACCATTGATGGCAAAACGAGGGCTGAATTCATGTATAAAAATGTAGGCTCTGTTCTAAAACCTAGCTGCCTTGCTGTCTACTACCTACATATACAACTAGACCTTATAAGGAAGCATCCTTAAGGAAATAAATTATTTGGACATCAACATAGGCAACAACTCCTTGTCACTCAAAATATCATGGCTGCACAGGAAACAATGTAGTGCAACAGTCGGGTTCCCGGAAATATAAGCTCATTTTAGAGGAATTCTCCATAGAGGAATTGATTTTTAACGGTAACTTATAGACAGCTCTAATATGAGGTTGTTAATGGATGGTATTTTCTTCTGTTGAAGCCGTCAACCCACATTATTTCAACTTATTTTTTAAATAATTGTGCATAACAGCCACATTTGTGGTGAAAAACTACATTACCCATAATGTAATGCACATAAAATTCCACCAAACAGAGAGTCGTGGCAAGCAAAATGTGCCAAAAGAGCTCTTTTGCTCTGCTCACTCCCATGACGCACTGAAAATGATGTAATTTACTGTCTTCCTACGCTTTTAAAATAATCTAGCTTGGTTCATGGCTTATAATGCTTTAATGAAGACTTTTTTTAAATCCCTATGGGAGAATTGAATGGAAAAATACTTCTGGAACAAACGCTGCTGAAAAAATGGGCAGGCACTGTTGCACCCTATGGGGACTGATGTTAGCATGTTGCTAAGCTAATGACATGTCACGTGACACTTGTAAGAGCATAAAAGTAACATTGTGGTATAGGCCTTTTTCACAAGAATCGGAAATCACGTGACGTGGGGTAAAGTTAGTTCCGCTATGGGTCTACGGCTATTAGATTGATCGCTTCTTACCTTTTCTGTTCTGTCTGTTTTCCAAGTTGCTGTTGTATAATCTACAAAGAAATTATTTTCTACTTGTTTGTAGCTTATACGGGCATTCAGACCGTTGCTAGAATTTACCGGCAGGTGGATTTATATTACCAGCTGTCATACAGTATAGGCTACGCAGCTACTCATTCAGCAGTTCCCCCGATTGTATCACGTACGACGAACATTATTTAAATAATTTATTCATTAAAAAAATTAACTCCTAATATATACTTCAATGGGGGATGTAAAGTCGTGAGATACATAATATTGTTGTGAGTTTAATACGTTTTAAAAATTAAAAATATATGTATTAATCTCATATGGCATTACATCCCACATTCAAGCATATGTTATAACTAATCCTGATCGATTAAAATTATTAAACTAAGACATAATACATTTCCAACACCACACTGTACACAACTATCAGTCTTTGCATTAATGTTGCAACAGCACAATAATACTGTGCATAATACACACTTTAAGATGATGACGACAGGAAAATATGAGTGAGAGATGACTTAAGTGTTTATATATATCCAGAAATATCCAGGGTGCGAGCGGTCCTGTTTCATGAATCAGAGGATCAGGCTTGCGTAATAAGGGAGCTGCCAGCTGATCATTTCCCCAGTATGTCGCGAAAAACACTCTATACATCCCAATGTGCATACTATCCACCCTAAATAGTACTAAATATTACTAATGTCACATAGACTACTATTTAGGATCGATAGTATGCACGTTGAGACGCAGGCACTGACTTTACAGCACATGGAGCGCGATAATATACAGCCGCGCCAAACAGACACGGAGAATATAACCAGTTTAGCCGCCATCACTTCTAATTATTTATTAAATTTAACTCTTAATGAGAGCTCTGTTGTCTCACCAGTAATTCACCAAGACTGTTCAAACATTTTCATGATATTTAATTCCTAAAACGACTTTGATTCCCGAGCTGGTTCTGATCGTGGATCACTCCGGAAGCCAAAAACCCGGAAGTGTGAAATAGGCCTATTGGGTAAATTGTCATATTTGAAGCAATATTTTTAAATATTGAATGAATTATACGACTCTCACTTAGCCCACAATCTTGGATTTGTCTATGTGATTCAGCTTTATCAGAATCAAAACAAGTTTGTGTAGAGGCAGCATAATCTTTTTTTTTTTTTTACAGCAAACATGTCGGGAATCAGCTCATGATGTCATACAATGTTGTCTACATATGCCACTTTTGGAATAGAACATAGAGATCTGGAAGTGTAATGAATCAGTTCTCTCGCAGTCTTTTTTGTTTGAGCTTGAATAGAGAGATGTGTTCACGCTTTTAAACTGTTGGTGTTGTTTTGTCCACCCTGAAACGGCTCAGTGTAAACCCTAAACAAATACAGTGACCCAGATACTGCCTTTGTTCCTTCACAACGAACAGCAGCCAGACCTGGCATGTGGAGAACACTAACTGACTCTCAGTTTGGATGGAACCGCTCTCCATTAACCTCATTGGCTGACACCTCAGCATTTGCTAGCTGTTAAGAAACAATAACTTATTTCCTGTGCTCAGTCCAACTAACTTCTCTTTACCTTTCAGCCATCGTTCCACTCTTAATCTGTGAGGTTAAAAGCAAAGCACTGCTGTCAACATGTTCCTGTTTTGGAAATGCCATAAATCTATGGTTTTAGTGTGGTTATAGTGGTTTGGCAGCATGTAGCTTAGTGCTGTGTAGGGCTGGACAAGCAAAACATTAAAATACAGTAAAAATCGAGTTAAAATGTTTTCCACAGTACTTTTGTAGTTATTTTTGAAGTTATACTGTACTTACATGTTTTTATTTTAATTTTGTAATATAGAAAAATGCCTCACAGGGATTTCCATTAATATTTTTAAGCGATGATGCAAATTAATCTTAGAATCAGATTTGTGAATAGATGTTGCCTAATTTAATATTGCATATTTTTAATATTGACGCAGAGACTTTGGCACACATCTGAGCATTCAAAGGCAATTCAAAGATTAAAATATTGGTGGGTTTTGTAATATTAAGAGATTTACATATTGGGCAGTTTTGTTCAAAGTGAGACAAAGTGATTTTCATAAAGTATTAAAGAAAATATGAATAGACATCTCAATTGAAAAGTCTGATGCTCGGGCACGCAAAGTAGTTGAAGGATTTAAACAATGTTTCGTTTTGCTGTAAGCGAGAGTAGACAATTCTCAGAAAACATTGGTTGTCTGAGGAAAAATAGCCGGTTGTCAAAGGCTACGTTCATACTGTCAGTCTACATTCTATTATTTGTCTATCCAATTGGAATCTGATCTAAAATTACTGACTATCACAACTGTTCAGATCCGATTTGTGTGTCCTATGCCATTCTTTCGTTTTCTAGAATATCTGCATTGGTTTCTATGGCAATGACATTGCCGTTGGTAGGCATAAGCCAAACAACAACAACCGCAACATGGAGGGGTTTGCAATACAGATGTTGTCTTATTTACAATATGACAATATGTAGCAGGACTACTGTCTCTTATGAGGAAGTAGCAGAAACGTAGGAGGCTGGCATGAGCAGCTTTATTTCGTGCTGTCGTCTCTGCCGGTCTCAAAACATGTCTCCTTTATAATGTCATTTTCTGCTTGTCCCGCACTTTGCAACAACTCAAACTTGTTTCTGAAGCGACTTTCAGCATGTTTCCTAAAACAACGTCTGACGTTTACGTTTTACGTGGCGTGAGAAATTCACATACACCATTTGAAATCCGATCAGAGCAGTCTGACTGAAACGGATTTCCAGAAATGTGATTTGAATAGGATTTCAAACCACATATGAATGTAGCTTGAAACAGATTTGTAAAAGTCGCATTTCATGTGATTTTTTTTGCCGTTCACACTTGCTAAATCTGATCTGATTTCAATCTGATATGCACAAAAATCAGATTTGGACTGACAGTCTAAACGTAACCTATAAGAGCTTGATTTTCCAAATTTAATTAGCAGTCATTGAAGCAACAATGTTAAGAAATATAGACAATGGCTTTAATTGCAATTAGTAGAGTGATTTCAGTCAGAATTACTATAATATGATGGCATTGTTTACTGTACTTTCAGGGCCTGATACCAATCCTCCATACTGTTCACACAGTTAAAAAGTTCAAGGGATATTCTGAGAGTAAATAGTGATTCAAGACAAGCTCCTGCGTGTCATCATTGTTATTTAGATTTTTGGCTGGATACCCATAGAAATTCTTTTATCTCCTTCACTTGCTTTCCCTCCCAGAATGGCTATACTCCACTGCACATAGCTGCCAAGAAGAACCAGATGGAGATAGCGACCACACTGCTTGAGTATGGAGCTGATACCAATGCCACAACGCGCCAGGGCATCAGTCCTCTCCACCTGGCAGCCCAGGAGGGCAACGTTGACATGGTCACGCTCCTGCTCGCCCGTGAAGCCGCCGTCAATCTGGGAAACAAGGTGAAAAATGAGCTCAGTTACTTTATGATGCTATTCCACAAAGAGCATATTCAACATTATTATACTATTTTAAATGTATCTTACAATTTGCTTTTGGGTGAGTAAAGTTTGTAACAGCAAATGATGAAGACTCACTCCATGTGCCCTTAAAAACCTTTAATTTTGATGAAAACATGCTCTTGAAAGTAGTAGCATATTTATTTACATTGTACTAATAAACATCAAATCGAAATTGACCCTATTTACTTTTATCAGCTCATTCAATATTACCTAAACCAGGGGTTTCAAATTCCAGTCCAGACAAAACTCAAGTCGTGCATATGATAGGAGTTTAAGGTTTGATGCCATAATATACTTTTATAAATAAATATAATATAAATTACCATACTTTCATTTAATATACATGTGTATCTTATTTTCACTTAATCTAATCTGTCATATTCAAAAGCCCTAAAATGAATGATAAATGTATGTTGCAATGTTTAATATGAAAATAAACATATGTCTTTTTATATTATTTCATCATGATAGTTGACTTCGTCTCGTGCACTTTATACCTGTGAACAGTCACATACAAACACACCTGTTTCAGATTACAATCACCCTTAAGATGGCGAAATACCCTTTTACGTTCACTTCGCAGCGCACATATGGTCGAATGGAACCCACCCCTTAACTGAGCGAGTCAGATAAGAGAGAAAAACAAAATGTCAAGAGAGGGGAGGCACAAGAACTGGAATTGGGAAGCCCTGACCTAAACTGATGGATGATTAATTTCTGCATGGGATATCTGTGCAGTTATGTCACTAAATTGGTTAATGAATATTTTTGTCAGAGTGGACTGACTCCTCTTCACCTGGCGGCTCAAGAGGACAAAGTCAATGTTTCAGAAGTGCTGGTTAATCATGGTGCCACAGTGGACCCAGAGACTAAGGTATTGGACACACACATAAACACAAACACGCATGTTGGGTTTCCATGTTTTATGGGGACTTTCCATGGAGACAATGGTATTTGTACGGTACAAACTGTATATTCTATCCCCTAACCCTAACACAACCCCCACAGAAAACATTCTGTATTTTTACATTTTTAAAAAAACACAATTTAGTGTGATTCATAAGCTGTTTTCCTCATAGGAACCACAAATGTCCCCATAAGATTAAAAATGTCTGGTACATTATGTCCCCTACAATGTAGGGAGTAGCTAAACCACACACACAAATTCAGCTCTGCCATCAAATTATTTTTTAAAAGATATTAAAATAGAAAACATTATTTAAAAAAAAAAAAAAAACAGTTTTTTACAAACAATTGTAATATTTCATAATATTACTGTTTTTATTGTATTTGTGATCAAATAAAAGCAGTTTTTGTGAGCATTAGAGACTTTTTAAAAACTTCAGATAGATAAACAGACAGACACATAGGTAGATAGATATGTGACACATACATCTGCACACTATGTCTGACCAGTCCCTCATTGGTCACTCATGTATAAACATCGAACGGCCCCGGCTCAAGGTCGTTCAGTGCGGCTCTTAGATGTTGAGACAGACAGCAGCACACAGATCGATACTCAACAGCACAATGACCCGCAGAAAACACTCCCTCTCTGAGCACAGGGAATGAGACAGTAATGATAAAGAACAAGTATATTATTACTTGTGTGTGGCATTTAGCAAGACATTAATTATAGTGGTGATCTGACACTTTCGCTAAGCTCCGCCCTCCTTCCTAGTTACTGTTGCTGATTTAGACAAGCTTTATAGAACATCCCATAGGAATGAACTGGATACTTCTGTGAACTCTTATGTGGTCATAAAGTTCACTATAAGATGAATGAATAAATCTTAATATTAAGGGTTATTATTTTTTATAAGATTAGGTGTGACTTTGTTTTTAGACATGTAAGAGCATTTTTTGAATATATAATGGCCTTTTTAATGTGTGAATAATTCATGTGCTTGCCTGGAAACAGAAGTCTTGAGTAATGTGTGTCTCTGTGCTCTGTTTCAGATGGGATATACGCCCCTGCATGTCGCCTGTCACTATGGCAATGTGAAGATGGTGCACTTCCTCCTGAAGAACCAGGCTAAAGTCAACGCCAAAACTAAGGTTATTGAAATAATGTTAACAGAAAGCAGTGTGTGAGGCTGAGTAACTGCATTTCTTTAACCGTTGCTTGTTACAGAACTCTTTTCTGATTACTGGTGGTCCAAAATAAAGTTTTAATCTCTCAAATCCCCTCTTGTTCAGAATGGATACACACCTCTTCATCAGGCTGCTCAGCAGGGTCACACACACATCATTAACCTTCTGCTGCAGCACGGAGCCTCTCCTAATGAGCTGACAGTGGTGAGTGTCACAACAGCACAACGTCTGAATTCCTGCTCCTCTTCAAATCAAGATGCCTCAAATCAGTTTAAGGAGAAGTTTGCTGTTACTTTTCTAAGCAATTAGACTGACTGATTTTTGCCTGGTACACTGTGAAATTTGTGGAAAACTTAAAATTAAAATTCTAATTTATTTTCTACATTGAGCTCTGCATTGATTTAGCCTTTTTCTCCCAGAAATTCACTCACAGTATCTGTTACATGACACCATGATTAAACTCATGTGTAATTATTTTATTTTATTTTATTTATTTTAGAATATATGATGTTATACATTATATTGAAACATTAATTATATAAAATGGTCTATGTAAAATTCTGTCATTTATTACTCACCCTCATGTCGTTCAACACCTGTAAGACCTCCGTTCAACACAAAAAATTGAGATATTTTTGATAAAATCCGATGGCTCAGTGAGGCCTGCATTGACAGCACGTTAACTTAGTCTTTCAAACGCCCAAAAAGCTACTAAAGACATATTTAAAACAGTTCATGTGACTACAGTGGTTCAACCTTTATGTTATGAAGCGACGAGAATACTTTTTGTGCGCCAAAAAAACAAAATAACGACTTTATTCAACAATATCTAGTTATGGGCGATTTCAAAACACTGCTTCATGAAGCTTCAAAGCTTTACAAATCTTTTGTCAGTGGTTTGGAGCACTGCCAAAGTCATGTGAACCATTGAAATTTCGAAACACTCATGACATAACAAAGCCTCGTTTACTGAAATCATGTGACTTTGGCAGTTTGAGATCGTTTGATACACTTTTCGAACCACTGTAGTCACATGAACTGTTTTAAATATGTCTTTAGTACCTTTCTGGGCATTTTAAAGTCTAAATTAACTTGCTCTCAATGCAGGCCTCACGAGCCATCACATTTTATTAAAAATATCTTTATTTGTGTTCCGAAGATAAATGAAGGTCTTATTAATGACAGAAATTTCATTTTTTAGGTGAACTAACCCTTTATTATTCTACAACATCCACTGTAGGCATCACAGTACAACAGAAATATATAATGATGTGCATTTGCCAAAATTCAATAGACTTAATTAATTAATATAATTTTATACTTTGTAAAGCCTTTACTTTTTTATTTTTTTATTTTTTATTATTATTTCAGTAATGTTCTTTTTCTTGAACCTACAGAATGGAAACACTGCCTTAGCTATTGCCAGGCGCCTGGGTTACATCTCTGTGGTCGACACGCTCAAAGTCGTGACAGAGGAGACGCACACTACTGTGGTGAGAGACTTTGTGTCATAACATATTCTAAATATATAAATACAGCTATTCTGTTGGATTCTGTACACCATGTGTTACTGTGCTTTAGTACAATGGTTTTCCACTGGTGGATCACAGCATAAAAGTGGGTTGCGGGTCTGTTGTGATAGTGTCACAGACAAAAAACAATGCTACATACACATACAAATAATAAAATACATGCATTATGTTTGACACAGAGCAAAATGAAGCCACATCCACAATTGCATCTTTTTATGTTTTTTTCTTCTTCTTTGATTGCAGACTGTGACGGAGAAACATAAAATAAATGTTCCAGAAACAATGAATGAAGTTTTGGACATGTCAGATGATGAAGGTAAAAAGGAAATATTTGAGTTTTCATATGATACTGGTCTATTTTCATGTAAAGTTTATTTTTATTCATTTACATATTATTTCTAACATTTTTTATTTAAATTACACAGTCCGTAGAGCCAATGTGCCTGAAATGCTCAATGAGGACTATATTTCAGATGTTGACGAAGGTATCTCTTCTTTTGTGTGGTTTGTTCTTATAGCACCTGCCTTTTACTTTTTCTTTTTTTTTTTTTCACATTTTCCAACTAACCAGATCTTCTTATTCAGTCTTTTTTTTTTTTTTTTTGTGTTATAGACTCTTTTCACTCCATGGCTGTTGAATATGGCTTTGTAGTAGTTGCTAGGCTACTGTTTATGAATATGAAATTCTTCAATATGCAAATCTCCATTGGCTTGCATATATTAAGTCTTGGTTTTGCTATTCTAATAACATCTGTACATATAATTACAATTTCACACATATTCTCTTTGAAATATCGGCCTCTATGGGCAGAATATTTTTCATCCAAAGTCTTGGCTGAATTAGACAGACGTTTGTTTGGCTCAGTCCATTTCTGTTTTGCAGTCAAAACCTACAGAGCTTCGGTGTAAGCTAAAAGGATTGAATAGTTTGCCAGTCAGTGCTATGAATGACAATTTTTTTGTATCCATTTATTTGATACTGTAACATGATGGTTCTGAATGCATTTTTATCCTTGATTAAAATATATATACTCCCTTTTTGAGACAGACTTTGAGAAGCAAATACAAGTAAAAATTTTGTTGAATATCCAGTCTCTGATATTCTGGTCACATTATGTGGTTTATAACATGCTGTCCCTTTGACAGTTCTGACATGTGGTGAATATAGTTTTTGCATATGTGTAACAAGAATACAGCCCTCATTAAACGTGTGTGTGTGTGTGTGTGTGTGCGTGCGCGCGCTGTAGAGACTGAAACATGGTTTTTAGTTTCTGTAAATTGATATTCCTGCATACTCCCAGGGCATAACTGACATAACTTGCATGGCCTCTTATTTACGTCTTACACCTCTGTGCCCTAAATAAACACGTCATATGAATATACTCTCAACATTCTGACAATCAGTTCCTGTATGAAAATGTCGCTTTTACAGTATCTAAAATGAATGAATCAATTCTGCTCACATCACCAGTTGGCAGCTGAATGCAAACGTCTGTTTGGCATAAAACCTTTTGCCACTGCTGACGCTGCTCGCTTTTTCCATCTGATTCTCTCGCGCTCTCTTTGGCAGAGTGAAAGAGCTCAGCTTTGTTTATCCGGTCGTGAGGTGCAGTACTAATAACTCAGATCCCAGGCAAACATCGCAAGTAACTTATATTTAAAGCCAATCTCTACATTTAGACTGTGTTGGGGAAAGTTACTTTTAAAAGTAATGCATTACAATTTTGCATTACTCTCTAAAAAAGTAACTAATTGCATTACTTAGTTACTTTTTATGAAATGTAATGCACTACATTACTTTTGCGTTACTTTTTCTCACCTGGGCTGGGCTTGTTTTTTTAATAAAGTTCTATTTTTGGCAAATGTAAAGGCCCTTTCACACCAAAAGTAAAATGACTGAAGGAAAATGCATATTCACTCCTGTATAGTAGCGCTCAAAGCCTTTCAGCTGTGCTGCCATTCTTGATTAAAGAAGAATAGGATGCAGGAGAAGGAAGTTCAACACTCTTATTTCTAAATCTAATCTAAAGTAATTTTTGCTTTTTAGTATGGTTGAATTAGAACATTGAAGGTCAGCAGCAAAGACATTGGTTAATAAAGTGAGATTAAATACATAAAGTATATTTGTGTAAATTAATATAGTCAATTATTACAGGTTTGTATAAAATTCTAATATTTGCATTTCACTGTTTTATTCAATTTGAGGAATACTGAATGTTTCGCTCAGGTGAGATGAGTAAATGCATGTTCACATTTAGTCTAGAACTACAATAACCGTCATGTTCACACAGCACACACAACACTTTATTTCTCTTAACACAGGGACGAGAAAGCTGTCCGTCAATAAGTGTAAAAAAGTAACTTGCGTTACTTATTTGAAAAAGTAACTTAGATATTTTGTATAATTGAAAAAGTGATGTGTTAATTTACTAGTTACTTGAAAAAAGTAATCTGATTACGTAACTCAAGTTATTTGTAATGCTTTACCCCCAACACTGCATTTAGATCTATTAATTTAGCACATGCTTTTATCCATGTCAGCATAAAACCAAAATTGACCCTATTCACTTTATTAATACACATTTTCTTGGTCGCAAAAAACACACATTTAGGTCTGGCTACATTCTGGAATGGAATGGCCCAATCAGTGATCCAATAAATTCTCAATAGATTAACTGCAGATAGGAATGGGAATACTTTACAATTAAACAATTTCGGTTCCTTAATAACTCTGTTCATTTAAACTACAACAGCGTTTTGGGGGCCTGAAAACGCAAACTTTTTAAGATGGGATATAAAGTGCAAGTTTTTCGCGGATCCTTGTAAATGGGTATCATTTTGACGACATTGTCGTCTGTACACAAAAATGCAAAAAAAAAAAAAAAACTTTTCCGTTTTTAGTACATCATTGTTGTGTAAACACACCATCAAAATTGACAATACAAGGAATATTCCAGTGTTTATTATGCACATCATTATATTTTTAATCAATTTGTCCTCATAATCTTTAAGCAAAATAACCTCCCCTCATAATGTCATCTCTTCTTTGATGACGTGTTTACTGGTTTGAATACAGAACTCTCCCCTCCAGCAACCTGTCACTCACAGCAATTAGCAAATGACAACAATGCAATCAATTCCACATGGACAAAATCAAGTCCCTCCCTACATTTTTCTTATTCGAGAAGCCGTTTAACTTGGATGTATGTCACAATAGGGAAGAAAAGTTGGCTGCAACTTTCCTTTCATGCCAACTTTAACGGTTCAATTATTGGTTCACTTTTGAGTCTTTTTGACTGATTCATTAAAAGAATCATTGGTTCATGAATCAGACTACCCTAGTTGTGCTTGTTGGTTTTTGCTTGCAATCTGCAAGGGTATAAAATGACACTATGAAATAAGATAAAATTAGTTAAAACTAGACCAGATGAGTTGAAAATTGTCATTCAGTGCTGATCTGCATTTAGCTGAAATCTCTAAATTGTATTCTGGATTAACATGTTTACTTGGTTGGGATTATAAACAGGTGTCGCAATGTGTTCCGTGATTCCCATCTGGAACAGGATTTTGAGTTCCTGGAGTTTAAACTCTGCCAGCTCAAGAACGCTGTTCCTTGGGGAGCGTTGTCAGGTGGCAGGCGGTCTTTTTTTGTTGGTCTCCCTCCTTTTTTACTATTTGTTCTGCTGCCTGTAGAAGGGCTCTTTTGTTGTCCCTCTGTTGTACAGGGTCTGATTACAGAGAGCACCTCCTCACCAGCACAAATTACCATAGAAATACGCCCCCTTCCATGTCTATTGTGTCCCACCCCAGCTGGGGGCTCCTGAGGCATGAGGAATGCCGAGATCCGATTGCCACACTCGCTCTGAAACTGCCTCAAGTGTTACCTCGCTCCCGTGATGACCTCACACTGATCAGGCTTACGACAGCCCTGGACCGTTTGAACGTCCTGTCAGGCTGCAACAGAGGGGTGTGTGTGCGTATGTATGTGTGTGTGTGAACGCACACACAGAAAGAAGCAACTGGATCATTTCAGACACTCTGGACAGGGCCGTAGTGAACATGTGGAAATAATCGTGCTGTGTGGAGTTTACCGGATTGAGGAAGTGTGGCTTCTGGTACTGAAAAAGGACAAAGAGGACCTGTAAATATTTTTAAAGCTGGTGTGAAGATGAAGGATGGATTTTTCTGTTCAGTGTAAGAGATCTTGTTTTTCATGAGGTACTATTTCTGATTTGATCACGCTGTCCAAAGTGCCACACAATATGATAGTTTTAAAAATGGAGTCTGAGAAATGATATGTGTGTGTGTGAGTGAGTGAGTTTACAGTACTTATAAAACTTTCTCTAGAAGTTTGCTAAAACCTGATTTTTAAGTGTTAGTTTGAGCCTGTAATATATATAATTAGCTTTATGTAAAAAATGATACATGTTATATCCTCATTTGGATAACTAGAAAAAAATGGGTGTTATGTTCAGTCACCACTCGTTAAAAATGTTTCAACTGACCTGTTAACTTGTGGTAGTGTTTAGGGTGCAGTTTTGTTGTGTAAGAGGCAGCACTTGGGTTCTTTTTAGGACATTTCACAATTAAATTGTGTAAATATCAGTGTGTGTGTGTGTGTGTGTGTGTGTGTGTGTGTGTGCATGAAAGAGTGAAAGTTGCAGTTCCATGGGGCTGATTTTGGGGGGAGGTGGTTGCCAGGGTGATTAGCAGTGGAGGGGGGAGGTGGGGGGTGTTGATGTTGGAATGCTGTGTCCCCACAATCTCTCTCATAGCCTGCATTCATAACGTAGTTCAGTGTGGCCCAATTACAATTTTTGATGTAAACAAATTACATGACAGCAAAAAAAAAAAAAAATTGCCTTTTTTTCTGGGCCATTTATTTATATATAAGTGGAAATAAATCTGATTCAAATCTGATCATACATTCTGATTAGTGTTTGTTCTAAATCTGTAACTCTCACCCCCGGTTTCCCAGACAAGGCTTAAGCTAGTCCTAGACTAAAATGCATATTTGTACTGTTTTAACTGAAAGCAACTTGCACTGACATATATTGAAATATGTCAGTGTCGTTGTTTTGTCTCCAGATGCACACCAGTAATGTTTTTTTTTTTTTTTTTCTAAGACACGTCTATAAAAGCTACTTAAATGCCCTAGTTGAACTAAGGCTTAATCCTGGCTTAATCTAAGCCCTGTCTGTGATACCGGGCGTAAGTGTTTAACTTAAGCATTTAATTTAGCTCAAACAAACAAACAGACATTCAAACTTTTTTGTTTTGTGAATAAATTTGGCTATTAAGTACACTAAAAACAAATTAAAAATAGTAACCTAAAAATTATCAATTCTAAATTAACTTTTATTCTAGTCAAAAATATTATTTAACATCACTGAACCAACCTATATACATTCATTTATGCCAACAAACCTATTTTTATGGGTGAAATAAGGTACAAAAACCTGGATAACAATTGCAGGTTACCACTTTTTACTGTGTAGACTGATTTTTTTTTTTTTTTATCTCTTCTTTTATTTAAACTGCATTCATTTTTAAAGAGATTTAGAATTACACATTGTGCCAGTTTTGCTATATTCAGTATACAAAAGATATGATCTATTGACATGAACTATTTGTATACTGAATTATGATTGGTCATCTTTCATACATTTATTTGCATATTTTATTGAAACTTGTTGAAAACTATTTATAGCTACCATTACATAAAATAATGTATTAGTTGCATTATAAGTGTTCCAGAAACATTAAAAACATTATTTGTTTAAAATATATGTTAAATAAAATAAAATCTTTTGGGGAAAAAAAAAAAATATATGTATATATATATATATATATATATATATATATATATATATATATATATATATACTGTATATATATTTTGGGGGGAAAATATTATATATATGTATGTATGTATATATGTAGGTCATTTGAACATCGTCCCCAAAAATCAGGAAATCGTAATTGGGTGCTTGTTCTTGCATTGTGACTGTAGCCTTCCTCTTCCTCTCTCTGCATTCTGGTCTTCCTCTCTGCATTAGCTGTAGCTTTTTCTGTGACCCACTTCACTGCTGCTCTGCTGTAGTGTCCATTAACTGCACTGTTTGAATTTATCTTGTCATAGATGCATATTAAAAACAGATTTATGGTCACCATGAGCTAGTTGGAACATATGGTATTGATGTTCTGTAAATGGCTTGCTTACATTTCTGGACTTATAATAATATAATCTAAACAAAGATTGCATGAATCTGCAGCCATTTAAGAGTTTGGGAAGTGTGCCAGTGATTGTTGCGGGATCGTGGGGGGCATTTTGGTCTGATCCAGCCATTCATTCTTAACGCCAACATGAAATCAAAATTTTCCCTGTCCACTTTGATCCTGGTCTTATTGCCTATGATTCATCAGTTTACATTATTTACAAAGAAAAATTGGAAAATGGGTTTTGAATGCCATTCATGTTGACTTTAAAGGGTTAGTGTTGCTGTAAAGGTTGTCTTGTTTTCAGAAGGGTGTAGTCATTTTTTTTCTTTTTTTTTGCTGATAGGTGAGGAAGCGATGACAGGAGAAACGGACAAGTACCTGGGACCGCAAGACCTGCGCGAGCTCGGAGACGACTCTCTCCCGCAAGAGGGATACGTAGGATTCAGTGTTGGAGCCCGCACGGCCAGGTAATGTACATTCATCACATGCAGAACTTGTTGTCTAAACAGCTTTTTACATTATTATCAAAATTACACTTCATATGTTACTGTTTCCAGCAAGACATACACAATGGAAAGCTGTAGGTCTTACTGCACTCCAAAAAATATTTAGGCCTAAATTTAAGATTTATGTGTTTGAATTGCAAATTTCCATCGACTTGGATTACACAGTTTTAACATGAACAAACGAATAAACTTAATGTGATGCATATTTGTCAGACATACATAAATGAAACAGGTAAGAAACAGATAATATTTCTATAATAGTACTAATAAACTGAAGGGCTTTTCATACTAGTTAACCCTGGGTCAATCTAAACCCCGGGTAAACGGAATCCTGGGTTATTTTGCTTCACGTTTCACATTGCTCATAATTTATCCACGTTTCACCCTTATATTATATATTGCTGACTGTACTGTTAAAGGATTAGTTCACTTTCAAATAAAAATTACCCCAAGCTTTATTCACCCTCAAGCAATCCTAGGTATATGTGACTTTTTTTCTTTCTGATGAACACAATTGGAAAAATATTAATACATATCCTGACGCATCCAAGCTTTATAATGGCAGTGAACAGGGGTCATGAGTATGAAGCTGAAAAAAGTGCTTCCATCTACATCCATCCATCATAAACTCCACATGGCTCGGGGGGTTAATAAAGGCCTTCTGAAGCGAAGTGATGAAGTTATGAAGAAGCCAGACCGCCTTCTGTATTCAACTTACGAAGAAAGTGTAAACTGGTGTCGCGTCAGTTAAGTTTTTTTCGTAAGTTGAATAGGGAAGGCATAGCGTAAGCCTTTTGAACTGCAAGAGTTTTACACTTTCATCGTACGTTGAATACAGAAGGTGCTATACACCTAGGATGGCTTGAGGGTGAGTAAAGCTTGGGGTAATTATCATTTGAAAGTGAACTAATCCCTTAAGTTTATCGGTCTGTAAAGGAAAGAATGAAACAGTCACTTCTTCACTCCAATTGTCACATTTCCTTCACCATTTGACATTTTTTTTTTATTTAACATGCAGTGTTTACATGACTGTCCAAAGCATATGAACATGAGGCACGCGATTGGCTGTTGGTTGCTAAGCATCTAGTCTTAACATTCTAACACTGCATCATTTCACACCACAAAAGCAGTGCTAACTCCGCTTCTAAATTACAAGTGTAAAACATTCCTTTACCCGGGGTTAAAAGTGGGGTTTAGAACAACGATAACCCAGGGTTTAGCGATGTGTGAAAAGATATTAAATGTTTTTAAAATACACAAAAACCAGGAGGAATATATTTATATATTTATCTTTATCATCAATAATCCAATTTGTTTCAACTCTATGCATTTTAACTAACTGAATATTGTTTTTTCCACAGCTAGCCATATTTTAAGCACATTCATACCTTTTAACTGAATAAATGTAATTGTTTTCATGATGAATATGTTGATTCTAAGTAATCTGAATAAATGCATTTTGAAAATATGATTATTTAAATTAATTCAAATAAATGCAAATAGTTCATAATATACTATGCTGTGATTTTTTTTTTTTTTTTTTGGGAAATCTTACCTGTATGACTGATAAATATGAAACACGTTAAGTTTATTAGTTTATTTATGTTAAAACTGTGTAATGGAAATTTATATGCAATTCAAATACATAAATCTTAAATTTAGGCCTATTAAGTGTGAAAGGTTGTAGGTTCAAATCCCACACGTTTGGATCATACTGTTATATCTGTAGGTAGCATGCTGTAAGTTTTATTGGAATCAGTACTAATTTCTATGTAGGCTGTTGTACCAGAACAGACCACACAAGATAAGAGAAGACATTAGGCCATTCAAAGGGACACCCAAATTGTACTTATCCTCATGTTGTTCCAAACCCTTATCACTTTCTTTTTCTCTGTAAAACACAAAATTAAGTGTTTTGAAGAACATTCACTTTAACTCAGCGTAACTATAATCTAAATGAGCTGGTTTTATGGTGAATGGAGAGTATTCATGGCTGCAGAACCCAGCTGTTATTTCCTTAATCCTGTCTTATCTGAAAGCCGTAGACTCTTTATTTGCATTGTGTGTTGGCCGCCTGCTGTCATCTTTTGATTCAGTAGTCTGTGCTGTTGAGTGAGAAGGCCATAGCTAATGTTTAACCTACATGTAACTTGCTTCAGGGGATTTTCCCTCCAACAAACACAAGTTTGACAGCATTCAATAATCGAAAGGTTTGAGTGAGATTTCAAACTACAGACAAGCTTTCATAACGGGAAATTATGATCATGTTCAATAACAGCCCTAAGCATTTGTCACAGAGAGGTCACTTTTTATCTAATGACTTGACGTTATGATATAAAAGCGTATTTTATCTTTTGAAAACAAATGATGTCTCAGTGAAAACAAGAATCATGTGCTAGAAATGCAGGGTTTGGATGTCATCTGTTTTATGCCGTGTGACTCTTTTTGGTTTATCCTTTAAAGGGGTCATACCACACATTTATGCATCGTATTGTTTTCAAATTTTTTAACGTATCAGTGTTGTCCAGTATAGGATATTTATTGCCCAATATTCCATATTTAATTTTTTTCTCCCATTTAAATTTTTTTAATTTTTTTTATTACTTTTCCTTGTATTTTACTTTTATTATTCAGTATATATTTAAGATATTTAAGTTAATAAAATCACAGTTTTTAGTGTTTTTTTAGTAATCATCTGTTTTATATAAAGTAGTATTCATTATGGCATCTATTGATTTATTAGCTATTAATCGGTTATTGGCCATAACAAGAAAGTAATTATCATCCTATCACTATAACAACACTATAAACATTATGAGTAGGGATGCACAATATATCGGCCTCCATATCGGTATCAGCCGATATATGTTCATTTTTAATGTTATCGTTATCAGCCCAACAAGAAAATTTGGCCGATATATTAAAGCCGATAAATAATGGATTGTTTTCTTCAGCTGAGACACTTCAGATATGCACTGTTTGCCATGATGGTTTTGAATTGCATGAAATATGATTGAAATCGCTTCAAAAAGGAAAATACAGTAAAGTACAGCGCAAGTTTATAGTCATATAGGCTACATAATATTATAATGAGAACATTATTAATTCTGTGTGGGACATGGCCTTTAATGGTGAGACTTTTGTTTTTGTAATCAGGCTCTTTAAATATTTATAATATAAACATTTTGATTTAGATTTATCGGCCAATATATCAGTTATCGGCTTTCAAATATAAACAATTATCGGTTATCAGTATCGGCCAAAATTTTCATATCAGTGCATCCCTAATTATGATCATAAAGGTTGAATGTTCAGGCACAAGTGTTGGGAAAGTGGAGCTCCAAATCTTGATCATTATTAGTGATGCCATCTCTTTAGTTGCCATACAGAGAATTACTTGAGTTATAGGCATACCTCATTATAACTTATATAGTGTTTAGGGTATTCTATCTTTGTTCTTTTCTTTATGTATGCCTAAGATCACAACCTAATGGATTAAAAAGTAAAAGAGGTGTGAAATCCTCAGTTAATTAGTGCGTGTGAGAGTACAACACAAGGCAACACCAGACATGAGAGCCTGTCTCATTCAACCGCTGCATTTCTGATTTGTTGCCTTCAATTTCCTCTGTTCTTCCTCTTCCATTCCAAACTCTCACCATAGTCCTAAAGTCAGGTAAGAAGGCATGATGCTTCCGACACTTTCAACCCCTTATCCCGAGTCATTCTGAAACCATTGTTGTGTACTGTGCTTTGTACATTGTTTTTTATTTGATGAAGAATACACATTCTTGTTGTCCGTGGACTATGGTTTCAATTCGTTTTCATGGTTTTCAATTTTAGGTTTATGTTGACGGTTTGGTGTGTGAACCTGATTTGTCAATTTTTTTTTTTTTTTTTCTCAGGTTTGACTGTAAACATTTCAGTTTTTGTCCCTTTGAGTCCAGTTACTGTACCAAATAGTTTCACAATGTAGCTTCCAGGGATGCATGAAAAGCCTTATCAGCCGAATCAAATTTCATCCATTTAAATCAGCAAATTCATAGACCGCAGTACATGTTCACAAGAAACCGATTCTCCTCTGGAAGCCAGGCAGTGCCAGATTTCCGAATATGAGAACCTCCACGGTATATTGATTTCTGATTGGGCACAGACTTAGGAAATAGCATGTGCATGTTAGCTCAGTCTGCATTAATGCACCTGGCCTTACTGTAAATAGAAATGAAGGCTAAAGTCAAGAACGATACAATAACCAACTTCCAGATTTGTTTTAGCTCCAGTATAGCTTTATATAATTGTCCATTTGCTAGCTCTGCCCCTTTGATTGCGGCTACTTTCTGAACAATTTTACAGGATATAGCATATAAATGATAAGTTTCCATGAACAGTGGTTTTTAGTAAAATGTACTTAAAGAGTGGTGAAAATTGATTGGATATTATTCTTACATGTGCTTAAATGCATTGCAATATTGCAAAGCATCTTAATCTGCCATACTTTGAAGAAATTGAAAATGTTGTAGTATTTTTTTCTATTTATTTATTACAATTGGCAGATTTTGGATATATTTTGTTGGTACTGCGTATTTAATTGTGCTCATTTTCCTGTATCTTTATATTTTGATTACTGTTGCCATCATCTAATGCTAAAAGTCAAAGTTTCCCTTTACAAAAACTAATCATTTCATTATTTTAGGTTGAATTAAATTGGTTAGTAACACTTTTAAATGTAATTTTTAGCAAATAAAAAAAAAAAACATCCATTTATATGTACTTTATAATGTCAATGGCTAAATTCACTTGAAATATTTAAAAGAAATATTTATAAAGTGTTTAATGTTTTTCTACACCAAAAGAATTTTAATACCGGCCATTTGGATTATCAGTCATAACATTATCAACTTATTATTAAAATGATGAATTTATTGTATTGGCTGGAATTTTAAACATCTGTGCATTCTTAGTATCGACACCACAGTGACATGAATCAATGCATACAAGAAATGATGTTAAGTTAGAAGTATTTAATTTACTTTGAAGCAAATGTAGGTGTTCTTACTGATGTTCTGCCTGTTCATTTGGGAATGAGGGCAGTTTAATTCTCAGCATCAACTTTTCAAGATGTTTTTAAAGATTTGTAAAGGAAAAAAAAGTACCATGTTTATTTTCTCCCAGCTATTATAAGTTCTTTGGAAATAACTTTTTGCGTATTTTCCAAACTATCCAAACATGCAGAACCTTCTTAGATTTACATTATAAAACAGCAAAAGTTTGTCTGATAACTGCAGTATGTGGCAACAGGTGTGGAAGGAGTGGTCAGTAACACTTTAAAGTTGGGTTTAGTGAAGGATCAGTGGATTAACGTTTAAAAGCTGAGTTAGTGTCTCATTCATTAAGTCATTCCAAATCATTCCAAATATTCACCAGCGTATCATTTAAGGTGCTGCACATCTGTGAATTCATCTCTAGACAACTTTTCTCTCAACGTCTAAATCATGTTTTGGCTATTGTGCATCAATTTCCCTGGAAGTTGCATGCAATAATGAGTGTTTTTGTTTTGTGTTTGTGTGTGTGTGTGTGTTGTGTGTATTTCATTGTCACTCCCCCGCACTGTATGGTATTAATGTAAATGCCAACAGCCTGCGCTCCTTCAGTTCGGATAGGTCCAACACACTCAACCGGAGCTCCTTCGCCCGTGACAGCATGATGATCGAAGAGATCCTGGCGCCAAACAAGGACACGGTACGCTCTCTTTCTCCTTGAGTTCTCAGATTCTGTATTGCCCTTTTGCTGTCAGTTGAGTATTAATATATTGTGTGAATTCATAATTTGTGAATTTGAACAATTAAAAGCACCCGGACCATAATGTTCTCTTCTAAGCTCAGCAAACTTGACTCTAAACTAGATACAAATTTTCTTAAGAAAATACAATTTCTGCACTAAGAAAAGTGGTAGGCCATGAAATGTAAATAAGTACCTTCGTATATAGCAAAACACCATGATATTACCATCTGATACCATCGTTGTATTGCCATAGTTAACGTCACTTAAAAAATAGTACTTATAAAAATATTATACTTTAAAAGAATGAAAACTGAATGTAATCTTTATGGACACTTAATTGCATGATATTTACAACTTAAGAGTGCTTTTTGGACCCACTTAAGTAGGACGCAAGTACATCCTTATATGTAATTTCATAATTACTTTTTTTGTTTTTGAAATATGGTTAAAGTGTGCTGCTGAATGTAATGACAAGCATTTTTGGTGAACTAATTCATTCATTGACAAGTATTTTTGTATTGAAACTTGTATGTCATGTATTTAAATATGTTTCTAATTACACATTTGTAATAATGAAGTTACAGTTTTCATTTAAAATACATTAACATACATAAAATGTAATATCACATAAGACACTATATTTTGATGTGTTGACTAACATACTAAAGCACATGTTTAGCATGACAAAAGATTAAAAATGTACTTTAAAGTAGAACTTTATATATACTTTTACTTAAAGGTCAGTAAAAATGAAAATTCTGTCATTTACTCACCCTTATGTCGTTACAAGCCCGTAAGACTTTTGTTCATCTTCAAAACACAAATTTACATATTTTAAATGAAATCTGAGAGATTTCTGTCCCTCCATTGACAGTCTACGCAACTACCACTTTGTCGCTTCAAAAGGATCAGAAAGAGATTGTAAAACTAATCCATATAAATCAAGCGGTTTAGTCTAAAATCGATCACTTTATATGAACTGGATTTAGGCTTTTCAAAAATATATTTTTTAAGTTTTGAAGTACATGTCAAATGCACAATTAATAAAATTAAGTACATTAACCTTAACCTACATCAAACTATGTTATATTTTGTGATGAACATTTTAACAATGTAAGTCCATAGGTGATTTCTATGAAGTTAATTAAAGTACATATAGTACATAAAGTACATAGCACATCAAAGGCCAGAAATATACCCAATTATGTAAATATAGGATTGAGAGCTGTGCCAAAAAAAGAAAGATTTCATTGCAGAAATGAATGCAATCAAAAAAAAAAATTTAATTAAATTTTATACGTAGTAAGGGGAAATGATCTTCAAATATTTTGTCTGTCACTGTTGATCAGTGCAATTGGAGTGATTCAGAATCTATCTTTTCTCTTTAAATGCTTCAGGGGGTCTGTAGAAACATACCCACCCTTGTTGACTCTCATTATAAGGTATAAAATGCATTGAGGAATTCTGCATTGTTTCTTATTCCACAAACCAATGCAGGCAAACATGAGCTTTGCTCCGCAAGATGCATTTGTTGTTGTTCTTTTATGTTCTGCTATTCAAGCCAGATTCTTCCTGGGTTCTCATCCCTTTCTATATCAGTTGTATTTTTATAGCTTAGCTTTTCACATTGTTTTGGCTGTTTTGATCTTGCATCAGGGATTTTCTTCCATTATCTTCTACCTCTTATAAATAATTCTCCTGCATGTTGTTTTGTTGACTGTCATTGTCATCATCAACCACAAGAGGAGGTGATAATTGGGTGGTTGAGTTGTTAATTGCAGAGAGCAGAGCCTCAGTCAAGAGTATTGTGAAAGCCAAGGTTCACCACAGAACCGCAGTTAATGGAAATATGAGTAGTTTGTTCAGTTCTGAACAAGCTTGTTTTGTGTTTCAGCATCTGGCTTTAGCAAAAGATTACAACACAGAGTCAATGAGACGCTATAGCTGGACACCGGACACTCTGGACAACGTGAACCTGGTCTCCAGCCCCGTCCATTCAGGGTAAGGCCAGCATCACCATTACTATTCTTACACTTAGGGTTAGTGATATGAACAAACCATTATCCCAAAGTATTGAACTTCAGTGTGAATGACAATTTTTTAAGGATGAGAAACCAAAAAATTCCTACATATATTCTCAGAAGAAAAAAGTACAAAAGCTGTCACTGGGGAGGTGCCCTTTCAGAAGGTACACCTTTGTACTTTATTTTTGCCTATAGCCCAAAGTATACTTCAGATGTCCGAATTCCGTGAAGGTGCATGCATTGTCCGCATGACGTAATTTCCGTCATCAGGAGGATCCGTGGACGTCCACATGTCCACTTTTTTTAAGCCATTCCCTTGCTATCCGTTCACTCGGATGTACGTCATTGCTCACGTTGCACGAGTTCCCACTACTGGCGGTACCCTTGCAGTGAGTTTAAATGGAACGTACTAATGCTGCGTTCCAGACGAGGTTGGACCTGGGAATATGCTAAATTAAATATCCCACTTCAGATCTCAGTGTCTCGCTGAGGTCGGAGTTGATCGATGTACCCTGAGTTCACATGTCCAACTTTGAGTGGCGTTCCAGACGTTATTTTTTAGAAGGAGGTGGGAAAAATCCAAATTCCTTTCTGTCTGGAATGCAGCATAAGCTCTTGATCACTTGTGGGTAAATTAAGTGCAAGAGTTGCTGTTGTGACATCACAGTTGTCATGCATCGCGGCCTATGGATCTGCTTGAAGTGTACATATGAGTAGACTCGCTCCCTCTGTCAAAATCGAGGGGTTGAGTGTCTGTCCAAATAATATTCTCTTGTCAACTTGACGAACTTGAAAACACTTCAAAATGGTGGCGAGGATTCCGCCAATGGGATGTGTATGTCAAAAACAATAGCACATGGGCAAGGTAAATGTTGAGACAGAAGAGTCCACTAGGTAGCAATACGCACAGTTGTGATGTAGGCCTACTGTGCAGTAATCGAAGAAAAGTGCGGAAAGAGCGATACAAAGCAGCATGTCCTTCTCCAGCATTTTTGTTTTGGTTCTTGTTGTAAATGGTGGATCCGTTACTTTTCTTCTTCTGTCATTCCGAGTGAATGTCCTGTAAATAACACGACTCAGTGCTGCCCTCTGATGCCTGGTAGAGTATAAAAAAACAATTGTACTGCACATGTGTCGAACTCGTCCATCCATGCTCATCCAGGGTTGGGTACACTTTGAAACCTGTGCGGACATGACCGTGGAACTCGATAAATGAAGTATACCCAGGCCTTGAACATATTAGTACCTGCACCAGGGACAGCTTTTTGTGTGTACTTACTTCGAATGAGGGATCCATTTCTAGGGACCAGAATATGACAGAGAATTGGACCGGTAAACAATTACCTAGCAACCACCCAGCACACCCTAGCAACTACCCATACTACCTGATGTTAAGATTTAAATGGGCAAGCACTGCTCAAATGATCTCATTGTTTATTCTTTAATGACCTCAATATTCCCAAATACCTTCCTGATCTTCCATGTATTATATATTAATGGAGACCTCAATAAAGGAATGTTTTAGTGTTTGTGCTAATATTGAAGCTCTTATGATTTTTTTTTTTTTTTTTGCCCTGTTCCATATTTTCACTTGTTTCTTTGCAGCTTTTCTCCCTCACTCTTTCAGTACGACAACAGGTGACAATTGATCATGTGATCACAGTTTTTCTTCCCTGTGTTTGTCATTGCTGTTCTCACTTCAACTTCTTGGTTCTAAAAATAGGTTTCATTTGCATTTGGAAAAATAATAATTTATTATTATTTCTTAAGATTTGGATGAACAATGACCAGGACGTATTCTTGACAGGTTTTGTAGGATACATCCAGCCTACAAGCCTATGTAGATTGTATAACTATTGGCACCAATGGTCTCTATGATCTACTATCTCTAACACAGCCCAGGCTGATATCAGAATTTTTACTATTTGATAAAATCTTCATAAGCCAAATGATCCTTAAGACATACTGTACATGTGTACATTTAATTAATTTTTCTTGTAATCTATACTATGATGTTAAATTTTTTCATTCAGTGTTATTTTTTGTGATTTCAGTATAGCAACAACTGGCTAGAGACAGATCTTAATAATATAGATTGTGACACCTTAACAGTTTGGTTGAATTCTGATCTTTTACAGTAAACTAATTGTAACTGTCTTTGTTACTACAATGTTTAAATATCCTACCAACATTCTCTACCTCACTAACTTCTCACCAGGTGCATGGAATGATCCCAGATCACTTCCTCGTCTATGATCTTCTCTCTGAAATTTGTTTGCGAGTGTGTTTTTATCACAGCATGGGACAACTCAACTCTGCTGAGTCTCTCTTTATCGTTTCTTATCGGATCGTTTCCTCCTGCAGGTTTTTGGTGAGCTTCATGGTGGACGCCCGCGGCGGTTCCATGCGAGGAAGTCGCCACAATGGCATGCGCATCATCATCCCGCCCCGCAAGTGCACCGCGCCAACACGTATCACATGCCGTCTGGTCAAAAGACACAAGCTGGCATCCCTGCCACCTATGGTGGAGGGAGAAGGGCTGGCGAGCAGGCTGGTGGAGGTGGGCCCTGCGGGGGCTCAGTTTCTGGGGTAGGTTTCACCTTCCTGCTCATTATACTCCAGCTTTTCCTTATCATTTCCATGGAAACCATCTTCTGTGTTTGGTAGTGCGTGTCGGTGAAGTGTTTCAGCAGTGACACAGAGTGGCTTTGCCCACCATTGTTGTCATGCCAAAGCCCTGGTTCTTGACACTGACTCAGGGATGTACCTTGACTTTACCCTTTCCTTTACTCTATTTCCTGCAATGACATCATGCAGGTCATCATATTTTCCTAGTAAATATCTTGAGGACTGCTGAAAGAGCTCCACCATTTTAGTAACAAGTGTTTTAAAATGACACACATTGACTCTGTTCCAGAACCTAGTGAGCTGCCTACATTGATGGCATGTTAGGGCAAGACACCACAGGTGAATAAAGTCAAATTTGTAAATAATATATACCATACTTCCCACTGTTGATTTATCACAGTAAATTGAAACTGTTTTATATGTTTCAGTTTTCTGAAATGTTATTTTTAAATATGCAAATGTGGCCGTATCTAATTAAATATGCACTCATTTGCGTACATTTCCAGAACAGAAATCTGAACACTGGACAAAAGAACATTTAAAATTCTTGTTTCATTTTGTTGACATGTTAGAGTTAATTGTTTTGAATATCTCTTTTTATCATTCCATAAATCGGACAATATTTTCAACAGCCAGGAAAACTAAATCACTATATGTTTAGGAATAAAATGTTATATAAATCAGGTGAATGATATATGAACAGCACTCTGTAAAAACCTTCAGAATGTAGATGCTGCTGAAGTTGAGATTTCTGGCTCAGAGCATGAGAAAAAAATCATTTTGAGAAAACATCCTTTTAAAGGGGTGGTTGATTATGATTTCACTTTTTTAACTTTAGGGTGTAATGTTGTTGTTTGAGCATAAACAACATCTGCAAAGTTATAATGCTCAAAGTTCAATGCAAAGGGAGATATTTTATTTTACAGAAATCGCTTTTTAAGGACTACAACAAACAGCTGGTAGGGACTACAACAAGCTTCTTCCCAGGCGGGTGACATCACAAACCCCAAAAATTTACATAAACCCTGCCCCCGGGAACACGCAACAAAGGGGGCGAGTTATTGGTGAGCAACCAAAGTGCGAGCTGTTAAAGCTCCACCCTTTTCTGGAAAGCGGCCGGGACCAGCAACTCACTTGCATTTAAAGGGACACACAAAAAAGGCGTGTTTTTGCTCACACCCAAATAGGGGCAAATTTGACAAGCTACAATAAATGATCTGTGGGGTGTTTTGAGCTGAAACTTTAGACACATTCTGGAGACACCAGAGACTTATATGACACTTTTGAAAGGGGCATTATAGGTCCCCTTTAAAAAAAAAAATGTATTGTAATTGAAATCTACTGACACAAATGAATAAAAGTGTAATAAAATAAACACTTAAATGTGTAATTTTGGATGTTTTCTTTCCACTAGTCGGAAAGAAGACATAACATTTACATTTAAACATGAGAAGTGCAGGTAATACAATGTTTCAGACATCATTTAGAATACCACAAGCTAGAACAGGGAGTGATTAAGGAATAGTGAAAGGGGATGAAGACTTCAGGTGGAGGTAGGAGGGTACAGCGCCCATGCCTGTTATATATGCAAGCATCAATGCAAGCCGCAACTGGTAGCCAGTGCAGAGAGATAAACAGAGTTGATGTTGTGGAAGGAAAATAAAATTAGCCCAATATCTAAAAACTGACCAGTGCATAAAAAACTATGGTTTTTCCTGTAGTGTCTTACCTTAAGGTGTCATAGGCATGTTCCAGATGCAACTTGACTTTGCTGCCTTCTTAAATTACTACTTTTCGGCCAAAATATGTTGTTCTTTTTGAAAAATGCAGTCCCATAATACACTGTGAGATGGCAGACAAAGCTAGATTCATTCAGTATTGAAAGAATCGATAAAAACAGTCTAATCGAATTAAATGTACGCTGTTAGCTTTGAAGCAGGCTAACGGCAAACTCTGCTGAAACTATTAGTCAAGCCTCCTATGTGCTATTTGTATAAGTTGTTGCCTATGAGTGTTCCAACTAATTCATATATTTAATTTTGGATGCATAGTAGATGTAAGAAAGCTCACTAGGTTTTGGAACAAGCCGCTGTACTTGGAACAGAGTGAGCCATAGCTCACCAAGACATTACAACACTTGGGCTGGCATCCCATCCTGCAGGAATGACAAGTTGTTCCTCCTTTTTGTTCCTCTAAATGCTGCATGGATATAATTCAGTAAACTCCATCTACCTCGAAACCTCCCCCCTCTTAGCGAGGGTGAGAGCTACATTAGCCGAATCCTGCAGCTCGGGCCACGAGGAACAAAATTTTCTGGGTAGGAGTTTGTTCTTAGTGAAGTCACAGCACTTCATGTTAATTTCAACTACTACTTTTGACGCCACAGCTGATGTTTCCTTTGTTTCCTCCTTTACGTTCATCTACACCTTTTCCTTTTAGCTTTCAGTGAATGTACACATCGCTGAAAGTGACTCATACTGGCTGTTTGGGCTGGTTATGCAGTGCTTGGTGAGCATGAGTGTCTGCAGTCATGGCTGCTGCCTTAGCCCTGTGTTTTTATGCTAAGAGAGAGAGTTTCATTTGACCTTTTAGTTTTTAGAGAAGGTATCAGTATTTTTTTTTAAGGGTAAGGTCATTTGGATTACACCATTGAGTGTCTGTTTTGCCCAGTTTAACTCACAGTTCTAGTAGGTCTGAGTCTAGGGCCATCACGCATGACATTTTCCATGGTACCTTCTCTGTCTACACATTAAATGTTTTCTTCCATGATTCCATGTTTGTCTGATGTTACTGTTTTCATCCAGCTATTTCTTTTCCCATGTACTGGACAGAACAGGTTGCTTTTAATTTGTAGGTTTTATTGACATATTCTTTATTAATTAGTGGCCCAAGTTGTAAGAAATGCCCATCTTGAAACAAGCAACACACACACTTAAATAGGAAATATAGGAAGAGTTGCTATATCCACCAATGGGATATGCAAAAATAGCTAACATAAATTTATAGCTACAAATAATACTAAATGATCTTAAACCTAAATGGAAATATTTAAAAAGTAACTGAATTTTAAACAATTACAGTGAAGACTGCAACTAAAATAATGATCATTTGCATCTTGAAAGTGTAAAACAACATACAGACTAACCTTAAAATGAGAAGACAATTCTTAAAAATGAACAGCATTTACTCATATGACCTGAGTGCATTCATGGTATACATTCTGTCAGAATATGTGTTACCTGGGAATTTGAAAGCTTGCCTTGACCTCATCATTATTAGCACCATGTTCTACCATTTGAGCTACAGGAATCCTTGCAATGACTCTGGGAAATTGTATATTACTAGATATAATGTTTAAAATAGGACCACAAAAGTTATTGGTTTCAGAATTTATAAAGCTGCACTAAGATTGCTTAATATTTGATAATTTTATAAGCATTTCCGATCTCTGACTTTATTTATTTATTTTTTTTCTCTCTGTTTAGGTGTTTTGCTTGTTTCAAAAGGGCTAATATTTTGCATTGTAATAAAATTGAACCTATTTCTACAAATTTCCTTTATAAAGCCTTGATAAATCAAATCTATTTTGATGTTACCTCACCATAACTGTCACAACATATTCAGGTTGAAGATTTCTAAAAATAAATATTTAAAATACACACTGAAAGTGAATTTATCTTGTTAGATATTTTACTGAAAATCAAAACAAAGATACCGATTAAGAATAGGATTTTGTGCAGTGCATCTTTACTTTGCATCTTACTTGGTGTTTGGAATATTTAATTTCAAAGCATGAAGCAGTGACGCTTGGTAAAAAAAAACCCCCCAAAAAAACATACTAAACTAAAACATTTATAAAATCATCTCTGCATCTGTCCCCTTGGGTTCATAATGGAAACCAGTCATTACCTGTATTAATATCAGATGCATTTGCCAAGTGCCCCTCTTTTGCACTAATGTTTCATGAATGTACATCATTGCCATTTACTAAAGTCATCATCAACATTTGTGTATCTCACTCTCTCGCATTTAGTTCCATTGATAAAGGCCTGCGATGTGTTTTTACAGCCCTGTGATTGTGGAGATTCCTCATTTTGGGTCCATGAGAGGGAAAGAACGAGAGCTCATTATGCTCAGAAGCGAAAACGGTGAGACCTGGAAGGAGCATCATTATGACTGCAAAACTGAAGACCTCAATGAGCTCCTCAATGGCATGGATGAAGGTAAAATGGTTATTAATAAAAACTGCACTGTTATTGACCTTGCCAGTCCACATGATGAGTTTCAGCCTTTAGTGAGCGTTAATTAGTGCTTGACTGAAGTTTTTCAGTGTATATGTTATTGATGGCAATATCTAGAAAGTAAGATGGCCAATGGCTGATATAACGGGGCAGTTGCGGGTTTGATTCTCAATATTGGCGGGAAATGACTGAGGTGCCCTTGAGCAAGGCATCTAACCCCCAATCGCTCCCCGGGCGCCATAGCAAAATGGTTGCCCACTGCTCCGAGTGTATGTTCACTACTCACTATTCCTAATGTGTGTGCACTAACTTGGATGGGTTAAATGCAGAGGACAAATTCTGAGTATGGGCCTTCATATTTCACACTTTTTTCACTTTCACTTTATATGAAGCCAAAATATCTCAAAATACACATAGTACACATACTACACATAGTGATAGCATATAAAGTACACAAACATGCTGAAATTAAATGAATATTTATGTTACACAATCATTACAACCATATAGCAGCACATTTAACACCACCACAAGACATAGGCAAACACCACTCACAATCTATTTGCTTCTGTAAAATACTTATAATGTATACGCTTCCTAAAATTAAACTCACATAATACTGGTATACTCCATAGAGCTGGACAGCTCAGCTGATCTGGAGAAGAAGCGCATCTGCCGGATCATCACAAAGGACTTCCCACAATACTTTGCAGTGGTATCGCGGATCAAACAAGAGAGTAATCAGATGGGTCCAGAGGGAGGCGTCCTATCCAGCATGACAGTACCTCTGGTCCAGGCCTCCTTTCCTGAGGGTGCACTCACCAAGAAGATCAGAGTTGGACTGCAGGTAGATCACGGTCCAAATGAGTCCATATTTCCATTTTTTGTGTGTAATTATTTAACAATATTAAAATGCTTTCTCCTATCTCAGCTTATATACAAAGACTATACACTCTTTAAAATAAAGGTTCTTTACTGGCATCTATAGGGGCTTTTGCACCAGAGGAACCTTTTCATATTTCCTAGAAGTAATGGCGGAGGTTCACACGATAGGAACTGGGAATGAATTTAGTTCTAGGAACACCTTTTGAGGGTACCACAATCCATCTGGACAAAAAGCCTATACGATACAACATTTTTGTGTATACAGCTAAACACGTAACGTGGACGGGCTCTAAATTAGCTCCTACTTCAGAGTAGGGTCTAACCCAGCACAATAGGAACTACCAATGACGCAAGTGTATGTTGATTGGTCGAACGCATGCCATATGAAACAGCACCTTTTAAAAATCTGTGTAAACACAGTTTATTCCACGATGGAAAACAGCGATAGATGCACTGACGCCAAAGTACAGGTGCTGCTTAACTTTTAACTTAGCCCTCCATTTTACTCTTTCCATCGATTAGCTTATATGTCTACATTCCATCTCCGTTATCACAAATCCCACGACACACAACTAAAACACAGCTCTAATCACAGTGTCCTCCATTTTCCAGTTGTTGATGTTGTTGAATGCTGCGCTTAAATGGCGTCGCTGTCTGCTGGCTTACGTCACTTCAGAGTTCCTACTGGCGGTGTGAATTCAATCTAGGGGAACATTTAGTTCTCGGTAAACCGCCCTGGTGGCTAGTTCCTATAACTACCTGGTGCGAAAGCCCCTTATGGTTCATTGAAGAACTTTTAACATCCATCGGAACTTTCCATTCCACAGAAAGTTCCATTCTACTAAGTAGTTGAAAAAGATTCTTTAGATTTTTTTTAAATGTTCTTCACACTAAAAAATTGGTTCTGTTCACTGAAACTGTGGTATTGCTGCCAAAACCTAAATGTTTCACTTAAATGTTATTGCTTTCTCAACAGGCCCAGCCTGTTCCAGATGAAGTTGTGAAGAAGTTTATAGGTAATCGTGCCACCTTCAGCCCAATAGTGACAGTGGAGCCTCGCAGGAGGAAGTTCCATAAGCCCATTACCATGACCATACCTGTGCCTCCAGTCTCTGGAGAGGGTGTGGTGAATGGCTACAAAGGAGACACCACACCAAGCCTTCGCTTGCTCTGCAGCATAACTGGTAGGATTGATTTATAGCCATCAATAACAACGTAAAATGAAATATTGAATTGTTTTAAACATGTATCAAACTCCCATTTCACTATTAATTAGTTGTGTTAGCAATTTTCATAAATAGGCTCTATTGCTATTTTCTTCCTTTTTCATGTGTCTCCTAGCAATGAGACACGTGTTTCTGCATGAGTTTGTTGTGTTTGGAGCAACTTAAAAGTCTGATAGTGTATGATACCTAATCTGTTTTAATTTGTAATTATTTACAAAGTGTATGATGAAATCTGTTCAGATTTTAAAAGTCATGTAGTGTATTCTAGCCTTAACTCAAAACTTCTCAATTATAGTATTCGTCTCATTGAGGAGGCACATTTTAGACGGGCAACAATACTTTTAAGCCTTAAAAATCCATTTAATAAAGCATCTCGTGACAGGTGGCACATCGCCGGCTCAGTGGGAGGACATCACTGGCACTACACCTCTGACCTTTATCAATGACTGTGTGTCCTTCACCACAAATGTGTCTGCCAGGTACAAAAACATTACGAGCTTCTCTCTCATAAAATCCTCTTACCTGTTTTGATCTGTTTTCAATACCTCTGATCTAATTCTAAAGAATATAAAAGGTGCATTATTTGTGGTCCAATTTGTGTACAGGTTTTGGCTTGCAGACTGCCATCAGATCCCAGAAACTGTAGGTTTGGCCACCCAGCTCTACAGGGAGCTCATTTGTGTGCCCTACATGGCCAAGTTTGTAGTGTTTGCTAAAATGAATGACCCTGTGGAGTCCAACCTGCGGTGCTTTTGTATGACGGACGATAAAGTGGACAAAACTCTAGAACAACAGGAGAACTTTGAGGAGGTGGCCAGAAGCAAAGACATTGAGGTACATTATCTGTTTTGTTGTTGTTTTCCTTTCGTGTTGCTATTATCACAAGATTTTGATGTACTGTATAAACCTTCCATGCTAATCACTGATCTTTATGATATTTATTTATCATTATGATTTTTGCAGAGCGTAGTCTTTTTAAGAGTGTTGTGTCTAACAGTTTAATAAAATGTTGTGGTTGCACTGACATGGCTGGCTATTTTAAAGGTACTGGAAGGGAAACCCATCTACGTGGACTGCTACGGCAATTTGGCCCCTCTGACCAAAGCTGGACAGCAGCTGGTTTTTAACTTCTATGCTTTCAAAGAAAATAGACTCCCATTCTGTGTAAAGGTAGTTCATTTTTCTCTCACGATTTCTATCTGCTCTAGGATTTTGACATTATTTTCATGACAGTTAAGCACATTGCTAATGTATCCTGCCTGCCACAATGTTTTTATTAAAATCAGCATAAATTATATTCAGTACATCAAATTGCACCATGAAAGTAATTTATTATTATATATATTATTATATATATAATTTGTCATTTAATCATATGAATGTGCTTCATTAGCTTTGTTTCTATCCACAAATTGTTATGCAAATTTTGGGGTATCGCATAAAAAACCCTGAATGGAAATGCGCAGAAATGCACGTATGCGCTCAATTGAAACAGATTTGGTAAGAAAGCATGTGTAACCCCTCGGGTCCTACTCGCCCTGCTCTGTGTGGGCCTCAAACCTGGTAGTCTGGCGTGGGATGTGGGCGCGCTAACAAGGAGGCTAAAGACTGCAGTCTTCTAGTGTGCCTCTTGAGGCCAGGGAAGTGAAGTTTACCTGCACAGCTCTTACTAGCTGGCTTCCATTACACATGCACATAAACTGTGATGGAAACACATTTACCAAATAATTTACTGGATGCACGACAAAAAACCTCAACAGATCAGATGATTGGGTAACTGGTCTAACCATTGCTAGTTTAATTCGCAACTTTGGATAGAAAGTAGCTATTGTCATGATAATAATGACACAATTTCATTAGCCAATTTGTTTATGCAAACTATATATTATTTTATATATAATCATTTATTGAAATGTATTTTTTAAATATATACAAATATATTAAATTATTTTTTTGCTTACATTTTTGGGTTGAAAATAAAGTGTTCTGTTAGACCCTGAGATATCATAAGGTAATGGGAAACATAATGCAGCTGTTTGTGACTTTTCACTTTAGCTTATTTTGTATTTTCCAGCTAAAACTTTCTACTTATTTTAATCCAATGGGCTGTTCTAGCTTCCTCTACATGCTATAATCCAGCAAATTCTGGGCCTAAGTCAGACCTAAAGACTAATTCTTTAGCAGTAAAGTTTGTTTGTCCTCTGCAGGTCAGAGACAGCAGCCAAGAGCCATGTGGCCGCTTGTCCTTCCTCAGAGAGCCCAAAACTTCCAAGGGTATCGCTCAGACGGCTATCTGTAATTTAAACATTACACTGCCTGGACTCAAGAAGGTAAGGCTGAACTATAATCATCTGCGTCATATCATGCCATCTTCATACTCAGGAAAGATAGAGCAGTGTTCCTAGTCATTGAGGGTTAAACTTGGCTCAAACTGCCTGAGTGTGTCTTTTATCTGTTTCAAGCTTCTTTCAAGTTGTTGTTGTTGTTGTTGTTGTGGCTGACCCGAATCACAATTTTGATTTGGATCCTGCTTTGGCTGAAGGTGTGCACAAGCTTGTGCTTATTTCAACAGCTTCTGTGGTTGTAGCTCTGTGCTTTTTTTTTTTTTTTTTTTACCCCTTTATGTTTCTTCACTGTGGCTTTGCAGTAACTTTTACTTGGTATGCTCTCAATCGCCTTTTTTTCACATCCTGATGTTTCTTTCCCCGTGCTCTTCATTACGTTATACCCTCTGTTTCTGCAATGCATCTTGGGAACCAAAAGGATGTGGATTCAGATCCTGAGGAAGAGGTAATAGTGCTGTCCCCTCATTTCCATGTGGTGTGCTAGTTGCCTTAGCTCTGGGTTATTTGCTTGTATACGAAGGCTTTAACATGGATACACATACAGTCCACAGACTGCATGCTGCTGCAACTTTCTGCAAGCTTATTTTTTCTCATCCATGCACCAAGTATAAGATTGTTGCTTAGAATGTCAAGACATAAAAAAGCAGTCAAATTTTTTTAAAGGTGGAAAAAATATGTTTATATTGTGCAACAAAGTGCTGGTCATCGTCGCCCATAATCTCACTGACATAGTCGATCGTAGCTATTCTTTTTGTTTCATGGCCTTAAGAATTAATCAAAAGAAATCAATGTAGCTTTGATTTCCTTTGAAGCTAATAAAAACAACTTAATCCAACTCAATTTAAAAAGTACAGAAATATAAAGTAAAAGTATAAAAACTGACCAAATCAGTAGCCCTTCATTATAGTCTTTTTTTTTTTTTTTTTTTCAAAAGAAAGGAACAATAAGACAGTTAGCTGAACTTTAAACAGGGTTGAAAATGGGAGAACTGATAGGATTCTTGTTGTTGTTGTTACAGACTGAAAAGCCAGAACGACGTCATACCTTTGCATCTATAGCCTTACGTAAGCGCTACAGCTATCTGACCGAGCCTGGAACGAGTGAGTGTGATGTTTTCACTAATATATGAACTTATTTTAAGAACCAAATTCTTGGGAGTGATTAAAGCTAACATGTGACTTACTGTGACCATCTATGATATATTAACTGACAAAAGCATAAATGTTTTATCTGCACATTTTTACCATACATGAACAGTCCACATGCTTGTTTCTTATTTGTTTGTTTTTAAGTTTAGTTTGCATGTAAATTTTGGTATTTCAGTTGGTGTGCCGTGCTTGCCCTGTGCTTGTGATATATTGTTTACTCTATTTGTTCATTTTTACCCCCACTAGCAAGAATAATATTTTGTAACATTCATAACATTTTACTTTGAGTGACTTATTAATGCAAACTGTATGCAGTATGGCATCAAAGTAAAAATCATTTCCTTTTTTTATTCCTGTTTACAACCAGTCTTGTTCCTTTTGGCTTTGTGATTGTGCAGAATAATTTTATGCATTTTTGACGGAAATGCATGAAGACTCACAGGTAGATTTTCTCGGGTGCTTTCACAATTTGCACTGAATTGCCTGTCACTAAGGTTACTCAGATCTGCATGATGTGCGCGATATTATGAACTTTAAATTGTAGTCATTGTTAGCCTGCATTTGCCATAATGTTTTGCTATAGCATAGGAGCAAGGATGCTTTTTGTTTTGGAGCCTTCTGTTTTTGTCAAAATACACAAATTGGGGAAGGATCTTTTTTTTTTTTTTTTTTTTTTTTAAACAAAACAGATAAAAGGCACTGTAGCAAATGAGGGTAGTCAGTCGCAGGAGAATTTAGCACATCAAAAGTCAAAAGTGAAATTGTTTTACTCTGGTCCTGTGCATTTGTCTTGTCATTTTACGTTTTGTAGTTCATCATTTATGTCATCCTTCTGTGTGTGCGCTTTGTTGGCTTTCAGTTTTGTTTTGTGAACCCTTTGTGGGCCATGAATCTCTATGGATCATCTTTATTTTGGCTACATCCTCACCTTCAGTTCCATTTCACGTCATAAAACTGCTGTTCTACCTCCTTATAAGACGATCGCCACTGACCAATTTTTTCCTTCTGGTCTCTCTGTTTTTCCACCATTTTTTGTTGATTTATGTTGGATTTTCATTTGTCTGTTTAAAGAAACAGTTGAACGAAGTACAACAAGAACACTGCCTGCTGGTTACGCTCACAAACCTGTCTTTTCAACAAGATCTTACCAGGCATGGTCGACTGCTCCTATTACCGTCCCTGGGCAAACAAAATGTGGACTGGGTTCCCTCTCCAGTTCACCTTCCAACACGCCATCTGCTTCGCCACTAAAGTCTGTGTGGTCCATTTCCTCTGCTTCTCCAATCAAGTCCACCCTAGGAATGTCAAACACTTCTCCTGCAAAATCAGTTAACGATGTAGCATCACCCATTAGAACATACAGATCTATGTCATCTCCCATAAAGACTGTGGTTCAACAACCCCAAAACCAAGTTCCAATTTCCTCCAGTCTTCTGTCTTCACCGGGTAAAACTGGTACAGATCCTGTGTCCATTAAGGGGCTTGCTGCTTCATTGTCCTCAAGAGCTAACTTGATTTCTTCACCTGGATCCATGCTAGACAGAACTTTCACCACAGTGACCCAATCTGATTCTATAAAGTCGACCACAAATACATACACGTCTTTATCCTTTAAATCCGCCCTGGCCCCTACAAGTATAGCAATGTCCTCTCCTATTCGAAGCATAGCAAGCTTGTCCTCTATTAAAACCACCACAGATGCAGCTAGGGGGACAATTATGTCATCGCTTTCTTCATCAACTAAGCCTACAATAGCCAGTACCGAAACAGTTCTTTTAAATGGATCAATTTCACCGATTAAGTACCCCTCATCATCCTCTGCATCTTCCCGTCTGTATTCAGGAGGGGCTTACAGCTTACAAGAAAGGATACAAGCCACAACGCAAGCAGCTTCGGCCAGTGTAGGTGCAGCCTTCAGTGAGGCTGAGAAAACATTTAACGCTGGCTCTATGTCAAACTATAGTGCGTTAAAATCTGTATCTTCACCTTTAAGATCAAACCTATCAAGTTCTGTTTACGATTCTCTTAGATCACCAGCCACCACCACTACGTCAATATCCATTTCCATGTCTGTTCCAGTATTCTCTGTAGTCAATGTGCTCCCTGAACCCCAGGGGAAGAAACTCCCAGACAAAATAACAGTCACACCTCAGACACACACTCCAGCACAGTCCTCTACATCACGAATGAAACCCTCAAAACCCTCGCTTTTCCTTTCTCCAACAGTCCTCAAAGCAGCTGCTGCACCTTCATTGACATCCAGTCAAGAGATTCTTAAGGATGTGGCAGATATGAAGGAAGATCTGATAAGAATGACTGCAATCTTACAAACAGACTCCTCAGCTGCAGCCAAGAGCTTCCACTCGCATGTTTCTAAAGAGTCCAAGATGGAGGATGAAGAGCCTTTCAGTTTGGTTGAGAAGGTTAAAGAGGACCTCGTCAAAGTTAGTGAAATTCTCACAAAAGATGTCCTGAGTGAGGCTAAAAGCTCAAGTAAAGAGAAGGCCTCAGAAGATGAATGGGAAGAGTTCTCCGAAGATGAAATTGAGGAGGCACGGCAGAGTGCCCTGCGATCCCTGCCAACATTTGAACCAACCCTTCCTGTTGGGCCACAGTCAGTGCCAGACAAAGATCTCAATTTAGCTAAAGTGGTTGATTACTTAATGAATGATCTTGGTGCTAGTTCCCTCTCAAAAATAGCTGATGTAAAGAGCAGATATGATGAAATAAAGAAGGAAGGGGAGGAAAAACAGAAGCGCACCATGAAACCAGAGCACAAGCTCAAAATGCCTCCCACAGGTATGCGGACCTCTCCCTCAGAGAAAGACTTAAGTAAATTAGCTGATTCCTATAGTGGCACGGATGCTATCCTGGAATCTCCAGATGACTTTTCCCATGAACAAGATAAGAGTCCCCTTTCAGATAGTGGTTTTGAAACCAGAAGTGAAAAGACCCCATCAGCTCCTCAAAGTGCAGAGAGCACAGGGCCCAAACCCCCCTTCACAGATGTGCCTATTCCCCCTGTCATAACAGAAACCAGAACTGAGGTTGTTCACGTTATCAGGAGCTATGAACATCCGGAGGAGGTCTGTGAGCCACTAATGGATGAGGCAGCAGCTTTGAAGCCTCCGGTTGAGCCTGAGCCAACAGTTAGCACAATCAAAGATAAGGTAAAGGCCTTGCAGATGAAAGTCAACTCTGAGGAGCTGGCATGCGTCAAAGAAGAAACTCATATTACCACTACAACTCGAATGGTCTACCACAAACCTCAACTGAAAGATGCTGGCTCTGACAGGATTGAAGAAACAATGTCAGTCCGAGACATAATGAAAGCTTTTCAGTCTGGAAGAGATCCTTCCAAAGAATTAGCAGGTTTATTTGAGCACAAAGCTGGCCAAGACACTATTAAAGGAGATGAATTGTCCCCAAGGTTCCTTGAGAAAGACAAAAAGCCCAAAGTTGAGAGAATTATTGAGGTGCACATAGAAAAGGGCAACACAACTGACCCAACTGAAGTTATAATCAGAGAGACTAAAAAGCATCCAGAGTTTATATGCAAGGGTGACCGAGGTCTCAAGGAGCTTGTTGAAAGGGTTGATGGTGATTATGAGGTTCTTCAAGATGAGGAGGAACTTACTGCTGAGGAATCACTGCCGTTCTTTTTAGATACATCCAGAGTCAATACACCTGTCTCCCAAGAAGAAGAGAGTCGCCCCAGTTCAGCTCAGCTCATAGCCGATGAGTCATATAAAGCTTTAAAGCTTCTAAGCCAGCACTCTATTGAGTATCATGATGATGAGTTGTCTGATTTGAGAGGGGAGTCATACAGGTTTGCTGAGAAAATGTTGCTCTCAGAAAAATTAGACGTATCACATTCTGATACTGAGGACTCATTGGCAGACCAGTCACATAGCATAGCCACTGAGGTACAAGGTGCAGAAGGCATATATGGAGAAAAAGTAGCTGGCCCCAGGAAGGAGTCCAAATTAAGGTCAGCAAGGGATGCATCAGACAAAACAGGTAAATATCCCCCACAAGATGAGCAATATGACAAAGTTACAGTATTACATTACACCACAGAACCTGGTAGCCCTAAACATGCAGTCTGGATGCGGTTCACCCAAGACAAGCAGGACAGGAATAGAGAAAAACTCATTTATGAAGACAGAGTAGATCGGACCATTAAAGAAGCAGAGGAGAAACTGAGTGAGGTCTCACAGTTTTTTAGAGACAAAACTGAAAAGTTAAATGATGAGCTCCAGTCCCCTGAGAAAAAGAAACCAACAAGACTTGCACAGGATACACGGTCAGGGCCAAGCTCAGTGTGTAGCAGCCCTGAGAAAAAACAAAAGAGTGCAGCTGAGGAATGGGACAAAGGCAGGCAAAAGATGTTTGGCAGTACAAACGAAAGAAAAAGTGCAAGTCTGCCAAACAGTCCTGAGAGACATATGTTGTCAGAGTTCAGTGAGGATAAGCCAAAACAGCAGAAAGGCCCTCAGCAGGCAAAGACAGGTGATGCAGCCCCCCCAGTCCCAGTTAAGACATCTAAAGTGAGTTCTGTTCGACAAAAGTTTGAAACAGAACCACAGAAACAGGATAAGAATGTGCCTGTTACACAATCAAAACAACCAGTTAAAAAACTGCCAGAAAGTAAATTACCAGTATATCAGTTTTTCACTGGTTCACAACCTTCAAAGGCTGATTCCACAGATGAAGGACAGTTACCTTCTAGAAAACTATCAGAAACTGATAAAAGTAAAGTTGCCCCTCAGAGTAGTAAAGCTCAAGGTCCTCACAGTAGTGAGCTTGAGTACTGCTTGAGTACTGCTGTCTCAAAGCAATCAGATGAAAAATCTTTACTTGAGAAATGTACCCCATTAGATACTGTTGTAAAAAGAGCCTCACTTTTTGAGAAGAATAAGGATCAAGAGTTTGATAAAACTCAAGAGAGCTCTACTAAAGTGCAATCTCATGTCTTGAAAGATGGATACATTGCAGATAGGGATAGAGCGATTAATGATATTAAAGAACAGCAGTATTTAAAAAGTGACATTAAAAATGAGACTGATAAAACGGCTTCCTTGTCTAAGGATGATATCGATAGGAATGACTTCCAGATAAAGACCCTTAAGAGGAAGACAGAATCTCATATTCCTGTGAGAACACCATCTGGTTCCTCAGACAATAATCAGTCAAAGAATGTGAATCAAGACACATTTAGTAAATTATCTGAAAAGAGCCCATCACATATACCTACCTTGACCAAACCAAGGGTTCAGGGCCGTTCAGAGATACAGAGAGAGGAAGCTGCAATAAAGAAGTCTGAAGAAGTCTCTGTTGAAGGTAGAACAACAAGTGGTCCAAGTGACTCCTGTTCAGTTGAAAAAATATCCACAGTTACAACAAGAGAAAGTTTCAAAGGGTTAAAAACTTTACCAGTCTATGTAAGTGTTCAAGTGGGGAAACAGGCTGACAAAGACATGGGAGGAGGAACAAATGGAACATTCAAAAAGATAGCTAGTTCAGAAAGTCGAACAATTTATGCAGTTAAACAGAAACAGCCCACGTCTCCTCAAGGCAGTCCAGATGATGACACCTTAGAACAGTTCTCTTTTATTGATAGCTCTGGCAAAAGTCCTATGACTCCAGAAACACCAAGCTCAGAAGAGATCAGCTATGATCTTACCTCGAGAACCCCTGATCCATTTATTGCATTTATGCCAGGTATTGCAAGCCCAATAGCTGAGGTTTCAGAGGAGTCAGAAGATAGTGAAGGCAAAGCTATTTCTTTGAAAGAATCTGGACCAGAAAAAGAAGCCAATGGTAAACATGAAACTAACCATGAGACAAAAGACAAAAGAGTTGCATATATAGAGTTTCCTCCCCCACCACCCTTGGATTCTGATTCATCACAGCCTGAGAAAAAAGGGTCCACTCCTTCCTCAGAGGCTGAGACTGAAATGATGGAAGTAAATCTCCAAGAGGAGCATGATAAGCATCTTCTTGCCGAGCCCATAATAAGAGTCCAGCCTCCATCTCCTGTGCCCCCAGGAGCTAATGAAAGCGATTCAAGTGAGGAGGAATCAGTCTTTAAACCCATTCCAATAAAGAAATATACCTTTAAGATTGATGAGGACAAAGATTTGAAGAAAAGCCAATCAAAAAACCATGACAAGAATGGGAATGATAATGAACCAGGGGAAAATGGTAATGGAAAAGCAGAAGATTATGATTATGAACAAAATGGCAATGATCAGTCCATCACAGATTGCTCAATAGCGACAACTGCAGAGTTCTCTCATGACACTGACGCCACTGAGATTGACTCTCTGGATGGATATGAACTTCAGGATGAGGATGACGGCTTAAGTGATCCTATTGCCAAACCATTTGGATTTCCCAATGAGACCAGAAAAGATATCTGGGCATCAGATAATATGTCTAGACCAAGTGATCGTTGCCAAAGTAAACTTGAAGTAATTCAAGAAGAATCACCAGCTGAGGACTGTAATAAGACCAAAGCTAAGTCTGATCCCTCAAACAAAAAGAATGGAAAGGACAGTGAAACGGATGGAAAACAATCTGATCAAGGATTGTCAGAGACTTACTTTAGTTACAAGCTAGATGAGGAGTTTAATACTCCTTTTAAAACTGTTGCAACAAAAGGCTTTGATCCTTGGTCAAGCAAAGGAGGAGAAGATGAAGTAGTGGATGCTAGAATTAAAGATGATGAGCCCAAGCCTTTTGGGCTAGCAGTAGATGACAAGTCTACAGCAACGACCCCTGACACAACTCCTGCAAGAACCCCAACTGATGAAAGCACACCAACTAGCGAGCCTAACCCTTTCCCCTTCCACGAAGGGAAGATGTTTGAGATGACCCGCAGTGGTGCGATTGACATGAGCAAGCGGGATTTTGTTGAAGAGAGGCTGCAATTTTTTCAGATTGGTGAGCATACATTTGGAGGGAGAATAGGGGATGGGGTGAGAAAACCAAATGTAGTCACCTCAAATCCACAGATAGTTGAGAGAGCACAAGTTAAGATGGAGGACAACACTGTTATATCATACAATATCATTCAGATATGCACTGACCACTCTGACACATCTCATGACATGGAGCCTCCCCCCTATTCGGAAGTCAGTTCTTTATGTTCTTCTTTTAAGATAGGACTCAAATCTTCCAATGTTGAGAGAAGAGATTTTGTTTGTTTAGACTGGGATAGTTCTCAGGGTCAAACATCAGAGACTGCACATCAAATAGGATCAGAAACCTGTAGAACAAGCAAGTACAATCAAAGGACAGACTCATCGAGGGCAGAGTCGCAAACATACCTCCAGACAACTTGCAACAATTCCAGAAATTGCAGTAATAACACTAATCTTGAGGCCTTAAATGCCAGAACACATTGCTCGCTACAAAGCAGTGTACAAACCGAACAGCTGTCAATGTCTGAGCCTTGCTCAGTTCAAGTAATAAGCCAATATGAGGATTCAGTCAGAAAGGACACTGGCACTTTCAGAGATGGTAGTATAGAGAATAATGACTTAATCTCCCAGTGCAAAGACATTAAAAGAAAGCCACCAAAGTCTAGGTTGCCAGTAAGAATACCTCATCCACCATTTGGTTGTAAAAACGATCTAACATCTTCGAGACCAGTTCAAAAGATTAGACAGGTAGCCAGGAATCGATTAGATCCATTCCCAAATGTGAAGCCTAAATCTAAGATCCCAATGGTAAAAGTAAAAAATGTTAGTTCCTCACCAGTGGGGAAATGTAGGACTACAACGATAGCCAAACAGAAAGTTAAAACACAGCCAACCAAAGCAATAACCACCAACAAAAGATCAAAAACCGGTCCAGTCAGCAGATCAGGCAGTAAATGTGGTCAGGAGACTTTACGTGAGGTTGGCAAAAGTTCTAGTAGTCATTCTATACCTAGTAGTGCAGTAAAGCTTGTGGACTGCCTTTCCAGTGAAGAGAAAAAGATGCAGGCATATAATAAGGATGAAGAAAGCAGCACATCAAGGAACACATCTTTGTCAGAAGCATCGCAGCCCTCCAGTACATCCAGGTCTGCTAGAGACGTGAGATCACAGGTTGAGCAGTCCGGCAGAGACAGGAGGAGGAGGAGGAGTAGGAGGACTGATGGAGGTGAAGGCAGTCAGGGTGCTGGGCCTCAAGTGGCCCCCGGCGTGGAGATCGAGCCTAGTTTGTAAAACTTTCCACTTGTATGATCTTAGTTGCATGAACCGTTGTGATTGCCTGTGGTGTGACCTGACTGTAGATGTCATCTCTGTCATTTGTCATTTTCTCTCTCTTTGTGTTGTGTACTGGTCTCTAAACCTGTTTTCAGATCTCTTTCTATGGATAAGTCAGTTTTACTGTAGCATGCCAGTGTTAGTGGGTTGCTGGCCATTTTTATTGGTTTGTAGTTCTTGTAAAGTGCTAAGGAAGCCTGTAGATCTCGTGAGCCCACGCAGACACACAGTCCTAGCACATCAATGGAGATGCCGCATGTTGAGTTTCATTTGATACTGTGAATTCACATCTGAACCTCTGCTGTAGCTGTAGAAACATTAGAATTGTGTTTTCTTTATTTGTGATTTATTTGTTTCTGGTAAGATTATACTGTCAGAAGGTTTAAACATTTCCTGTTAGATTGGTAGGATGTATTCTTCACAAATCTAACATCTTAAAACCACTGACAAATTAATTGACTATATCAAAATATTTTGTAGCTCTTTTCTGATCAATGTCCCCCAAACTATAATTTGGATATGGCCAAAGTTTGCCAAAATCTCCCTAAGACTTCTAATTCTCTTTGCTTGATCAGAATAGGGTATGCTTTATTACTTTTCTAACATCTCTGAATAACATACATTTTAAAAGATTTTCATGGCTTTCCATCTTCTGCTCTCAGGCCCTCAGAGCCCCTGTGAAAGAACAGATTTGCGTATGGCTATTGTGGCGGATCATCTTGGCCTAAGTTGGACTGGTAAGAAATGACACCACCTAGAGGACAATGTGTTACATAACCACCTTAGCACAAATATACTCTATTTCTTTATATATCCGTATTAATGTATGTAAAGTAATTTATTAAAGTAATGTATATCACATTTTTAGGACTAAATGCTATTTTTTTTTTATTAACATTGTTGCACACATATGCCTTTGCCTTTGTTGTTGTTTCTCAAAGCATCGGTGCTGCTGTGATCAGTAGGGTGTGCCATCTGCAGTCACTGCAGTACTGCGCACATGAGTACGGGGGAGTGGTGAAAACAGAGGATTTGTTAATCTATTTTTAATGTGTTGCAGAGCTGGCCAGGGAAATGGAATTTTCGGTTGATGAGATAAATCACATCCGTGTGGAAAACCCCAACTCATTGACAGCTCAGAGTTTCATGCTATTAAAGAAATGGGTTAGCCGTGATGGTAAAAACGCTACAAGTAAGTATGCCTATGGACTACGTATTTTCTAAATGAGGGTTAATCATATGATATGGAGAAGGGTGGGTAAGATTTGGACTTCTGCATCCAAATCATTTTCTCAGCCATTATACAAGAAATCACTTATGTTTATAATTTAAAGGCATAATTTATTGTTCAGCTGATATGTGCAACCATGAAAATATTTTCTTTTCTCCTTTCAGCGGATGCCTTAACTGCAGTCCTGACTAAGATCAATCGGTTGGATATTGTGACATTGCTGGAAGGGCCGATATTTGACTATGGTAACATTTCAGGCACAAGGTGTTTTGCAGATGATAGCGCTGTTTCCCAGGAGCAGGCTGATGGTAAAGTTTAGCCCCATCTACCTGAACTCTACTTCTCTATGTCTCTCACAAATCTGTAGATTCATAGAACCATCATGGCAAAACACTTATTGCTCTAAATTTAAACCCAGTATAAACTTAAACTCAAGTTTAAGTTTAAATCTCAATCTTCTTTTCTAATTAATTAGATTCACCAATTATCAACACTGTTATTTCCCAGCCTGGTGTTGGACCAGTCAGGGTTCAGTGTGATCATATATATATATAGTTATTATGATTGTTTGTTTGTATGAAAGCATTAAAGCATGCAGCTATGTAGTACATGACATAATATAATGCTGAATCAAAACTTAATCCCATCTTAATAACAGTGGAAATTATAATAATTTTTTTATGGAGCAACAGTTGGAATCCATAAGTTAAAAAAAAAAAAAAAAACATTAATTTTCACCAAAGAGAAACAATTATGTATAAACTGCAATATGAGTGATAATGAGTCTCTCAGCCCTCTCACACTATTTAAATATTTGTATATATCTGAATATTTTGCAATAAGCTTGGTATATTGTTTTTATGTTTATAATCAGTGTCTTTACGTCAATAGCTTTGATAGTGTGGTCATTTTGTCAGATTGTCACATTCTTCTTCTTTTTTCTTTTTTTTCAAATCAAAGTTTGTAATGTTGTGATTCTTAGAGGTGGTTGGTTTGGTTCATAGTTTAAAACTCTTGAATGGGCACTGAAAAATCCAAGGCCACTGAAAAAGTGGGCACTCACTATTGTGCTTTATTGGAATATCTGCTAAGGCCTTATAATCTATTTGTGTGACAAATCTGATGGGTTTAAGATTTGGTTCATACTGTTTTAAGATAAACATTATGTTTATGTGTATACAGAGTATACTTCACAAAACAATAGCAACTAACTATTAGCAATAGCAATAGTGTTCTAAATTTCTCTACTCTGTTTCCTCACTATACTTTCTGAGATATTAAACATACATAAAAACATAATAATATCCAAACTGCTTTTACAGCATGATTGCCTTAATGTTTCTCTCTGTGTAGTGCTAATGAATAATGATTATACAGTAATTTGGAAGCTTTATGGATAGCATGGCTCTGGCTACTATGGAATGTCTGCTTGCTGTCAAGCTGCCTGATCCTTCAGTATCCCAGAATCCTCTGAACCTTCCTGATAGAGTGCTTCTGCTTCAAATCCAGACCAGCTGCTTTTCCACTGCCTACCAACTCTTTCATAGCAACACTTTTGCCTCATTTCAAAGCGCAATGGGGCATCTCTGTAGCATAGTTTCACTTTCTGTGGTGGAGTAAATCAGTGCTAGCTCTTGCTACAGCTCTTCATTCATGCTATGGTAACTCACTCTGTTATTAACACTGCATTCTTATCTTCATATAGCAACATCATCCTGATAAGTCTTATGTTTCTTACACTTCAACATCTTATCTTGTCTTGCTTCATTTTTCTGCAACCTGGTGTCCATGATAGTTTCTACTGCCCCTACTTCATCTCCTATCCCTAAAGTGTTGACCAAACAATCTCAGTCTGTTTCCTCTTCAACATCATCATTACCCATCTTCCTCCATTTACGTCAAGACCCCAATGTTCCAGAACTTTATATTTAGTGTTGTAATTATTTGCCTTTGAAAATTACATGGTGAACTATAAGATATCTATAACAATACTAATTGTACTATACATTATAATTATACTATACACTTACGTTAATGGTATATTTGTAATGGAATATTCTGGATTAACTTATTTTCTATCCGCCATCTGTGGTATCTTTTTGACTACCACAGAAAATAATTTTTCCCTCAGTTTGTTTTTGAAAACAAACTTACAGTAATCTATATACAATAGTGGTCAATGGGGAAGATTTATCAGGTGAAATATGAAGCTTGTGCTAAATCACTTAAAAGTATAGAGCATATGCATGCATGCATCACCGTCAGCCGAAGTGACTGTGGTTACACCTACTGAGTGGCAAAAAGACTGAGTGGCAGCATTGTTTTTTAGCATGAATGCCACGAAAAACACACAAAACACATTCAAAACGGGAAAAAGCTCTGTACAAATAGACTGTACAAATAGATTTGACAAGAAATCTGAGGTATATTTTTACAGACTGCCGAAAGCTGAAGAAAAAAGAAGCAAATGGATCTATCTAATGGATTTACTCATGTTTTACTCGCGTTTTTGCAGTTTCCATTATTAAATCCAGTCATGCAGCAGGCTCTTTTGCCACTCAGTCCGGCTGAGGGGGAGTGTTCTGGTGGCAAAGTGACATCAGTGCATACCCTCTATTATTCAGTAAAAAAAAAATGTTTGTTATTTGAGTTGTAAAGTTATCTAAATTTAAAGGTGGGACTACTTTAGTTGGAGGAAATCACCCAGAATATTCCTTAAAAGCCATAAAGTTAGGGTATATTAAATTCAGAAGACCACCCTAACACCAACATGCTCCTCCATGACATTTTCAAAGGCCTCTGTCATAACATCTGTTGCTGTGGCATTGTGTACAACTGTTGTACTCCTCCATCTCACTATGTTGTATCACTCAGGTTACCACAACATTGAACTGGAGCTCAAGAGCCCCTCAGAGTTGACCTATGAGCCCCCTACCCCTCTTCATCAGGATGATTTCTTTAGCGAGGACAGTAGGCTTAAGTTCTCCCATAGTGCCCCTGTTAGACCCAGTGAACTGTCCTTGCAAACCACTAGTGGCCCAGTGTCTACAGATACCAAGCCACCTACTGTCATGGCAGAGGACAGCTATATTGGAGGTCGAGAGTCTCTTGGCCAAGAGGATGGATCAGCTGAAGATGACCTTGGTGTCAGCCACAAACAACGTGCAAGTGAAGGAACCTCCAAAGAATCAGATGTCTTCCCAAACAGCCCAGTAAAAGAGCAGCAGGAACATAAGATTCCTGTTTGTGTCTCAGCCAGTGAAGCTCCTGGAGAGAGTGACAAGTCTGGGTTTGATGAAGAGATGACCCAAGAGAAGATAAAGTCTCTCTTGGAAAACATTAAGTTGGAGGAAGGCTCAGAGGATGAGGAGATGACTGAGGAGAGGCTGCAAGCAATCCTCTCCCAAGTGCAGCAGGCAGAAAAAGATATGTCTTCAATTTCAGGTCTGCAGAGTGAGACATCCGGCGCAAACGCGAAGACGGCAACTTCTGGCCAAGAACTGGGTATTGATAAACAAGGGCACAGAGAGTTCAGGTACTGTGACCTCTATCAACAAATTCTAGTCATCTTATTCCACAACCTCAGCAGGTTAGGTAGCAATCAAGTAATGTATTTTAAACTTCAATGCATCCACAGCCAAGAGCTAATGTCCTCAACACCTGGAGTGCAAGCTGAGAAGCAAAATGGAGAACATCCAGTATTTCAAGCCCAAGCTGTCTTTTCGCCAGACGCCAGTGAGTCTTCCAGCAAACCAAAGGGCAAAGCAAGGAAAGACTCTGGACAAGAGGAATTGAGCAGTGAGGCTCTGGAGGACAGAGGACAAAACAACGGGGAGGAGGGAGTTTCCGAACCTAAAGTCCAGGTACAATGTTCTTTGAGACCTTGAAAAAATGACACCAATGCTCTGTAGATTTTCTAAGATAGATAAACCAAGTTTGTCACCAAGCATGTACTCACATGGCTCAGAGTGTCTCAATCTGCCCCTTTGTCCAGAACTAAGTACACTGCCCAGGGAGTCATCCATTTCTTTTGGGTTCTTCCTTTATGAAAAATTTTGCACTTTATTACTTTACTGCAAATGTCAATAGGTCTTCTCTGGTCTCTGAGGTCTCAGAAGACTAAAGGTACCATGAAGCTGCATACTAAACAACGTAAATATTACCAAAAAGATATTGGTTGCAGCAATCCCAGCTAAGGTATAATTTGCAAGCTCGTAATCGTGTCACAGCTAATTGAGTCAGTGTCCTAATATTTATTAGATCAAGACTTTTGCTAGTACCTGAATCACACCATAGGGAATTAGGGAGTGGATTGAGACACACCTTCAACACTTATATTAATTCCGGGAACTTCTAAAGGTATTTCTTTAAAAAGTACATTTATGCACTTTAAAAGTTCTGACTGAAATCATATCAGACAGGCTAACAGACCTAGACAATGTGTAGCTTGGCTTTTTCCAGCATGTATACACATAAAGTAAGACTACAATTGACCTTGGCATTTTGTGCTTGATGTGTGATGTGTATTTAATACTTGAAATACTATATTAAACATCAAAACCATCATGTATACTTGGACATACTGTAGCTCGACTACACAAAAAAAATGAAACACTTTAGATTGATTATAACTGCACACATGTAAACGTGATTATGTTCTCCAATGAAAGAAGAAATAACCATTATCAAGGCTGGGTCACTGTCAGTTCTTGAGATCTGTAACATGAAGAACATTAGTTGAAGGTCTGAAGCACTTCATATGAGCTTGATGGCTCATGCACTGATGTAATGTGCTGACCTGACTCTAGCAGGAAGCTCGTAGAGATAATGAATCCAGCTCTGATGAGGAAGAGACTGTCACCACCAGAGTGTATCGGCGGAGAGTGATTCTGAAGGTACTATGAGTGGTATTCTTGTAGATTTGGGCTGGTTTGTGTGCTACAGAATTTGCGTGTGCTTTAGTCTGTGTGCTAAGAGGGAATGAAGTGATTAGCACACTGACACTTTTCATGAAGAAGTTGCTGTGATTTCTGAAGTGTTTATATCTCTCATCTGTTTTTTGTCTTTCATCTTTTAATGTTCTTCTCCTCTACTTTTACTAAAGGTAGGATAGGTAATTTCAGAGAGGCTAGCAAAAGCAAGCTAGCTTTGAAAGCCTAAGATCCCACCCTCCCTTCAGAGCACTTTCCAAAGCCATTCCTCCTCAGAAAATGGAGACTTTTGAAAAAGCTGCAGAGGCCGTTTTAGTTTGAAAACGGCAGGGTTGCATTTCAGTGTAAACAGAACAAAATGGAGACTTTTGAAAATGATGGCGTGGCTGCCCACGTTTGCTCTGCGTATCCTCGACGACCGTGTAAACAATAACATGGAGACTGAACTGCAATCTTTGCTGGCTTTGTTGTCATTTTTAGCAGCCATTGTGCAGTTAAATTCTGTATTTTTTTTAATACTGCATCTGCCTACATGAGGTAACTGTTTACATTTGTACGTGCAATTTTGTGGAAATGCGAGTGTAGACGAGGATCATTTTCATTTTAAAATGCCATTTTAAAACAAAAACGCACTAGTGTAAACAAGTCCTACAACTCTGCACAGCCTTACGGAACACACTGATGATGTGTGATGATTGCGCGATTAGGGTGTGCGGAGGTATGGAAATACATGTGTTGACAGGCAGGTAGGACCTAATGCAGTGATTGGACAAACATTTTTTTGGTCCTGAGACTTCCACAGAAGATATATGTACATTTTTTAATATTTAGACCACTTCTATTATTGATTGATATCAGGATGTGAAGAAAAATTTTGTTTATGTAAAAACATTGCCTACCCTACCTTTAATTAAAGGTGCTTGCTAAATTATCACTACTAATACTTCATATTAATATTAAGCTTTGCTTCATTGATACCTCATTTTGTGCATCTTGATTTTACAGATTTGGTTTTAACCAAACCAAATTAAAAAAAAAAAAAAAAAACTTGGCTGGATTTACTGGATAATTTGATGCTTTTGGCATGTCATTTGAAAGATACAGTAAGCCTGCATAAGACAGTTAGCTCGTGCTGTTTTCCTTTTTGTTTGGTTTGAATCTTTATATTGTCTTATGCCAAAAAACATCTGATGAAAGCTCTCTCTCTCTGTGTGTCTTTTAGCCAAATTAAATTAAAATTAACATGTCTTCTAGATGTCCTCACAGACCCTGTGTGTGTGTGTGTGTGTGTGTCTGTCTGAGTCAAAGATCAAAACAAAGCGAAAGATCTGTATTGTCTCATCATGCATTCCACCTCTGTAGGGTGATCAGGCCAAAAACATCCCTGGTGAGACTGTGACACAGGAGCAGTACACAGACGAAGATGGAAATCTAGTCACCAGAAAAGTAATGTCCATGCCCACCCCTAACAGTGTCACCATCTCCTCACTTTACCACGTCTGTTCTCTTCCATCTGTCCCTGTGTGGGTATAAACCACTACCATGAGTCGTGACTTCACCCCCTTTTTTTAGGTCGTCCGTAAAGTGGTGCGTCGCACAGCTGGAGTTGAGGAGAAAGGCAGGAAAAAGCGTGGGAAACGTTCCCGGCAGGCCAGTAGGGCCGAGCAGGAGGAAGAGGGGGGCCCCAGGCCCCACAGAGAGCACACTGAGGTTGGATTAGTGTGCAGTGCTGATGCTAATGCTAGTGCAGGACTGCAGTGTTCAAAACGTGTTGTATTAGAAATCTAACTCAAGATTTTGGTTTGACGTGGCTTTATTAATGGAAAACATATCTGTTTTGATTGATGTGCTATGTTCCCTAGCTGTGCGTGTGCGACCACGCAGTTGTAATGTTGCTCCCACACAGAACAAAAAAATATTCAGAGGAAAAAGCAGACTCAGAAATGTGTGGGGGGAAATGCAGCTGGAGTCCATCCGCATGTCCATTGATTTTCAGCTAAAACTGAAGCTACGCTGATTGATTTAGGCTGCATCCTACAACAAATGAAAGTGAATATTGCATGACATATTTAGTCGCTGGCACAGGCTGATTGACCTCTTGTGATCCTATAGCCAATGTGATTGTTTGACAATCAACATTTAAATTGTCTGGTTCAGAGTGCTTCTGAATCTCTTCACCTCCCCCAGCTCCACCTGCCTTGATCTGCTACAGGATTTATATATATATATATAATAATAGATATAATTATATTGATAATTATTATAATAAGGAAAGTTGTTTTTTATATAAAATATGGAAATTTATTTTTATTAGATTTCTGTTTCTGCTCATGTAGCTGAAAGTTCTATAAAAATAGGTTTTGCTTAACAAGAACAAAAATTAGAAGGAAAATTGTTGATGTGCCATAGGACTAATTTCATTTTTTTCTTTTATAGAGTTTGCTTGAGCTACCATGGATGGGCATTGGGAACAATGACCCTACAAACACTGTGTCGAATGTCTGCTTATTTAGAATCATCTCTAACATACTTTATTTGCCTCTGTCATTTCAGGCTGGAGAAGGAGGGAGGGGCAAAAAGAAGGAAGGAAGACAAAGGGAGGAAAAGGGTCAATCGTAACAGTTGTGCTCTTTGGTAAGCCCATAGGCATAAAACTCGGAAGGGTCAGTGGAAGTCAATGGGTAGAACGCAGAGCAGAGTAGAATCCTGTCAGATCAGGCGGGAGCTTCTGTGTATAGTCAGCAACATAATAGTCACCAGAGAAATGTGCTTTGTTACAGCAATTTTTCCAGTTGAACCGCAGCCCACTGATGACATGCAGACACAGCAAATTAGTCCATGCAATTGTTCTTTTACTGATGCCACTGTGTCCAGAGCAGGACAAAGTGTTTTGAAGGGTCATTTGGGTCTTGCATTGTGAATGTGTACATTGAATGGACATCTAAAGTCAACATGAAATGACTTTCACAACTTTTTTTAAATTATTTAAATAATGTACTGTATGCTTCGATTTAATTAGTGGCCAAGAAAAAGTGCAGGATCATAAATATTTCCTATGTATTTTATGTCATAACATTTCCTCGTTTGACTTTTTCTAAGCCTTAAAGCATTCTTTTTATTTGCAAGACTGCATTAGATTCTGAACCACATATTTTCACTGTATTCTCAGATGTTACATCTCTACTGTATATCAAATCAAGAGTTGATATTAAAAAATATATTTTTAAAAAATATTTAAAATAAGTTGATATATTCAATGTTTCCCGTATTTTCATTTTCTTTCCTAAATTTTTTTTCTTTAGATTTTGAGGCGAAATTCACAAATTATTAATAAACTTTTGCAGCGTATATGAAAAGGCATTCCATAAAGGGATAGTTTGCCTAAAAATGAAAATTATGCTTGCTTGAGCACCCAACAATTGGGGAAGTGTGATCATAATGTTCTTGGTTGTCATATAATATCACCTGATGTGACACGACTCTCACATCTGGTCTAGGCAAGTGTCAGCTGTTAAAGGGTTAGTTCACCCAAAAATGAAAATTCTGTCATTAATTACTCACCCTCATGTCATTACACACCTGTAAGACTTCGGAACTTCTTCGGAACACAAATTAAGATATTTTTGATAAAATCCGATGGCTCAGTGAGGCCTGCATTGACAGCAAGATAATTAACATTTTCAGATGCCCAGAAAGGTACTAAAGACATATTTAAAACAGTTCATGTGACTACAGTGGTTCAACCTTAATTCTGTCAGGACCACTATCATCAAATATCATTGATAATGCATAGGATTTGTATTTGCAGTATGATTCTGTTCTGGGCAAGAACTCCCTGCGCATCCATGCAGCCTAGCATGGATAAGAGCAGCAATAACCCCCCTTAGGGTAAACAGAACAGAACCAACATATGCAGATATAATTAATGTCAATAATTTAACATACACATTTTTCAAGAATTAGTTTGATTCAGGGGAATCATAAGGCCAAATCCTGACTGACAAGAGGAGGAGCTGGGGATGGCGGAGGGTAATTAGCTCCGGAGAAATTCAATAGCTACTGATAATACTGAGGAGCTTATATATGGATGCTGTGATAGCATCTAAATATATAGCATCGAATCTTTTGTTTCAAGTCAGTGGTTTGGAGCATGATGGTTTGGAGGCGTGACTTTGACAGTAAGAAACAAAAGATTTGTAAAGCTTCGAAGCTTCATCAAGCAGTGTTTTGAAATCACCCATCACTAGATATTGATGAATAAAGTCTTGGTGCACAAAAAGTATTCTCGTCGCTTCATAACATTAAGTTGAACCACTGTAGTCACATGAACTGTTGAAACTTAAATATGTCTTCAGTAGCTTTCTGGGCATCTGAAAGTGTTAATTATCTTCCTGGCAATGGAGGCCTCACTGAGCCATCGTATTTCATCAAAAATATCTTAATTTGTGTTCCGAAGATGAACGAAGGTCTTACAGGTGTGGAATGACATGAGGGTAAGTAATTAATGACAGAATTTTTGGGTGAACTAACCCTTTAAGCGACCAAATGCTAGTGGGCGGGGCTTGTGGTGTGATGATGCAAAACTATTTATCAGTGTCCTGCTCTGGAGTCAAGCATATGCAAATGTATTTGCCCATGTAATTTCACAATATCCAAATAAGCCATTTTTGGAGCTTGATTAAATAAATGCTTTGTTTATAATGAGAAGGATGTTTTAAGCTCTGAAACTTGCAGGTTATTTTAATGGTACAAAGACCTCTTATACTGTATGTCAAAAGATCAAGGCAAATTTGATTTCCCATGTCACGACCCCTTTAATGGTCTAAAAACATCTGAATGTTCCTAAAAGTAGTCTTTATTTTCTTTGTGAAAAATATAATTTCTTTTTTTTTTTCTTTTTTTTTCCCACTGTGTTTCAGATTTGAAAGTGTTTCAATAACATTTTCCTGGGAGGAAGATCACTGGAAACGCGCACAAGGTCAGGGGATGAGGAACGCGTGTCTGCAGCTTTCATAAAAACAAACGGTTTTCAGCCAGACGACTTTTGATTTCGCATGAGCATGAAAAAAACTTTCTGTCAATAATGGCTAAGGTCGAGAAGACATTGTTGGTGCGACGTTTCAATCGACTGGGGGCGTCCGATGCGAGACGCTCCATGGCAGCGCCCAAGCACTTCCGTGACCAAAGAGGCCACGAAACATATTGCTGGTTGACAGAAATGGAGGGACTTGTTTGAATCACCTTCAACACTCGCCTTACTTTTTTTTTTTTCTTTTTTTTTCCTCTCAGACCCATAATGTCGGGGTGTATAATGCTGTTGGAGCTTATGATGTATATAAATTACACTGTATAAATTCGAGTGGGTCACAATATTGTTAATGCACTGGCAAGTGTGTAGGAATGAACTACCAATTCTGATTCCAATTTTAAGGGAACGCTTCACATGCACTTGTATAATTATTAGCAGAAAATGTTTGTAAAGGAAAAAATCCAGCTTGATTTTAACAACTGATATTTCTTTTAAACCTACTGCAGTTCTCAGTGGTACGGACATTGGAGCAGCTGTAGTTCTGTTCAAAGACTTCTTCAGAGTACTAATATTTTCATGCATGTGATACACTTTATTTTGATTTTTTCTAAACTGCATAACACACAGGAGAAGGGGAAATGATGTTCTGTATGCGTGCACTCACAGCCTTGATAATGCTCACTTTTTTTTATTTTTAGAAAGATGACAGTATCAGACCACCTCTGACTCATTGTTCAGCTTCACTAAAATACACTGTGTCCCATCACATCACAGCGCCGGTTTCCCTATGCAGTTACAGATAGTGACGATTACTGAATTCTGAATGCGTCACGTCGACTGCCGTGATGCACTTTTAACTGTTCTCATGTGTATTGGCTCTAAGATGTAGAAGTCTTTCTGTCAGCCTGTCATTTGTAATCATTCTAGCAGTGTATTACTACTTTTCAAGGCTGCTGTGGTTTTGGGGGAAATTTTACTTTGGTTTTGGTGCATTATTGAGAAATCACCCAAGCATTAATGGATGATAGATCTGGTAACAAACATATGTATGGAAAAAAAAAAAAACATACACTGGATGATCAAATTAATTATTTAAGCTTATAATAAATTGTGTTCAAACCCTCGCTGTGTTTTCTTTCTTGTTTAACATGAAGCATTGCAACGTTTACATGGAGGAATTTCATGATGAAAGTCATGTCCAGGTCATATTCATCCCCGAACCAAAAGAAACGTAAGCATAAGAATTTAAGTCCATTTTTTCTATTATTTATTTGTTGCACTGTGACATTATTTTCATTATAATTAAGCACATTTCCCCCACAAATTCTCATTACTGCAATGCAGTAATATAAATCATCCTGTCCAGAAACTGTGTTTTGTAATTGTACAAATGTAGCCCTATATCATCATGTTTACATAGAATTGTACTGTACAAAAAAACATTTCTTTACAGTAGGCATTCACTTGAGGAAATGTGGTCAAAATGTTCTTGGTTGTATAATGTCTTAAAAAAGTAGAAGACTTGGATTAAACTGCTTGATTCATTTGGATTACTGTTACAATCTCTTTATAAACTTTTTGAAGCTTGAATATTTTGGTTCTGTGGATTTTCAAAGGATGGACAAACATGATAGAATATTAAAAATATCATGTGTGTGTTTGTGTTCCAAAGATAAACGAAAGTAATGACAGATTTTTGTGTTAAATAACCCTTTAATTGTACATTACCAGAGATATTTTCTAACTACCAAACATACCAAAAAAGGGGCCTGGGTGTTCAGCTTCCTTTGGCAGGCTCAACTAGTAGTGACTCGCTGTTGCTGAAATGCTGATTACAGGTAGATAAATTACAATTTGCTTTGGTTTGCTGTTTATACAAACATTTCGCAGACTACTATTGAAAATAATACCTGGCAGGCCAACAGTTGTCTTCCTCCAGGTTACGCTTTGAGCCGCTTTCAATTTTTTTGATTGGGAATATTGTACACTGAAAAAATATTTAAATGTAATATTTGAACATTTGATTAAACTGATATATACTAAACATACAAACAGTGCCACAATAATCTTTATAAAAATGTAATAGAAGATTATATATATATATATATATATATATATATATATATAATCTTCTACTATATTTTTTATAAAGATTATTGTTACTACCTGTAATCGTATATATATATATATATATAATCTTTATTATATTTTTATAAAGATTATTGTGGCACTGCTTGTATGTTTAGTTTATATCAGTTTAATCAAATGTTCAAATATTACATTTTATATTACAATATTACATTTTTTTTTTTAATCTGGCTAATCCAGTAACCACAAACGATTGTGATTGGTCCAACCTTATCAGCGCTGAGAAAATGAACAGCTTGCACATGATGACGATGTCTGCGTGCTGCTTCAGCAAAAGTCTAAGAGAAAATTTACGACTGTTTAAGGATATTATGAACCTTTGAATTGAAAATACACATTAAAAAGTTAAAACTGCAGAATTATTATTGAGCCACCCCTACATTGTGCCTGAACTCTAAGCCCCGCCCATTTCCAGTACGAACCGATTCGCTCTATTGAATCAAATCAGTAGGGGTCGCTGTGGGGTTCTACAGCAGTATTTCATTCCTCATCCTCTCACTGATTCACACACGCTGATGCTCAATGATGGCGGATAGTGCGAGTGAGAGCGACACTGACGGAGCCACCCCTCATTGCTCCTCATCCTCGTCCTCCTCCATCCTCATCTCTTCGTTCCGTCTAGAGGAGTTGTCGAACCGCCTGGCATCTTTACAGCAAGAGAATAAAGTGTTGAAGATCGAGCTCGAGACGTTTAAATTGAAATGTAAAGCTCTGCAGGAGGAGAATAGAGACTTGCGCAAAGCCAGTGTCACCATAGTGAGTCATTCACAACTGTTTTTACAAATAATACTTATTTACCTGAATGCATATGGAAGCAAACACTAATCGTAACGAGTTTAGTGTGTTACTGAACTCATTTACGGTAGCTGATACGGTTAATTTACGCGTCACTAAAGCTAATGCGCTAATTATTAGCTTTTATTGTCCCATGTTTTCCGTTGTCTTTTTTTTTTTTTTTTTTTTTTTTTAATAATTTACTAAACAAACACCCTTTAGTCCCCATTTATTGACTCCGCTGAAGTTTTGGTTGTGTTTAGAGTCGAAACTGTCAGTGAAATGTGAGTCTTAGCATAAGCTAGCAGTAGAATATTAAGTTAATTCGGGATAGTAATTACTCTGGTAATGTCAGCCTTATTTTGATATATAACTGACTTGATTTAAATGAATATCTATATAAATAGTTAACAAAAGTAGTATAAAATACACGGTTCGTTGAAAAGTCTTTTTTTTTTTTTTTTTTTTTTTTTAGTCACACTACAGTGACGTACAGTAGAATGTGCCAATAGGAGCACGATCGTTATGACTCCCATAATATATTAAAATAATATGTTGTTGTATTAAAATGTGGCTAACTATGATTAGTTAGTGATGATGCTGTAAGCACGTTATGAGTCGTCTGCCCTCTTGTTGATGATTTGACCATTAATATATAAAGTAGTACGGTTTAACCCTGTAGGCTAAAACATGACTGACTTTTTTTTTTTTAATGGAACAATTTATTTAACCTTTAGATAAAATATTAAACAATCAAAAAGGTTTTCATATGTGTTTTATGTTTAGTATCATATTTGATACATCAGGCTTTTAAGGCTCATCTAGTATGATATAGAGAGAATGTGGAACACCTCAATTTTATTCAGAGGCCCAAACTGAGCAAAAACCTGCAGTTTGGTGCAGATGTTGCTATTTATATGATCTAAAAAATAAAAATTATGATAGCTTGTACTGTAAATGAACAAGATCTTTATAATAGTATTGCAGACTACTTACTTAAAATGCATATAAATATCAGTATTCTCCCATTAATATGTCTTATTAAGATTATTTAAAATGCTTAATGTTTTTTTTTTATCAAAGCTTTGTAGTTGTATATTGTGTGGGCGAAACATATAATGCAATGCAATACGATGTACAAAAAAATGTTGTTCAAAAGCCTGATGTATCATATTTGATACTCACATTTTAACATGATTTTTCTATTTTAAAAAAAATGGACGGATGGATAATCAAGTAAACCTAAGTTGCTAAAGTAAATATTCATCTTGAAATGTAACTAACAACAATATAAAGGTTATTCTTTTGCTTGAATTTAAAAATCTTTAAAAACTTCATAGCAAAAAAAACACATGTACCACGAGCTGAAGGTAGATAATTTTTAGAATTATGCTAAAAGGCCTTTTACTTGCTAAATATTATAAACTATCAATCAGACGATGTAGTAGATTGTGTACAAGTCTTTTCTGCAAAGTTTTGATCATACATAGTTCTGTCATGAAACTCTAGATGGCGCAGGCTGATTGGTCTTAACGCAAGCTGATGATAATTAGAGCGTTAACTACTTGGCACAAGCTGATCGGTCCATGTCACATCTGCAGCCAATGAGCTTGTTGCTCACACATTTAAATGGCTGGTTACATTCACTATAGCAGTTTGCAGCAGTTCCTCTAAAACCCTCCACCTTCCCCAGCTCCACCTGTATAGATCTGCTATGGGTTATTGATATATGCTATTTGTGAGCAGCACTATGTCTTTCTCGCAGCAGCGTATCGGCGTATATACTGGCAGTAGCAAGTTCCTGTACTTTCTCTGCAGCAGCAGCAATAATCTACAGCAGATCTATTCTGCCAAGACCATATACATTAACATTTTCATATCCATTACCATGCTAACAATCAGAGCGTTGTCATGATAGAAATGTTGATATTTTAAAGGCCTTAGAAATTTGCATATTAAATATGATAATGTAGGCTTTATAGGGTTAAACATAAATCTAGCATGTAGTACGCTGAGTATGTAATGTTAACCATCACATCTGAATGATGGATTGATTAACCTGTGAGCATGAAATATTGATGATATACTGTAAAGCACAGTACAGTCTGTCATCAGTTTGTTTTGGTTCCTAGTTAATATTTGATAATCATCTGACAGTTGTTCTTGTGTGTTGTGATCATATGTTTATGTGTACACTTAAAAGTGAGAAAGCGGTTGGTCTCTGATTGGGCGGCTTTATCAGGTTTATTTCATCCTTATTTAATGTACATAGACTCATCCTCATGCACTTCCCATTCTCTCAGGGCTACGGTCTGCAGATGACTACATAGTTAGACCTATATGTAGAAATATTCCTTATATGTAACTCACATGGGTTTTGGAGCGCATTGCAAATTGGTCTCTAAAAGTCAGATGAGCTTGGCTTGTCGCTATAAATTATAACTAGGGATGCACCGATACCAGTATCGGTATCGAGCTCATGTACTTGTACTCGTAAAAATCCCCCCGATACCAAAGGCCGATACCTCACGTGACGTAACTGACAGAATTTTCCGTGCACAGAGACACAGACGACAGCAGCAGAAACAATGTCAGCCTCAGGGATGTGGAAATACTTCAAAATTAATGATGACAACCCACACATTGCAAATTGCATGCAAATCGCGCTGAATGACACAGACCAGACGCGTTCTCTCTCTCTCTCTCTCTCTCTCTCTCTCTCTCTCTCTCTCTCTCTCTCTCTCTCTCTCTCTCTCTCTCTCTCTCTCTCTCCCTCTCCCTTTCTCCTGAATGCAGAAATAGTTGTCAAAATGCCCATAGTGTGGAGTATTTCACATAAATACAGTCGGTTTATGGCTTTAGTGGACTTAAACAGGTGGGTGAAAAAAGGGTATATGTAAGTAGGCCTATATTATATCCATGGATTCAGTCTTAAAATGACCGTAGCCTAATTAAATATTTGTCTGTCATTAATGTTCATAAAACAACAAAAGATGTTAAATTAGTTTATATATATATATATATGTGTGTATATATATATATATATATATATATATATATATATATATATATATATATATATATATATATATATATATATATATATATAAATTTTGAAATAAAATTTCTCATATCATGGTCATATTGCCCACCGTCCCTTATTCCATGAGAAATCTGGTCATCCTATAGGTTGTTTACATTGGTTCACAGTGTTATGTTATAAACATTTGTTCTGTAATATCGGTTTATCACTTTTTGGCAGGTTAAAAAAGGCTTGATGTTTTTTATTATGACTTTGGTAATTATGGCCTTTGCAGGTTATTGGACACTGAAATTTGTGCTTTAAGTTTGTGACAAGCACATAAAAATTATATATTTTTTTTTCGTTGGGGTAATAATAAAGAAGCTGTCCTACATTCATTAGTCTCACTGTGTTGTGCTTGGAAAACTGCCACATCACCCCAAAAAAAAAAAAAAAAAAAATTATAGGCATCGTTATCGGTATTGGCGAGTACCAGAAAAAAATATAGGTACTCTGTCCTTAAAAAACGGTATCTGTGCATCCCTAATTCTAAACAAACCATTGTGCAGAAAATGCTTTTCATTTATCTTCATTCATGATGTTGTCTGTTTTCCTGCCCAGCTTTTACTGCCTCCTGTGTTTCTCTAAATCATTGCAGCTGCAGTTAGAAACAAACTTCAGGCTTTTAGGTCTGTTGTGCTGCATTCATTAGTCAAAGAGGCCACTTTCTTATATGCTTGTAAAACTAAACTGATTCTTCAATGCTTGTGAACCTACAAGAAGTGTTGCTTTATGATTCACCTGGGATGGTCATCATGTTCCAGCACCATATGACTCATCTCAAGTGTCACACATTTAAGCATTCTTCATAACATACAGAGAATTTATAAAACTCTAATGGCCAGATTTAATAACAGCTTGCACCAGCACAAACCCTCTTTTGGCATAAAAAAAAAAAAAAACTACTGTCAGGATTTATTAAGAGCGTGGACACCATTTTTTTTATTGCAATTTTTTTTGAGTTTCCCTGTCAGAAGCAAAAATTATTGTAAGAGAAACCGCTGAGAACAGAGAGAGAGAGCATGTTAGAAGAGAATGTTCTCCACATTTATTTGGAATTTTAATTTGCTACGTCTGTTGTTAGATTACCCTCACCCAATTACCATCAGCTCTGCTCATTTGCAACTCCACGCTAATTTGCCCTGCTCTTGTCATTAGAAATAGGCTGCTGTCTTTGTATTCTTTAATTTGCGCATTGTGAGTTTGTCAGCCACGGAACTTTACACTCCCATCTGCACTTTTATGGGATTGCGGTCTCACACTAATTTGTCCTGTTTAGTAAATCTTTCCCCAAATGTTTTAATTATTTGCACGTTAGTAAGTTTTTGATGTATGAAAACTGTTAAAATGCTTTTCTGGTGACCATTCTTGAGCAAATTGTGCATCCTTGTCTGCACAATGTACAAATAGCAGAAAAACAATTCAAAATAGTCAGCACTTCATTATCAATTTTATGACCATTTATTACCTTTTTATATGCGTCATATGATTGCAAAGTGAAGGAATGGGTTTGTAGCCAACATTGTGCAATACAAGGTTTGGGGCCAGATTTACTAACAGCTTGCGTCAGCACAAACACTCTTTTGGCATTGAAAAACTACTGTCAGGATTTACTAAAGTAACGCAGTGAAAAGGTGTGGACACACTTATTTTTGCAGCTGACCTTATTGCATATGCATTTGTAGGAGTTTTCCTTTCAGATGCAAAATTTATGGGAGGAGAGTATTTAAATGAATCATGCAAGGTGATTTACTAAGGATTGCGCTAGTCAATTTACTGGTATTTGCGCCAGTATTTACCACCCAAAAAAAGCATGTCTTAAACCAAACGCTAATATTTGCTCTTTGTAGATTGCGTTGGTCATTATGGAAATGATCCAGCTGCGTCTGGGTTCTTTAATTTGCTTAAGTAAATCACAAGCAGAACTTTCCACTCACATCGGCACTTTTTTAAAATTGTGCTCACGCTAATCAAATAGCCATGATGCTAAGATGGCGTAAAAACTTAATAAACAAACTCTCACGCTAATTAGTAAATCTCCCTCTTAGTGTTGTCACGATACTGGAATTTGTAACTTCAATACGATACCTTGAAAAATATTGAAACTGTGGGGAAAACTGTCATACAGATATTTGTATCAAATTTTTTTGATAATTTGGGTAATTTTATTGCAATAGCTTAAACACAGCACAAGGTGGCTTTATTTCAAATTTACCAAAAAAAGTAATAAAATAAGAACAAATGATAGCACAAATAAATACAGTAGATTAAAGAGATTAAATGAAATAAACATGGAAAAAAAAAAAATTCAGGTGGGTCTGACAGCAGTAAGAAATACTACAGAAATTAAATAAAGTAATCAAATGTTTAAAAAAAAAACTGGATAGCCTTCATTGTAAATTAAATACAGATTAATACTTACAACTAAAGTTACAAAAGTTATTCAGTCAAGAGCAAGGTCTTTTGTTCTTTGATTAACATGACAGACAGCAACAGGTTTATTAGGCTGATGTCACTTTAAGAGCTTATATGCACAGATCCAAAATACTGTTATACATGCGTTTTCTTTCTTAACTATTTGCATTCCAAAGCTGACTGTTTATGCAAATACTTGCCAAGACAGACGTTTTAACATAATTTTGTGTGTATTTGATCATTTTTAAGCACTATAAGCCATGAAAAAGAACTCAATTTGGTACTTGCAAGCTGTTTGAGAGGCGGCTTTATGTGCGCGCCACTTATATAGATCAGTGTGAGCGCAAAACCTGCGGGAATAAGTCAAATTTAAATTCAGGCCCTGCAACACCACTATTCAACCGGAGCAAATAATATAAGTGAGTGAGAGGAGGCAGATGTGTATCAATTTGCCATTGGAGCGAAGAGAGAGCAAGAACTCACAGTTGGTATCAGTGTATCGATACTGCAGAAAAGGAGTATTGAAATCGCTTCAGATGTTTCAGTATCGATATGTATCGAAATATTGATATTTTTCACAACACTAATAAGGTTAATGAAACAACTATTACCATTTACTGATGTATTTTCAGTTGCTGTAGACTAACATTCTTGCGCTTTCTAAAACATCTTTTTTTTTTTTTTTAGCAAGCGAGAGCAGAACAAGAAGAAGAGTTCATCAGTAACACCCTGTTCAAGAAGATTCAGGCCCTTCAGAAAGAGAAAGAAACACTAGCAGTCAACTATGAGAAGGAAGAGGAGTTCCTCACCAATGAGCTCTCTCGAAAACTCATGCAAGTAAGTACTCAGCTGTCTTTCGACGTGTGGGATCTGGGATTAGCTTTCTGTGGTCAGCACTGAAGAAATGGCAGCTAACATAGATTACATTTGACTCATTTACCAGAGCATTGAGGGTTTCTCAAGAGCACATATTGCATAGCAAATGTAGTGCACTTGATAAGTAAAATAAGATGGTTTCCACCATAATGTGCAGAGTTTGGTGATAAGTCACTGAGGAAATGCTGTTCAAAGTATGATTTATCGGCAGCCCTGACCAAGCCTTTAGGGATCAATTAAACATACACAACCTAGGAAATAACTTCCTCAAAAGGCCCTTTCCATTTCCACCACACTCTTGAGGTTTATCCACCTTAGAGGTAGTGATTAATGCTCTTTTGGGGAACTGTTTCTGCAGTGCTGTTTTTAATGAACTTCTTGTGGTTTAAGAGTCAAGGGAATTCTGTTTGTCCTTAATTTCCTGTGGATCATGAGAAAAAGAGGCAGAGAGGAGCGTGGAAGAGAGATATGCAGAAAATCATATTGTCACCTGTGACTGCATATTTCATCACCGATGAGTAAATGTTGAGTCATGGTTGCAGTTTGTTGGAAATGCAGCTGTAAGCTCTCAGATTTAACAAATGTTTTCCTGAGCTGATTTCCAGAAAGCATTTTTCATTTAAAAAAAAAAAAAATACTGAAGCACAATGATTTTCATGATGTTTTTCAAAAATGTATAATTACTTGCTAATGTTTTTGAAAGAAGTATCTGATGCTCACCAAGGTTGTATTTATTTGATCAAAAATACAGTAAAAACAGTAATATTGTGGAATTATTACTATTTTAAATAACTATTTTCTATTTAAATTCATTTAAATATTTTATAATGCAATTTATAGCTTAATTTTCAGCATCATTACTCCAGTCCTCAGTGTCACTGATCCTTCACAAATCATTCTAATATGATGATTTGGTGCTCAAGAAACATTTCTTATTATCAGTGTTGAAAACGGTTGTTCTGCTTAATATTGTTTTGAGGAAACTGTGATACATTTATTAGATTAATGAATAGAGAATTCAAAAGAACAGCATTCATGTGCAATAGATCTTTTGAAACATTATAAATGTATTTACCATCTCCTTTGATCAATTTAATGCATCTTTGCTGAATATGAATTTCTTAAAAAAAAAAAAAAAAAAGTATTATGGACCTCAAATGATACAGTGACAACTTGCATTTAATAAACAAAATAGGATTAGAACCCAGAAGTGGAAACAGAAGAACCATTAAAGTCCTTTCCATAATAATACAGAGAAATATGAGGCTTGAGCAGCTTTAGTCTGGCACATACTATTTTCATAGTTTTATCTGTTTAAAGTCCATTTTCTCCATGTCTTGCTCAGTTACAACATGAGAAAGCTGAACTGGAGCAGCACTTAGAGCAGGAACAAGAGTTTCAAGTGAACAAACTGATGAAGAAGATCAAGAAGCTGGAGAACGACACAATCTCCAAACAGCTCACCTTAGAACAGGTAACTCCACTGAATTTTGCTCGGCGAGTCTTTTCAAATTTTTGCATATATTTGAACTTTTTATTATTTTAGCTCAGACGTGAGAAGATCGACCTGGAAAACACTTTAGAGCAAGAACAAGAGGCTCTTGTGAATCGGCTATGGAAACGCATGGACAAACTGGAAGCAGAAAAAAGGTCTGTGCTATTCTGTGTTCAGTAACTGCTGCTTTGGGTAACACTGCCATGGCTCAACTCAGAAATCTAAACACTACCTTGTAACTGAGAACATAGTGAAGCCACTTTGAATATTTTTGAAGTGCTCTACATGCATTTGCTGAACACCTGCTTTTGTGTTTTTTAGGTTTATTGTGTATTTAATTAGGGATGCACAGATCCGATCATCAGATCGGTTATCGTCTCCGATACTGCCATTTTTGCTGGATCGGGTATCGGCCGGATGGGACTGATCCAAATCCGATATTGTGCATGTACTATTCTTTGTTATTGTTAAGCGCCACAAAAGGCACCATAAAGTTTCCGTGCACTATATTCCAAGTGTTCTGAAGCCATTCCATAGTTTAATTTGAGGTACAGATAAATATTTAAGTCGTTAAATTAAAGTTCACGTAAATGCCTCCCTCCACTGCGGCTGTCAGTCATTCTCCATTCTGCATTCAAACTGCGTGTCGCGTTCGGTTACGACAGTCAACACAATGAAACTCTCCAAGATGTATCAATGTTTCTATTATTATACTTCATCTGTAGACAACGATACCGGTAATACAATACGCATCAATATATCTTCACTTTGCGCTTTGAACTTTTCAATGCGGAGCGCTGCCGCTGCTCGCTGTGACTCAATGATGCTTCAAGCGCATCATTCTGCACACGGGATGCGCATAAGCGCTTTGTGCCGCTCTGTATGGGAGCCGTTCATATTATAACACTTTTGCACAATGAAAGATTGTTAATTACATTTTTTGTTCTGTCCTATCTATCATATGTTGCTGCCTCATTAAAAAAAAAAACTCCGCTATAAATTTAAAAGAAATTAAAATTTTGTAGTATAGCCTATATTTATATATAAATATATTTAGTTTATTGAATGTATGACTCATACATTCATGAAAAACAAGCCATTAGTCATGGATAAAGGAATCAGCTGGACTCCTGTTTATTTTGAATGTCTACCAAGCTAGAGAAGCTATTGGTTTATTTACAGTTGTTGCACTGATGCATTTAATAAATAATTCACTACATTTGTGTCTGTTTGTTATTTTGTTTTACAAAGTTAGGGAAGTAATGTTTAAGTCAAGCCTAATACCTTGCACAAAAGAATCATCCCAGTTTCTTCCACACAGTGAGGCATGCAGTTTATTAGGTAATTTAGCACTTTTTTTTTTTTATTATTACTTGAATATCGGATCGGTATCGGCCGATACTGAATCCCAGGTATCGGAGGCGAAAAAGGCGGATCGGTGCATCCCTATATTTAATGTTATATATGTACGTTTTCTTTCCTGACTTTAATGCTTAGATTAAATGAAAGGGAATTAGAGATCTGTTTTGTTCCACCCCTGCAGGATTCTTCAGGAGAAGCTTGACCAGCCTGTTTCTGCTCCTCCGTCCCCAAGAGACATCTCCATGGAGATCGACTCACCTGAGAATATGATGCGACACATCAGATTCCTGAAGAGTGAGGTGGAGCGTCTGAAGAAGAACCTCCGCACTGCAGAACTACAGCGTAAGTTCCAGTACTGCATTAGATCTACTTTTTTCTTTTGACAACATGAAAAAAAAAATGTAGACTATTTACTGTATGCCGTTTATCATATTCGTTCTCTAATGAATATTCCAAAGGGAATGTTTGTCTTTTGTAAACTTTCATCAAAATTTAAAGGTACACTATGTAACTTTTGGCCCTCTAGCGGTTAAAAAACAAAACTGCATGCATTTTGCAGAAGAACATTGTTTTGGTTGTGCTTCGGCTCTGTGTGACTGTGCAGATGAATATGGTTCTTTCTCACAACTAAAAAATGAGATTATCCTATTGCTCATGAAGCATTTAGTACTAGTAGACATGTGCCGATATTCAGTAATGCGATATATCACGATAATGAATATGTATATTATCGTGGACACTTCAGAATACCGTAAATGATCATTTATTACCAATTATTAACATTTTTATAATGCATTTAAGAATACTTTCCCCTTTAACCGTATAAAATGCACAACACTGCTGTATTTTGCGTCAAAAGGACACGCGCTCAGGTGTAAACAAACCCAACATTCATGAGAAGCACGTGGCAGAAAGAGTGAACGAGTGAAGGAGTGAATTAAATGAAAGTGCACGTTCACTCTCTGACAGCAGAGGGCATTGATGGAACAGCAGAATGCAGCGGTTACCCCGGAAACCCCGCAAACAAAGCAACTGCACTAGTGAAGCTTCAAACAGCCATTCAGTTTTTTGTAATCTCAATGTTGTTCATCACAGCACCAAATACTTTATACTTAAAGACTTAATAGGCTATTTATTTTCAAACTTAAGCATTTTTATATTTTAATCTGGACTACAACATGCCCTAAAGATTAGAAATGTTCTGATTATTTGTTATTGTTCAGTAAAACTTTGAGACATACGGCTTCATTAGTTAACATGTTAATTCATTATTACCAAACTGACAATGAAAAATACTTATAAAGCATCAATTATTCTTAGTTAATGTTAATTTCTTAGTTACTGTTTAATAACATTACTAAAATCAAAAGAACTTATTTAATGGACCTGAGATAAAACTAACAATGATCAGTTGTATTTCTTAACTAACATTAACAAAAAAATAATACTTTCTGTAACAAATGTAGCTATTGCTCAATCTTAGTTAATACATTAAATAATGTGACCTTATTGTAAAGTGTTACCTGTTGTTCTTTATAGCCTAATTCTTTTGCACTTTAATCTGTTTGAAAAATGTACTTTCTATTTTGTGTATTATATTATTGTATTTAAACATTCAGAGTTCTTTTTATTACAAAAAGAGCTCTTAAACCTGTTATACTATTACAACACTTTTTTTGCAACTTATTTCAATATCGTGATAATACTGTATACCGTGATATAAGCTTCAGCAATTAATCGCAACATGAAAATTTGATACCGTCACATGCCTAACTTACTAGGCTTAAGAGATATAACCGGTTTAGATGGAAAGGATCTGAAGCTGACTAGCTGAAGATGTTACTGTAGATATACCCATTAATAGACATGGTACTTCCTTGAAAATAAATTCCTACACAGCACTACAACAACCATAATGAAACGACCCTTCACAGTAGATCATACCTTGATGACATTTATATGTACGTGTACATGATTAATAAATGTCAGACTGTTGTAAAGTAAGAATGAATGTACAAGTAACCGTTCCATCAGCTGGTCTAAAACTTTCTCACACGGTCACATGCTTTTTGTCATGTATACAGGCTTACCATAGTGAATCAGGGTAAGACACCTTTTTGGAATAAGGATTGATTATGTATTGACTAATTAATTTGTTGACTTAAATTTTTAACAAATAAGTTATAGTTTGTTTTTTTAAAGAAAGTAATACTTTTATTCAGCAATGATGCACTAAATAGATCAAAAGTGACAGAAAATACATTTATAATGTTACAAAAGATTTCTAGTACAAATAAATGCTGTTCTTAGGAACCTTCTATTCATCAAAGAATCCTAAAAATATTGTGTAAACCATGATACTTTTTCAGCACAATTGATAAAGAAAAATATATATTGAGCAGCAAATCAGCATATTATAATGATTTCTGAAGGATCATGTGACTGAAGACTGGAGTAATGATGCTGAAAATTCAGCTTTCCCATCACAGGAATAAATTCAATTTTAAAATAGTCAAATAGAAAGCAGTTATTCTAAATTGTAATATTTCACTACATTACTGTTTTTATTTTTTGCAAATTAATGCAGCCTTGGTGAGCATAAGAGATTCTTTTAAAATATTCGAAAATCGAATCGACCCCAAACATTTGAACTGGGGTGAGAAATAAAGTAATTAAAAAAAAGCAAAGAATGTGTCCAGTGGGATATGATGAACTTGACCTCCGGCCTCCACATCCCAATTAAAAAGCCTCCTCAAAACCTGTTTTCACCATTGTAGCCCGGTGATTTAAAAAAAAAAAAAAAGATTTATTTTTTATTTTTTTTAAATGTCATTCCTGTTCATGGCAATTAGATGGCAGTGTGTGCATTAACAACAAATACACATTACTCTGTATGGCCCTGTCCTCAAGGGCACGCTTGATGAGAACTTGTGGTCTCATGCTTTTTGTGTGTGTTTGTGAAGTCTGTGAGAGCAAAGGCTGTCCCACTTTATTTTTATGGTTCATAAATTCCTAGTCTTCTACCCAACAGTCCTCACCTGTATGTCTGTAAGAGCTGAGGGTGTCACAAGTTATGTTGATATATGTTCACAAAACATTTTCAGAAAAATTAGATAACGCTACCTTGATGACATTTATATGTACGTGTACATGATTAATAAATGTCAGACTGTTGTAAAGTAAGAACAAATGTTCAAGTGACCGTTCCATCAGCTGGTCTAAAACTTTCTCACACGGTCACATGCTTTTTGTCACGTTGACCTCATTTGATTTTATTATGATTGTGCATGTGAAACCAATGCACTGTTACCATATGACTTTACCATAAAGATAAGCTCAACTCTTTGCTGTGTGTGTGTTTACAGATACAGAGAAAAGGGCTCAGTACATAGAAGAAGAGCGCCACATGCGGGAGGAGAATATCCGCCTGCAGCGGAAGCTCCAAAGGGAGGTGGAACGCAGGGAGGCGCTGTGCCGGCAGCTCTCTGAGAGTGAGTCCAGCCTGGAGATGGACGATGAGAGGTACCTGCAGCCCAAACATCACACGTGACACTATGGGAGTGCAATATGTATCATCTACAATAATATTGTAAATGTTGTTTTACCGATGTGGAAGCTGACATTATTAAGCTTTGGTTGTAGGGCTGTGACAGTGGCAGTTTTACCACTAAATGTTTATAGCAAGGAAACATACAACCACAATCAAACTGATGTAAACTAATACTAGACAAAGACCAGACAGAAACAGAAGGCTTAAATACATGGCAAACAGAGGACTAATTAACAAGACACACCTGAAACGAGGACTCTAATCAGATCAGTAACCATGGGTGCAAACAGGGAGAGAAAGGAGGAGAACTGAACTAAATAATTAGGAAATAACTGACAATTAGGCTGCATTTACACGACGACGATATTCTTAAAACAGAAGATTTTTCTTTTGAGTTTTCCGCGTACAGACGACAACATTGTCAAAACTATCCCCGTTCATTCAAATCTGTGAAAATGACTAAAAACTATGTGTTCTGCTAGCAGGCCATTAGATGGCGACGAACACTGCACGTGTAATGCACATGTGCATGATGTCATCGTTTTCACAGGTTCGCTTTTTGTTATTTACACAGAGACCTTTTTCAAAAACTTGCACTTTGAAACCCGTTTTCAGAAGTTTGCATTTTCAGACCACCAAAACACTGTTGTCGTGTAAATGAATGGCCAAAATGCATAAAAGGTTTTCTGTTTATAGTTTAAAACGGTGTCGTGTAAATGGCCCCTCAGATATAAACTGAACAGAAAAACAGATTAAAAACACAGAGGCAAAACAGACATATCCTGACAAAAAGGTCTGAAGAGCAGATTTTATCTTCTGCGGGTGCAAGACATTTAGGCTACGTCCACACGAAGTCAGAGCTTACCCTATCCAATCTTTTTTTTTTTTTTTTTTTTTTCGTCTCAAGGATTATCTGTGTGCACACGAAACCACTGAAACGACTCAAAACGATGTAGTATACATGCCAGATCAGTATGTGGCGCTGTAATTCTGCTACAGGGATACACTAAAAACAGACTTGGAGCATGCGCATAAACCTTGCGCACTGTATACAAACTTTTAGTAAAGCTTCGAAACAAAGCTTTATTTTAATAAAGCTTTAGGCACAAGCATTTCGTATACTATTATTATTGTTGCTGTTTTGTGCTGTTAGCGGTGACTGACTAGGGTCGACACGTGGGGTGATGACATCATCGTTTCACAAATTATACAGATTGGCTGTACACACGAAAATGCAAAGGTGGCGTTTTCAGATTTATCAACTCTGGGTTTCAAAAAATAGCGGTTTCACCTTCTGAAAACGCTGGATCCGTGTGGACGAAACGCCTATCCGATACAAAATTTGTGCGTATACACAGAAACGCATCTCCGTGTGGACGGGGCCTTAGGCTATATCTGATGTTGTGCTGCCAGTAAAAGCGAAACTAAAATACCAGCTTGTGTGAAATGTGCTATACAAATAAAGTTGCTGTGCCTTAACCAGTCTTATAACAAGCACAAACTGTGTTAAATAGAATTTGATGTGCAAGTAAAAAAGGTATCTGTCCTACAGCTTTTTCTACTAAATTCTTAACATGCGATTGTTTTAATTTAATTTTTCAATGTGTAATTATATTAAAAAGTACTTATCGCAATAATCGCAATATTGGTTTAAAAAAAAAAAAAACGCATTTAGATTATTTTCCAAAGTCGTTCAGACCTAGAAAGAAAAGTTTATAATCACCTGTGAAAATGGGTGAGATGTGAGTGAAGATTTGGGAAAAGAAACAAGAGATTCCAGTGGAATAACGCATTGGAGTATTGTTAAATTCATTGAGAAAAAAAAAAAAAACGGTGACCAGACTGCAAAGCAGAATACAAATTAAAATTAATCCAAATATTTCCATGATTGTGATGTAACATTTAATTGCTAACCTATTATTTCTTTGTAAACAAAGTTTTGTGCTTCACTCATGTTGTAATATTCACTTAAAACAGCATTCACATACAAAAAATGTTTACAATGTGTTTGGCGGTTGTAACGATGTCTGGCACAGCCCTATTTGGGAGTCATCGGTCACAGAAAAACCCACACAAAAACAAACTCAGCAAAATATTTTCTAATTACTGTAATCAACATTTTAACCTCCACCTATTGTTATGCAGGTACTTCAATGAGATGTCCGCTCAAGGCCTACGTCCCCGTACCGTATCCAGCCCCATTCCCTACAGCCCGTCTTCCAGCAGACCCATTTCACCAGGTACACCATGTTTACTTAAAAACATGTACTTTATGTAACTTTCATAATTCATCAAGATCATTGTAATCTGCTATTGAAAGTTGTCTTTGAATATGGATCACACAGTTTCTATTGTGGTATATATTTTTTTTAATATATTTTTTCCTTTTCCTTACACAAAGATAATGAGAGAATTAAACTATTTTCTGGTTCTGGTTATTAGTTTGTTCATTCCAGGAACACACAATTTTTAATTTCTTCATAAGCTGATTCTGATTTTTGTATGATTGTAATTAGATTCATTCCACACCTGTCTTCAGGAGCAGGTCTGGACAATATTCCTTGTCAGAACAGAACATTAAGATACTTAAGAACAAGGCAGATACTCAACAACAAATAGTTTGCTCTTTTACCACAAAGTGTACTGCACATTAGGGGTGTTACCATCACAAAGACTGTTCTAAACAATAGGCAGTTAAATTTATTTGCCTGAAATCAAAGCATGTATCCTTCATGGATAAGCCAATTGAAATGCATTGCATTGAGTTCAATGAAGATTTTGAAAGGGAAAGGGAAATCATTCATCATTATTAACTCATGTCATTTCAAGCATTTATGACTTCTTTTCTTCTGTGGAACACAAAAGGTGAATTTTTTTAATGATACCAGGCTGCACTTTTCAACATAATGACATAATGAGTTGGGTGTGTCGAGCTCCAAACTTACAAAAGAGCATTGTTCAAGTATGGTAAAAGTGCTTTGCATAACTGTGAAAAATTGTGGTCTGTTCCTCCAATAAACCAATGTTTGTGTTCGGTGGCCGATTTGTTGGTGTTTTTTTTTTTTTTTTTTTTTTTTGTTTGTTTTTTTTTTTTTAGATCAGATCTTTTCAGCGAATTGGTTAATTAAAATAGCAAAACTGGTTTGAATTATTTGTTCACGTTTAGTTAACTCATTGTCTCCTGTCAAAAGAGATGAATTAAGACTTGAATTTCTGTTCTCATAAAACTACTCGGGAGACCTGGAATATATTGCAAAACCACAAGTCCCACTTTTATGATCCTTTTATGTTGCTTTTGTGTCTGTTTTAAACCTCGAAAGTCCCTAATGTGTGGGGAAAAAAGCGACCAGTCTATCAACACTGTATAACACACTTCAGTGAATTTGCTAAAGCCTTGCTGACTTTGTGTACCCGATTATGTTTGGTTTTGCAGGGTTGTCATATGCGGGTCACACAGTGGGCTTTACCCCGCCAACTACACTGACCAGAGCTGGCATGTCCTACTACAACACACCCGGCCTGCATGTCCATGTAGGAGCCTCACACGGCATTGCAGTGAGTTCCTTTTGCTCTGCACCATCGTGGCTATCTGGGCTTTTCCCCCTTCCTATTAAGCCAAAAGTTTTTATGTGTCTGCTAGTGTCATAAACTTTCAATTTTGTCATCAGCATAGAAATCAGTCCTAAAATCTCCGCCTTTATTCCATTTCAGAATTTGATCAAGTGGTGTACACCAGATGTTGTTTAGGACATTCAGACTGACACTTTCATTTCCCCTTTCTCTTAAACATACCTTGTTAGACTGCTCTGCTTTTAATTAATTAATGAATTAAATATATTTAACATCATTAACTTTAGTGCATTCTATCATTCATTAAACTATTTTAAAAGACTGAAATAAGAGCACCAACGCAAGCAATTTATCCTTTTATCAGTCAAATTCATTGTTCGGTATGGACATACGGTATTCATTTTATTTGCGCAGGTCTTTAAAAAAAGTCTTACATGTCTTAATTTTGACTTTAAAAACTGTAGATACCCTGTAATATACAAATCACAGAACAGTTTATTCAGTACAGTTTCCATGTGGGCCTAGTTTTTATCTTGTTGTAATGTCTTATGTAATCCAAATGACCTTTAACACATAGTAAACATTTGTGATCTATAAAACCTAGCCTGTTCTTCCACTGTTCTGAGCCAAATACGTAACATGATCTGCACACAAAATAATGGTAGCTCATCACAGCCAGAACAGCGTTTTTATGTTTTTGAGGTTCACTTATAATAGTTTTTTTGCATACACAAAACAAAAAAAATCTACATTTGGAAGCTTATGCTGTATATAAAATATGCTGTATATTTTAAATAAATATAAATGTAACCATTTATCATTTTGTAAAACTATTTTTAAGTCTTTTTTTTTTTTTGTATTTTTATCTGTATTTTTAACAGCTGTACATTTGTTTAAAATGTGGTTTTTAAGGTAATTTTATGCTTTGGGTACCATAGAGCAAAATCTGTCAGCCCATATGTTATTAATTTGTTCAGGTCTTTAAAAAGTTCTTAAAAATCCTGCAGATACTCTGCAATTCAGCACTCCAGTCAAGTCACATCATGCTTATTTATGTAGTGCTTTATACAATAGATTGCTTTAAAGGGTACCTATTATGCAAATCCATGTAGGACATATCTCCATGCAGCATGTATTCTCTGGCTCTGTAGGCTGAACACCGATACTGACAGTTTCCGTCTTTTTCAGTGCTTGAGATTTGTCCAGTTTGTTTGTTGCATGAGCTCTTGAAGCTCTGCCCTCTTCTTGAAGGGGGGCTGGGAGCAGCAGCTCATTTGCAATTAAAGGGACACATACAAACGGTGTGTTTGACCTAAAACTTCACATACACACTCTGGGGACATCAAAGACTTATTTTACGTCTTGTAAAAAGGGGCATAACAGGTACCCTTTAAAGCAAGCGGCTTTACAATATTAAACATGACAAACAGGTAGTTTGAAGGTGTTTACCAGCCTGAGCGAACTTTCAGAAAGTTCTCTTTGGCATACTGTTTTGAACTTCAGAAACAAACTTAATTTTGTCCTGATTTTGTTCAAAATGACATCACGTCAGTTCGTTCTTCGATTTTGCTTGAGCTATATAGGGCTGATGTGAATCTTTAGCTGTTCTAAACGTCAGTTTTGTCACATCCAATGACAAGTTCTAGATGATTTAGTGTGTTTATTGTCCTTTCTCACCCCACAGAGACCCTCCCCAAGAAGAAGCAACAGTCCAGACAAATTCAAGCGGCCCACGCCTCCACCTTCCCCCAACACGCATGCTGGCGTGCAGCCACCACCTCCCCCTCCACCCACCGGACACCCAACATCATCCCAGGCAGCTCAACTGCAGCAACAGCAGTCCTTGCAGCCATAGATCGATGCGCCATCACAGAGGACTCCAAACAGAGCTGCTTCACTGTAACATCCTTCAAGCCAAAGGCTTAAAAAAATCCTTATTTTCATTGTCTTGCACTGAAATCATAAATTTGTCTTGTGTTCATAATTTTGTGTTGAACATCTGTTCAGTGTATAGCACAGTTTTAGCAAGTACTTAGTGCTTTGACATCAGTTTATGTCAAGCGATCTACGCCCATAGCAATCTCTTAGAAATTGCTTGGTCATAGATGGACAAAAAAATACTATTGAGGAAATGATGTGGTCGTATATTTTTCATAGTTTATTTTTTTGTTCAGACACTTTAAAAGTGTCAACCAGAGGAGAAAAGTAGGACATTCCAGAAAGCCACAAATACGTTCAGTAGGTAGGTTCAGTACTCCAGACTGAATCATGGTCAGAGCGGCTAATGGCCTTTTATTAATGAAACTCTGGCCCAAATATTACTATTGAATTCTCAGTTAAATAATTCATAAAAAGTGTCACAGAAAGTGATTAAAAAAAAAATCATCCTGTGTATACAGCAATATGCATTTGATAGTTGCCTCATAAACATATTTGGAAAGCAAGACCGCAAAATATGTTAATCGTGCTAAAAATAATTAGCATTAGTGATGAATGTCACAAAGAAATGTCCAGGTCATATTTCATCTCAAAATCAGAAAAAAATGGAACCTTCTGAGGACCAAATCTAGCCTTAAAATAGGCTTCATTTGCTTTATGTAAAATGTTTTATTGCATTTTTTTTTTTTTTTTTTTTTTTTTCCTCTGACCTGAACAGTAATTGACCTTCAGCAGTGTTTGTATGAGAACATTCTGCAGTAGATGACTTGGTGTTTTGCGGCTGCTGCAGATGTGATGTGTTGTTGGCATCAGCCAGACTTTAATCCTCCTGATAGTTTCTAAAAGCTTTTTTACATTTCAGCAAGACACTTGAAACATGAAATGTTGTAGATTAGAAAAGACTAGTGTGTGTGTTTGAGTAGAGTTTGTCTTGTTTCTTCTTACAAACACACCTGCAGATCTTTTCTGCTAAACAGTGTCTGGTACCACTGTGATATTTGTTTTCTTACTTTAAAATATACAGAGTATAAAATTGAATTTGGAAGTGAATTAAAGCATGTGTAAATAAACTTTTTGTAAAATTCCCTTTTAAAAAGTGTTACAAAAATGTTTCATGCAGATTTACTGAAGGTCAAACCAATAATTCATTGCCTGGTACTAACCTGGGGTGTGTTTCCCAAAGCCAACTATGGTCGCAAGTTCCGTCATTACCAACAGAGTTCAACAGAACTTGCGACCATATCTGGCTAACAATGCTTTTGGGAAACGCACTCTTTTGTTGGTTGTAATTAAAGGGTTAGTTCACCCAAAAATAAAAACTGTCATTAATTACTCACCCTCATGTTGTTCCGCACCCGTAAGACCTTCGTTCATCTTCGGAACACAAATTACGATATTTTTGATGAAATCCGTGAGCTTTCTGGCCTTCATAATTACCACTTTCAAGGCCCAGGAAGGTAGTAAAGACAACATGACTACAGTGGTTCAACCTTAATGTTGTGAAGCGAATACTTTTTGTGCTCAAAAAAACAAATAAAAATAACGACATTATTCAACAATTTCTTCTCTTCCCTGTCAGTCTCCTACGCTGTTGACATAGTAAAAAAAAAAAAGTGCAGCACTTCTGTGTTCGACATCTGTGAGAACCTGGAAGCTCTGCACTACATCTACAACATAAACAGTGTAGGAGGCTGACACGGAAGAGAAGAAATTGTTGAATAAAGTAGTTATTTTTGTTTTTTGTGCACAAAAAAATAGTATTCTCGTCACTTCATAACTAGAAGGTTGAACCACTGTAATCACATGAACTGTTTTAACGATGTCTTTACTATCTTTTTGGGCCTTGAATATGGTGGTAATGTTGTAGTCTTATCGGAGGACAGAAAGCTCATAGATTTAATCAAATATATTAGTTTGTGTTCTGAAAATGAATGAAGGTCTTACGGGTTTGGAACAACATGAGGGTGAGTAATAAATGACAGAATTTTCATTTTTGGCTGAACTAACCCTTTAAGTTAGTTGGTTACAGTGACCAGATGAATGCTGAAAGTGTACAACCTCCCACAAAAACATGACCGTGTTCACTGAAGCATGACATTAGCGCTTTTCACCTTTAATACAGGGATTCTTTCACCATGCATCCTCTGAGAGCACAATTCATTAGATTGAGCAGGAGAACCAGGAACATATTTAATGTTTTTGTTTACCTTTTTTTTTTTTTTAAACTGTTGTCACCTGTAAATATTCATCTTTGTATAGAAAAAGAATACTTTGTGCATTTAACTTCAGTTTTACCAGTGTTTGTCTTTTTTTTTTTTTTTTTTTTTGGGGGGGGGGGGGGGGGGGGGGAGGTCGTCATTTCAGCCCCACCTACCTTTTTATTTTAAGACTGTTGACGAATGAATGTAACGTTTGCTCATTTTACTGCTATCATTAACAGATAGGACACTTTTGAGCCTTAACTCACTGTGGTATTGCTCTAGCTTATCCCCACATCAGACTATTAATGCCTTAATATGTGGTTCACAGATTTGTTTGTCACAACAGATACTAATTCTGGTTTGCATTGCATCATTTGTAAAGTAAAAACTTGCTACATTATGTAATGGTTATTTTGGTTATTAAAATGATGATGATCATCATCATCATCATCATCATCATGATTATAACTGAAGATGTCGAATTGGACCCTACACTGTCTTTTTAACTATTATTTGCAGGATAATTTTTTTTCTACGTGAAGCTAGAACACCTTTAAGTCAGTTTGGATAAAAGCATTTGCTAAATGCCTTAAATATAAATGCTTTGACATTGTTCTGCTGGTTGAATTGCATTGCAAAATTGACCTTCACTGTGTTGGTTGTCAACAGATGATATTGTTACACATCACACATTTTTTCCTAATGTTTCAGCCTAATCTGCAGGTTTTATAACATCTTCAAAAAGTCGTGTTTTCTAAAAGTTGTTTGAGATATTTTGAGGGAGTACTGTGAGGAAACCCTCTCTGGCAGCTTTTGGTCTTGTGATTTTCTTTTTTTTTTTTTTCCCACAAGCTGTTGTACTGGGCTTTATCTTTGCAGTGCATTCCCTCTGCATACCTTGGTCTGATACTGTGAGAAACTTGGCACGAGTGTCAGTCCCATCTGATTTGATGAAGATGGATGATTTCAAATGTGCATTTTAAAGGTTTTATATTTATGTATGTGATCTCAAAATGGATAGTAAAGAGCTGGAAACTGCATGTGAATAGCTTGATCTCTTGAACTCTGCAACAATACTGTTTGCACTCGCACTGCACTAACTTTTCCATTAAGACATTGCATTGCCTTAAATGCATTTTTCCTAAACATATGAAAAATGTAGTTGTCATTCTTTTATGTCACATATTCTTAATAATTATATTACCTAAATCACCATCAACTTTCTCTCGATAGATAAATAGATCTTGTTGGTTTGGAATAACAGGGGGGTGACTAATTTTAAAGGTAAGTTTTTTTATGACACATTATAAGTGGTGTTATAAAATAAGCTACTGAACTGTAGACTGGTCCCTTTAAGATGTGAAATGAGGCAGATGATCTTGGTAACGTGTCACTGCTGTATTGTCATCATCAACCGGTTCGGACTGGAACTGCAGCGCACATACATAAGGATGCACGTGGCATGTGTTTACAATTTAATTTACTGTAAAAGAATTTAAATTAAAGCAATCAAATTAAGCTAATTCTATAAACGCAGTCTATACACATTGTCCATGTCACAGGAAAACTCCCCATACTACATTCGGTGTACACAGTGGATGCTTGCTGTAAATATATAATGGCATTTATAATTTTAACAGTGGCGAAAAGTAATCGATTAAGTGTTAAGGGGAAATTATCGATGCTGGGTTGACACTGCAGACAGGCTGTGTTTATTGTCATTGAATAAAAAAGGAAGTTAGAGTATCGAAATGTGAAGCATTGACCAGCGAGAACAGCTTCAAACCGGTTTAAACGCCTGGCAACAAAAGCCGGAGCTCGTGCAGAACACACCGCACAATGATGAAGGACAGACCGGGATGTTTCAGCCCAACACATTCACAATCTTTCATATAGATCATAGCGCTCATCTCACATTATGACATGTGATATGATAGGACATTTAAAAGCATAACGGTGGAGAGCCAGTTCAACATCCTGAACTGAATTTACCACGGAAATCATCATCATTTCCCGGTCGCTGGGGTAAGACATTACGTTCATTATCTTTATGAGATGTTATAATGTTTTTAATAGTATTGTTCTGTGATATATTGGATATTTCACACCACAAACAGGTCTTTAGCTTTAAATGAAACAGGCTGTACGTCGTTGTTTTTCATAGTTTCTTTTCATGTTTTTTTTTACTTTGATTATATTCACAACAACAGTTCGAATTGTACATTTGTGTGAAACTTAAACAAAATAATAATAATAAATACATATGCTGAAAATAAACCAATAAGTATTTGAGTAGAGTTCAGGAGCGCGCACGGTTGCAGCTGTGCGCTCTCGTCCGTGCGCGTCTCCGCAGTCTTGCGCTGCTTTCACGCGCATTCCGCACATCCTGCTGTAGGTGTTATTTAAGTCATTGTAAGTTGAGGTTGAAATGCAAGATATTTTCCTCTACGAATAAAATCAGATAAATTAATAATAACAATAAAGGTTTGCAGAATACCTAAGCTGATATTTTTCATACAATTAAGGTGAATGGGGACTGATTACTGAGCACCATAAACGCATTACAAAAGTGGTCCATTCTACAGAAAGTCTGTGTGTGTGTGTGTGTGTGTGTGTGTGTGTGTGTGTGTGTGTGTAAAAAATTAAATGATAACAGAATTTTCTTTTTTTTTTTTTTCTTCTTTTTTTTTTTTTTTGGTCATTTAACTCTTTTTCACCACAGGAAAGTGTAAACATGAGTGCCCAGAACACTAAGCAAGCCCCGGACGGTGGATGGGGTTGGGCCATTGTGGTTGCCTCTTTCATGGGTCAGCTCCTGGCCTACGGCTCGCCCCAGTCCGTGGGGGTGCTCTACCCGGAATGGCTGAACACCTTCCAGGATGGCAAAGGCATGACAGCATGGGTCGGCTCTCTCGTGTCTGGGGTCGGACTCATTGCTAGTAAGTTTTTAACATTGATATGAGATACTTTATGCTTAATAAATCTACTCTGCATAAAGATATGCTTTCCACTGCATTTTTTTCCTTTGTCACAGGTAAATATACCATGGAAAATAAGCATAAACATAATGAACCACAATAACTATGCTTTCTAACTCCATATGATCATAATTCAACTTCAAACAATAAATACTTTCCCTTTTATTTCCTATGTAAAGACTGCTCTAAAATACTGTGACCTTTTTGTTTCTTGTCGTGTTTACATTTGTATACATCCTTTTTTCTTTTTTTTTTTTTACTTTTTAAAAAGAGTGATTACATCTACTTGTTCTTTACTTTTATTAATTTTTTACTTCTTGTTTCTTGGTTTCATACAATCTGTAACATGAATATATGTTGTGATACTGTTAATGTTATGTTAATAATGTGAGCAAACAATAAAAAAAAAATAAATAAATAAATAAATACTGAGCAATTATGGAAGTTTCTCGTGCTTTTGTTATAAGTTTTGACCTTGTTTTTCATTATGAAACTTGTTTACCAATAAAAAATGAAGAGTAGCGTGTCAAATCAATAGGGCTACAATTGTGACTAATGATTTTCTGTTTGTGTCAGTGGGCCATTTGACGTCATGTACTGTGTTTTCATAAGTCAATCAAAATATGCACTTCAAATCTGTCTAGTTAAATTACAGTAGATCTTTTTAAGCAGTTGTTGACTGTATTTTTATTGAGTTTCCCATTCTCTAATAAGAGGATGCTTTCATCCTTTTGCACAGGTCCCATCTGCAGTGCCTGTGTTGTGAACTTCGGGGCCAGACCTGTGACCATCTTCAGCGGGGTCATGGTCTCCGGAGGGCTTATGCTTAGCGCTTTTGCACCCAATGTTCAGTTTCTCATATTTTCCTATGGGATAGTTGTTGGTAAGTGTTTCATGTTTCAGAGTTACCTTGGGTCATAGATCACTCCAGATGTGGGCTGATGGATGATATAATGCTGAAATATCCAAAAAAATTGCTAAAATTAAATATTTATTTATTGGGGATAGTTCACCTAAAAATGAAAGTTGTGTCGTCATTTTGTCATTAAATTGTTCCAAACCTGTATGAATTTCTTTTTTCCGCTGAACACAAAAAAAGACTTTTTGAAGAGTATAACATTTTTTTTTTTAAATACTATGGAAGTCAATGGGGCCACATCAACTGTTTGATTACCCATATTTTTCAAAATATCTTCTTTTGTGTTCAGCAGAAGAAAGAAATTCATACAGGTTTGGAACAACTTGAGAGTAAGTAAATGATGACAGAATTTTCATTTTTGGGTGAACTATCCCTTAAAATACTATTTCAAATATCTATTATATCGATAAATGTATTTCTTACTTAATTATTCTGTTGTTTAGGGGGTATTTAGAGTTTGAGTATGGTCTTGTGCTCAAGTCCCTTGGAAATCTTGGAAATATGTTTACCTTTATTATACGTGATTAAAAGATTATAATTAAGATTATATGAGCAGGTAAACTTTTCTTTAACCTCACACTTTTATTATACAGGACTAGGCTGTGGACTTGTTTATGCTGCTACTGTAACCATCACTTGCCAGTATTTTGACAAGAGACGAGGTCTTGCTCTCGGCATTGTTACAACAGGTAAATATATGATCAAAAATAATCCACTACTAGTCCAATGTTTGGACACACTTGACTGAATTTATGTTTCTCACAATTTTAAAAACCTTTTGATCTTAAAGTATGAACATAAATTTTGCTACAAAACGGCAATTTATTTGTTTTATTTATTTGTTCATATATATTTATTTATTTTAAATGGATGAGTTGGATCGGATAGGAATGTATGAAGCATATGTGAATATAAAAAATTATGAAATTGTTTTCATGACTTTACTATTTTTCTAAAATGTGTAAAATAGTACTTAATAGGGCTGCACAATTTGGGGGGGGCGGGAATCTAAGTGTGATTATTATAACAAAAATTGCGATTTAAAATGTGATTTAAAAATATTCCAGGCTTGCTGTGCTTGTTTGTAGGGCTGCACAATTTGGCCAATATATATATATATATATATATATATATATATATATGGCTATAATATAATGTATTGTATGAGCAATATCACATGAGTAGCTGTACGATATCGCTCTATATCAACATGGCTGTGATACAGTCATAGAAGGCAATCACAGCTGTGCTGATATAGAGCCATGTTGCATGGCTACTCGTGTGATATTGCATTTATACAACAGTTCGATGGCACAAGTGTGTAAATAAATAAGAAACAACAACGGAGTGTCTTTAAAAACTCTCTTTTTCCTTCAAATACTTCCTTCAGACCTCAAGTTGACAGTTTAACAGTTGAGCCCAAGCCTTCGTTACTGATTCTAAAACATCACTTTAGAAATAGTGACGAAGGAACATTAAGTCGCTTTATTGAAGCTTATTGTATTAAGTAGAGTTATATGTAGAGAGAGAGATCAACTAAGTGAGTGCATTACCTGCATCTAGCTGATATATTTCATGTCAATCTTATATTCATAATCACAAAATTAGTTTGAATGTCCCCTGAGGAAATATCTTTGTCTTTGACCTTTTAACACTTAAGGGGATTGATAGCGCTAGTCGATGCATTTGTAAGTTGCATCTTATAAGGTGTTTAAAGTCAAATACAACCTTGTCTCAGTCCCTTTCAAAATTAAAGTCTTTGATACTGATTCACTCAAAAAGACAGTTTTTGCTGCCATCTAATGGCGCAATAATGTCACTTTCACTGAAGTCGAAATCACAATCACTTAATGAACCCTTTCTCAATACCAAATACAGCATATTATAGATATTATTTATTAAAAAATAATAATTAAATAAACAATATTAGCCATTATGAAAGTATAATAAGTTTGTACAATAGGAAATCAACACAAGCAAACAGTGCAGTCAAAAGTACAAAAGCAACACTCGATATAATACAGGATTTCAGTTAAATAAAAATATGAAGTTATGAAACTTAACTTTGCCCTTAGCCAAATCGATTTACTCTGGAACAAGTAATAGATTAACAAGACCAAACACTGTCTATCTGATATACCCAAAATGAATTACACTTCTTGTTTAAACACTGTCTACATAAGAGCCAGCGGCAAAGCTGTTCTCAGCGGGTACATGAGCGCTAAACAGCCACTTATGGCCTGGATCTCACATCTCCAAAAATGTCTAAACAAATCGTCAAATAGGCACTATGTTTATATATAGGTTGCATAACTGAGGTCTGAACAACTACATTCTTGCCTAAAAAAACTCTTAAAACTACATTCTGTGACACAACAACAGTAGTATTTGTAAAATTATAGTGGGTTTGCTCGTCCACCATGACACTCGCTGTGAGAAATGCTGCAAGCATAGTGATACAAGCGGTGAAACGGTTCCCATGGTGATACTGGTAGAATATCGCATGGCTGAAAAAGACTCTTAGTCGATCAGATTCCCAAATGCACGTTAAAGTGACCCAAGCTCAGAGCAGATGCAGAGTTGGAGTTTGTGTGGAGCAGCAATTACTGTGAACAGAGCCGCTCTAAGCTGCTGCAAACACTGGCAGATACAAAGTTTCAAAGATCAAAGTGCACAATAAATAGAGTTACTGTCTCCCAAAATAAAGAACCTATTCTGAACTGCCTGAAATGAGTCATCTGTAAATTTAGTCTTACTTCCTGCACAAACCTGAAGAGGTTTGTAACAAATTTGTACAATGCCAGCCTTAGCATCATCGGCTGCTTACAAACAATGTCTAATTTGATCCGTCCTCAAACACTGTAGTTAAGGCCTGGAAGAGTTTGGTTCGTGTTGTTGAAATGTCGAGAAGACGCTGTTTTTCTGCGATACAAAAGCAAATTCACTTTGCATGCACTTCTAAAAAATGAGGACTCGGCTCAAACTGATACGGTAAAACTGTATTGTTACTGTTGAGGAAGTGCTGAGGAAGCCTCTGGAGCTGAATTCAGATATGGAAATGGGGGTTTGGTTTCCTACACACGCTCTAAGCCAATCAAAACAGACTGGGCCATCTGACCAATCCGAGCAGAGTAGGCTTTCGAAAAGGGGAGTTTAGAGAGACTGAATCCTTTATCGAACCGTTTCAGACACTATGAGAAAAGAGATGCAATGAATATTATGAGAAAATGTTTTTTGACCTAGTATGCATGTAAACCTATTGTAGGAATTTGGAAAGCTTTAAAATAAATTAATTGAGTCACATTTGATAATCGCACTAAGCCATATTTCTGTTTATCGTGTAGCCATAGTGCTAATAACATTCATATCCTATAAAAGTAAAACAATTCAATCCCAATACTGGTAATACCCAATAGGAATGCATTAACCTTCTCATGTTTCCAGGTACAAGTATTGGAGGTTTTCTCTACGCTACGGCACAGAACGAGTTCATTGCACTCTTTGGACTCGACGGCTGCCTTTTGCTTATTGGCTGTTTTGCACTAAACATTATCGCCTGTGCTGGACTCATGAGACCACTGCACCTGCCGGCCTACTACCTGAAACAAAGAGCAGCGCTGGCCGAGAAGGCCGAGGAGAAGGTTCTGGAAAAGACCCCTGTCGTGGAGGACCCCATCAAGAAAAATCAGTCCGTCAACGTTCTCATCACAGGAGAGACGAAAGAGCCTCCACCGTACGAGAAGAGCCTTCTGAGTTATGTGGCGTTGGTGCGGCTCATGAAGAAGAAACAGAAGGAGTACTCCGAATACTTGAACTCGACAGGGGAACTGCTTCAGAAAAGGGTCTTCTTGGCCACGTGCGTGTCTTTATTTGCGTATTGCCTAGGTGCGTACACTCCTCTTCTCTTCCTGGAGGATTTGGCCCAGAGCGAGGGTCTCATCAGTGGCATCAGCACCATCCCGCTGGTCTCGATCATGTCCATTGCTGCTGGAGTGGGGAAGCTGCTGCTGGGAGTCATGATGGACATCCGCTGGATGAACAGCATCTTTCTGTACGCCTTCACCCTGCTGGGCACGGGGGTGGCTCTTCTCATAATCCCTGTCACCAAGAACTACGCTGGGCTGCAGGTCATCTCAGCGGTGTTGGGTTTTTTTTCCGGAAACTGGTCCGTCATACCCTACATGACCACTAAGGTTGTCGGAATGGATCGTCTGACTGAGGCATATGGGATCTTGATGTTCTTTGGTGGATTTAGTATAATGCTCGGACCACCTGTCGCAGGTAATTTTTTTAACCTGTTATCTTGATTTTAGTTCTGTTAAATTAGGGCTCAGATGCAATGCAAGCCTTTAAAATGAACTTCACTCACAAATTAATCAGTACAGATCAGAGGTTGGGAAAAAAAATAGCTTCTTTTCAATTCATCAGTGGGAATTGGTCACATTAACCACAGGATGTTGAATGGACTGCTTGTACTGAGCCTCATGACGCACATCTGGTTTGATATATTACGGCTCAGTTGTTTCCGGTTATATCTATTTTCAGTGGGCTGTTATCACATAGCTAACTAAACGCCTCTTAAAATGAGAGTCCTTGGGATAATTTTAAATTCCAGACATATTCAGAGACAGGAGAAGAGATATTCTGATGATTACCGTGTACAGACCTTTCCAAACTTAACAGAACTTCCAACATAAGCCATGATTCTTTCACCACAGGATGTCAGCGCTCTACTAGTGATCACGACGCTGCAGTGATGAATAAGATCAGAATGAACATAATATTATAATTTAATTTTAGTCACTATTCTGTGCTATTTTTTCACTGACAATCATTTGTATGTAATTTACACATTTATGCCAAAAATCCTAATATTCAAAGTAGTCATTGCATTATTCTTTAAGATTAATTAAATATTTAACATCGTTAAGGCAGTTTTCACATTCATTCAGCTATTTCAAACACTGGAATAAAAGAGCACCAATGCAAGCAATAGCCTACTGCTCGTCCAAAAATGAACCATAGTTACTACACTCTCACTATAGTAAAACCATGTTTCGCCTTCATAAGTCGGCTATTTGATTAATTATAACTATTATATGAAAGGTTATACTGCTGTTTAATCATCAGCTTGGTTTGTTTGTGCATGTCTTGTATGCTCTTCTGCTCATTTAAATTCATTTAAATGTAAATTTAACAGATATTAAATATGATGACTAAGAGAAAAACACTGCTAATGAGAAGACAAGCACTTGACGGCGGCAGGCTAGTGGGGAAATATATTTATTTATTATTCATTTGGAAGCGAAATATATTAATAAACATTTCAGCAGGTTGAAGATAATTAATGTTAATGCAGAGAATATGATTAATTGTTTAAAAAGCATTTGGCAGCCCTAAAACGTAGTAATAATTTTGCGTGCGCTTTACGTGAAGCTCTCTGTATATAAGTGCGCTGAACGCTGACCGGAAACGCTCAAGCCGTAATAAGTAGAACGCGGAAGTAGTTGTGCAAGTAGTCCATTGGAATGTCTTGGGGATGAGATTTATTTAGAAGACTTTGGCATAAATTACTGGGTCAAAAATCTCTTAAAACATCAGATAATTTGACCTTTTATGTGAAGGCAAGATTAGTTAAGTTTGTAAAATGTTATTATATGGAAGATATTTGTGTATATATATATATATATATATTTGATTCCATTTAATTCTACTTCCATAAATTCAAATTATAATGCTGCATCCTGTTTGCTATATCAATTCAAATTCAGGAATTGAATTAGAATGTAAAAGACAAAGTTATAAATTTCAAGAGAGTGTAAAGATTTAGTAAGTTTACCTGTGGAGTGATATACAGTATTTAACTCTGCCATTTGTTTTGTTTCTCACTCCAGGCTGGATTTACGACTGGATGCACTCCTACGACCTGGCGTTCTACTTCAGCGGGAGCTTCGTGCTGCTAGGAGGAGCTGGCCTTTTTCTCTCTGCTTTGACCTGTTGGAACAAGAACCAGGAAGAAACCAACACGCCAGACACAGAATACACAAATGATTATGACAAAGTGGCAACGGTGGCCTGAAGCGTAAATACAAGATTAACTGCTGTACAGAAGATGAATCCTCACTCTCCCTAATTACAAAAGGCTGAAGCGTACAATATTCTGAACATGTCAGCTGGATGTTTTTACTCAGCATGATACACTGAAGAATTCTAGAAAATGAAGAAAGGACTGTGCTTAGACTGGTTATTTGTGGCCTTGTTTTAGGAGGCTCTGGTCCTGCATTCAGAACACAGGTTTTCTTTTAGATTTGTTTTGTTTACTGTATGGATGGTAGTTGAGTAAATTGAGATGGGAGTTTTCAGTGCCATGTGTCACCAATCTTAGAAAAACAAACATTTTAACCATCTCAAGTTTTCAAGCATCTTAAGTTTTATGAGATGACTGTATTTTTTTTTTTTTTATGTATAGACCTACAAGACTTCTCTACACTAAACTGCAAATAAATATAATTTTTGTATTTGGTTAACTATTCCACAATCTGAAAAACATTCTGCAGTATTTGGACGGGTGATAATCAATGTCTTGTGCTGTACCAAAGTTTTGATTGTCGTTGGTTTATTTATTGTATTTGATTTATGTGTCTGTTCATAGGGGTCAGACAGGCAGCACTAGACTAATTGTACTTTTAAGTTGATACCTTGGTTGTTTTGTTGTTTTTTGCCTTGTTATAAAAAAGTTAGATTTCTTAGTGACAGACTATAGTCTGTAGTTGATTTAAAACCACATGCTATAAAGCAATATGTATTTGTGAAAATGCTGTCAGGTTGTTTTTTAAAGCAGTTTAGCTATCTTTTAATTTCTTTATTTGTATACTTTTTGAAATACCAGTTCTTATTGACTGTTTTACACATTTTGCAATAGACTGTGTATGTCTGTATTTGTACTGCTTTCTGTTTGTTTTCCTTTTTCAACTGTGGCAAGATATTTTTACTTGAAATATGTTTTTATTATATTAATATTCAAGAAACAGTGAAAAGAAAAGGACATTTGTTCCACCACTGTTTATATTGTAAAGGAAAACATTTTTGTTATGGCACCTTTAGGTGTAGTGCCATTATTATTTATGTTCCTTTTACTGTTTTATTTGCATTTTTATGGTTTTTATTATTAAAGTATTGATGATATAATTGTTGCTTGCTTTTCTTTTCTTAACAGCCTAATTAAAAAAAAAGAACACTAGTCATGACCTGTTTATGCAAATGCAAACAAAGCCAGACTTACAGGGAAGATTTGCACTCGGTTTCATTAGGCTGCCATGATGTGAGGTGGCCTTGCCATCTCCATGGATACAGTAACCATAGTGAATGCAGTCAGAGGTCTATTTATGCAGTCACCAGTGTTTGTTTACCTGCAGGTTCTGATAAAGGCTGTAAAATGATGATATATATATATATATATAAATAGTTTTTGATGCTTATATATGTAATCAAATCCAAGCTGTGATAGATATTACTCTACATACCCTAGAACAGAATAATGTTAAACACAAAATTTAAACCAAAGACTAGACTGATTCCCAGATGTATCTATATATATATATATGAAACATTTCCAAATGTCACAAAAACAAACCGGGAGATTTTTCTTAACTACAGTGCAGAACATATTAAAGGCACAATATGTATGATTTTTGGATTAAAATATCCAAAAACCACTAGAGAAATAAGCAATTTTAACCAGGACACGGGCCGTGTCTGTGCGTCGCCTATCAATGACATCATACCTGCGTTACCCTCGATTTCTGATTTATTTTGTAGAAACCATGGAAAAACCAAAGACGCTTTAATATATTATGTTTTATTATATAAGGGAACAACTGTTTGGATACATTTATAGACAGAAAACTAATCATTGTTATATAGTTCAAAACGTTTAGTCTTAAGCCTATTGTCTGAATCCTGTTTTCTTGATTTTCCGTAAATACCATGTTTTTATCCTGTTTCAGAGACAACACTATTTTATCAAGTGGCTAACAGCATAATCACATGCAGATTTATTTTTAGTAACAGTAATACATAATTTTCTCTGTCATACAATATGTTTTAAAATTAATTGCATGCCATTTATCAACACAAGCCATCCAGCATTTAATAATATGATATTCTAATATCAATTTAGCTTACTGCAGTGTGCAACAAGTGGCTCATAGCAGCTGCCGATGAAATGCACAGAGTAACGTTATAACATCATTTTCAACACAATCAATGTATCTGATATGATCAACAGCACTGTGTTACCCCTCATACGCTTGACTGGAAGAAGCAGAAGCGGCGACTGTGACATAATAAAAGTTCAGCTGCTCTCGAGGCGTCGCGCTCGTCTCTCATTATCACTCGCTCCAGCGGCCTCGTTCCGCTCCCACAGCACTCGTTCCTGCTCTGCTTCATACTACAGTAATGCTAATAATCTCATTCATGAACATGATTTTATGCCCAAGTCCCGTCCCGACTCGTTTCCACTAGCTGTGAGGTGAAGACGACATCTCCCATGATTCCGCAGTCAATCTCGGCGTCATCAAGCTACGCCTTTGTTTAGAGTAGGCGACCTCTAGCGGCGGAAAATGTACATAGTGTGCCTTTAAGTAAAACTTTAAACAGTCATAAATGCAACACTTCTAAATTTGATTGCTTCTATTATTGATTATATTTACGTTAATACTGGTTCAGTATTGGTATGAGCATTTTATTATGGACAGATAACCAGCTTTCAACCAAAATTATTCAATAAAGAAAGAAATTTTAAAGTGTTTGAAAATTCTGTCATTAATTACTCACACTCATGTCCTTCCAAACTAAGTCATTCATTCTTTTTCAGAACACAAATGAAGATCATTTTAATGAAATCTGAGAGCTTTCTGTCCCTCCATTGACAGCCTACGCAACTACTTGCTTTCAAGGCCCAGAAAGGTAGTAAAGACATCATTAGTAATCCATGTGACTTCATGTAGTTGTTTAACCTCAATTTTATGAAGTGATGCGAGTGCTTTGTTTGCGCAAGAAAACACAATTTATCATTTTATTTACAAAATATGAATCTTGAACGTGCCAACACACAGTCTGCTCTCACGTCAACACGGCATGCGTCGTGGTGCTCTCGTGAACGTGTGTTGGAGATTAATATTTAGTAAATGATGTGGTAAATTATTAATATTATTATTATTATAACAAAGCACTCGTATCGCTTCATAAAACTGAGGTTAATGAGGGTCAGTAATTAATGACAGAATTTTCATTTTGGGGTGAACTAACCCTTTAAAATCAGTGATTGGAATATAGTGAATGTATATAGAGAATATAATATTTCTTTATTGAATTCTTTATAGTGTAAAAGTAAAAAAAAAAAAAAAAAGCTGTGTAAAAGTATTTTACATACGGGTAAGATCTTAAAACAGTTTGTAATCATGGCAAAGTAATCATAAAATAATCTTTTATAATAAAAAAATATATATATTTATTTTAGTTTTAAGCAAATAATTTCACTATATTTTTTAAGATTTATGCTTTTGGACTTTACTGAGCAGCTCATATTGAATAGTAGGTACTTTTCTTGTCTGTTGGAAATAATATAACAGCTGACTAAGTGGAAAGCGTGTAATCCATCTGCAGTCTGGGTTTGGCAAAATGTCTAGAGAGGAAGAGGATGGAGACTAAGGGCAGCCACACACTTCCTCTCCTGCATACAGAGTTGAAATGAATATTGGTCCTTAACACAATTAATTATAATTTCCAATTAAAATGTAGTTTATCTGCTTGTACTGTATCTAGAATAAAGTTATTATATACAAAAACAGGCAAAACATGCATCACCTGCAGTCACCAGAGGGCATCATTGAACAAGGCAGACAGTCCTGCTATAAGCAACTTCAGCATCAATGAGATTTTGTCAGCAAATAATAGCCTGATAAAATATATCAAACATTAAAATATTCAGATTAATTGTTTAATATGTATATCATAGCATAATTTTTGTGATATGCATAGAGCACCATTTAAATGTTTAGACTGATTTGAGAATGGCGAGTCATTCATCAAATTAAATTAGGCAAAACATCAGAGACACTGGAATATTTTTGTCTTATGAAGATGTGCCTACAAATGCAAACTGTATCACAATAAGTGGCCAATTCGTGACCATGGTAACAGCTAAAATGGATGCTGTTGTCCTCTGCTGTTTAGATTGCCATGTCTGATGAACTTATAAATAGCCAGCGTATCCCAGTGTTTTTGCACTAGTCTTCAGCTCTGTATGGTTCACGTGGAAGCAGGCTATTTTAAATTGTTTTGCAGCCCATTTTATTTCGGAATTTGATCCACTTTTGCCTGTGTCTCATCTTCACAATCACATGGCAAAACAAGAGCTGGGTTTATTTTGATACGAAGGACTCTGACTAACACATCTTAGTGTAAGAAATCAATAATCTCTACAGTAAATGAACATAAGATCTCTATTTCTGGCTTTTGGCTATTGACAAAATATCCATTAGCTGAGTCACTCTGTAATCCCATATTTCATGTAATAATATATCTAAGTGAAATGGCTTCTGTTCAACAGCACTATGAGACTTAGGTATCCCGTCTGTCTTTTAATTTTGTGAAAGCCCATGGGAGGCTCTCCAGTACCGGACATTTCATTTTCCATTGGGGCATTATATCTCTGAGTATTAGCATACTGTTTTTGCTTGTGCAATATCTTTGTGCATCAAAGATGGTAGCATTCATCAATGTCAAGTGCAATAATTCAGCACTGTAACAGATCGATCAATCTCCTAGAAGGCACCAAAGCAACAACTAAATTTTTTGCACTCTATATTTTCACAGAGCTATGTGCTATCATACTATTTTCAATATTAAAAAAAAAATAAAATAAATAAAACAACACAAAAACGGTGTGACACCAGAGGGAGTAAGGACAGGTAGATTTGTTTAATAGGATTTAGAAGGTAATAATTTTTGGTTTTATTTGTTTATTTATTTATTTCCATACTCCAGCCCAGTAGGTGGCAGGAATGCACCTATCGTTTGTTTGCCAATCATCCTAAAATGCCAAAAGAAGAAGAAGAAAGGAGTGAGCACAATGGAGGAGCCAGAGGGAAGGAGGAGCCTGGTGGAGCTAAGGTGCAGCTGGAAGCCCGGAAGTCTGCAACAAAACCAGGACAACAAGTGACCAATGCAGAGCCAGAGGGACGAGGGAGCCTGGTGGAGCCCGAGTGATGGTGGACCACCTCGGAGCTGAGGAAGTTGGAGACGAAGAGCTGACAGGTGAAGGTGGAGACATGGTGAAGAGGTGTGAGATGGTCCTCACTGCAGAACACAAGATTTACGGGGCAAAGTTGGATCCAGATCCAACTCCTCCCACTTTACACATGAGAAGCATCTCGCTGCAGCCACGCTGGACATTCAACGTCAGAAGCCAGGCCAATGCCACCCTGCAACTGATTCTTAAGATTTTATTGGTCATGTCAATCACAGTACTGGTTGCCTACACCAAACACTGATCTCTAAACCTACCCGTCTCCACCCCCTGGATCAGGATCCAACCTCGCCCCCTGGATCGCGCCTTCTGCAGTGAGGAGCTACTGCAAAGTGTAGCCATGCTGGTGGAGAAGGGGCACGGACGGAGCCAAGGACCTATGAGGCACCAGCGGGGCAGACTAAGACTAGTCAACTGAGAAAATGGGAACAAAGAGGTGGGGAGATTGTAGTCCTCCACAAGCAGCATCTTGCCGAAGGCATCAAGGAACATCTGAATCCAAAGTTAGCTTCACTTCCTGTCTTATGCAGTGCCTTCATCTTATGGATTTTTGAAGGCAGCATAGATGTATCCTTCGCTACCTTTCATATCCCACAATCCTGTGCTTTCTATTCTGTGACAGTCGAGCTAAAAAATAAAGTTGGCGTCTGAAAGTTGCAATTGGTGGCTTGTGTATAAACGTATTGTTTTGACCATTGTTTTCCACTTTTGATGTAATTTCTTGCGAGAATTACTTTTGTAGTAATTAAATAGTTATCACCAAAGTTATCACCTTGCGCTATTTTGCTGTAGAACATTAAATCGTTACGCTGCCTCAGAAGTCTGTTCGAAATCAGTTTCGTGAGGTACCTTCATGTGCAAACGCTGCCTGCAAAGTCATTGCCTAATAGGGCTGCGAGGCAACAAGTCAGCTGCCTAAAGGCCCGGGTATACTTCACTTTCCGTGCCCGGACGAGTCTAGCGCTGCGTCATGTCCTCGCATCTTTCAAAGTATACTTAACCGTGGATGACCGAGTTCGACATATGCGCAGTACAATTTTTTTCTATACTCTACCAGACATTATGTCATCAACGGGACATTCGCTGGGCAGGATTGGAAAAGAAAAATAGTGCATCCACCATTGCAACATAGTTCAGAAGATACACCAAGAGAACAAGAATCAAATGGTTAAGGATATGCTTCTAAGTTTGCTCGTCTTGTTTTTGAATCGCTCTTTACACACTCTTCTTCGATGACTGCACACTGTGCTCAGTACTGTGTGTATTGCCACCTAGTGGACTCTTCTGTCCTGCTTGTCCCGCGGTCTCGAAATTTGGGCTGCACGCGGACGGGGTGTGCGGACGTCCGCCAGCCCTCCGGATGACGAAAATTACGTCATGTGGACGGTGCACGTACACGGACGGCCGAAGTATACTTTGGGCTTAAGTTTTTGGATGCAGCCTCTGTCTGGTCTACAAACTACGTTTCACAACCAAACATGCAAGAATTTGGCACCATCAACTGGCATAACCAACGTAATTATACAGTGTTATACACTACAATATAGCATTATGAAAAAACTGTGATTGATGTGATGCTTGCCAAAATGTTGATTTTGTCAGAATATATGGATAATTTTTAACAGCTGTGAATTCAATTCATTTTTTGCCAGGTTATGTAGTTACTGTATCTACCAGCAGGGACTAACTGGACTGTGTTAACCAGCTGTATCTTGACCTCTTTTGGATGAACTTCTAACCTACATTTCTAGTATCTAAAGTCATGTTTTTATTTTTACCTGAGGCCTGTTTTTCACTTATTTTGCTTTGGTCGGGCAGCTGTTTTTCATGACCTTATTCTTTTGTCCAGACCAGACACTCTCTTCGCTATAAGCAGGGCAATCTCTCTTGTTCTGTCTCTCTGTTCTTCCAGCTTTACATTATTCATCCGTTGTGTCCACTCGGCAGAACTAATCTGGCCTTCTGGTGATGACTGTACATTAAAATGCACCAAAATGAGCATGTTTCTTGTGTTTGGCCAATAAAGACCATAAAAGGATGGGAAAGATCTCTGGAGCGCACTATAAGAGAGTTTCCAAAATAGAAGGTTTACAGTTCACTTAGACCTGAAATGTTGACTTGAAAAATGTGGACATGCATGACTGAATTATTGTTTCTCATGAACCTTTTGATCTGTAGGTTTATGCTTGAACAAACATAAAGTCAAAATTAGTCAAATATAAATTGTGTCTATGGATGAATTTCTTTACAAAACAAATTTTTACAGATGATTTGGACTGGATAGAGAAGGAAAAGCAACCAACAAGTGTCCAGCATACATATGATCTCCTTCAAAACATCATAGTTTTGAAACACAGATTATAGGCCTAATAGTTTGTATACATTTTAAAGTTTCAATTTGTGTTTTATGTGTACCAGACAGACTGTCAGTCAGTGCATGGTATTTTTCAGTGACTCTTTCCCTTAGTTCTACAATGTTATACATAGTTACACCAGTATGTGGCGACAAAATGACTTTGTGTCTTTATGAGTGTCATTGAATAATTCATTCAAAAACTCGGATTCATTCAGTAACAACAGACCACAGCTTTGTGGAAAAGGTTTTGCTGTAGAATCGTTGGAGGTATTTTCGCTGGCGGAGCAAAGACAAACAACTGTAACTGCCAATATCGAGCCTAAAAAGTAAGTTACTCAATAACTTATTGTTTGTTAAACTGCTGTATAAACCAATATCACAATTGTGCTGTTTTGAATAGCTATCTGTTAAGTATGTGCGTTTCTACACATTCGTTGCTTATTTTCAGTACTACTGTACTGTACTCCACGACGGCGAATATAAATTACTGGTTTATTGTGAGGAAAAAATGATTCTAATCATCTGTCAAAATTTCAAGTGGTGGCAACTTTCTCCACCTTTGAAATGTCTTTCTCCGACTGACCCCATGCAAGCCCTATTTTCAACCCTTCCCTCTAACTGTCTGTTTAGTATGAAGTGTATTCAAATTTTTACTGGTTTTGCTTTTTGTAACTCGAGTGCTGTTCTCCACGGATTTTCCATGCATTGGAGAATTAGAGAATTAATCTATTCTAATATAGAGAAACTTTTCACAATCCAATCAATTCCTGACAAAACTCATGTTTGAATATTATTTCTCACGAATATGTCACTTTACGGAAATAAAATGCTGCAAACAGTTTTACGTTGATTAAATTCCTTCCAGTCTCTCACTGAAACTTGTGTTTTGGCTCTGCTATGCTGTAAGTTTAATGTAAAAAATATGGACTTGTTGATTTGAAATTAAGTAACAGATGGATATATTTACGTCACAGGATCAGGGGTTGATTATGTTCAGCATAACACCATGTTGTTTCACTGTTTTTTGAATCCAGTTTTAGTATCTTCTTTACACCTCCCACCCTTCCTTATGCACTTATGTTCAATAATTCAACCCATGATTCTTCTGAATTACTTTATTGAAACAAGTCAATAAACTCTATTCTTGTAATTAGAACTGGAATGTTTTGGAAACTCCTTTGAGTTCGTTACAACTTTATTGTTGATCAGAGACAGAAATAACCCAAGACTCACAGGAACTGACAAAATGCCCCAGACATTTAAAATAGCCTATATGGAGGTAAAATAGATGTCTAACTTTTTACTGTATTTCAAAATATTTTTGATAAATGCTGCCTTAGTGAGAATAAGAGATTCCTTTCTAAAACATTACATAATCTTACCGACCCCATACTTTTGAGTGCTGGTGTACATGTGGAATACAATTGAGAAGAAAAATGTTATAAAATATTAAAACTTGTTTTCAGAAAAGCACAAAACACAAAAAAATATTTGTTAGATTTTTGCTTTAAACAAGATCATTTCAATCACAAACCCCTAATGCTCATTGCGTGAAACGACACTATCAGCAAGCATAATTCGTTGATTCCCCCAACACAATGTCATTGCAATTCGAGCTTGTTTTGGCTATATAATTAGTGACTATATTTGTATGAATTAGTAATTCATGCAATATGCTTGCGCCCCATAGTGACACTTACTGTATGTTTAGTGCTGTACCTTCATGCTTCATGCATATATATCATACATTTCATACATTTTCGTACGAACACATCACACAAATTCACTACCTCATAAAATAGTTATGTTAAATAAATATTGTGATTCTAAATTCATCCAGAATTGTGCAGCTCTACCCTGAAGACAAGTAATATTACCCCTTAAAAGTTAATTTCTGGTGCCTCTCACTTGGCTGGTTACTCACTCACACGTTTCTTCCTGTTTCACAGGATCTGGTCAGGACAGAGTATTGCATCTACCCTGATTCTGCCAGTAGGCTTGGGTCACCATCTCTACACACTAGTGCACCAGATCTGTCAAAACACATCACACCATATCGAAAGCTCACCCTCTCTGTCTCTTCTACACACACGGGGTATGTGGGACTGATCAAGACCAGTTTTTGTAGATGTTTTTCAGTTCCTGCCAAGTCAAGCCTGGGACATCCGCACCATGCAAATGAAAGCGCTTTGAGGCAATCTGTGGGGATTTCATAAACAACAACACCAAATGACCGATCCAATGATGCTGAAATCTGTGATCTTTTACTGAGGTAAGACCTTTCCCAAATTAATTGCTTATAGGTTGCTCTTTCTTAGCTTAGGAGTTATCAACATGTACCAACATGTACAAGTAAATGGTCTACACAATATCTATTGTATAATTCACTTAGATGTTTCTAATTAAAGCATACACTTTAAAAGCATAGTTTAATTCAGTGTTATATTGTTTGAATAAAATGTATTGCAAAAGAAACTTCAATTAAGTAGAAATTACTCAACCTTTTACTGGCCAAGTTAAAATGACTTATTATATCTTTGTTAATTTGACTTAACCTAGTTAAGTAGAGTTACTTAATTCCATATTTGAAATTTACTTGAAAAACATATATATATATATGCGTGCAAAAATTAAGTAAATTTTACTTATTGTTTTTTACAGTGTATACAATATATATATATATATATATATATATTTTTTTTTTAGAAAAATCATATTAAAAAATGGAAGTATCAAATATGATACATCAGGCTTTTGAGGAACATATTTGTTCATCTCTCATTTATCATTGAATTGCATTGCATTATATGTTTTGCCTCCGCAATGAAAACTACAGAGCTTTGATCATAAAACTAAGCATTCAAATACCGTCTTACTAAGACATTTTATTGGAAAATATAAAGTGAAAACTGATAATCGTATTTATTTTATGTAAGTAGTCTGTTATACAGTTACAAAGATCTCATTGATTTATATTACAAGCTTTCAGAAATGTATCTTATTTTTTGGTCATATAAATAACATCTGCACCAAATTGCAGTTTTCTCAGTTTGGGCCTCTGAATAAAATTGAGGTGTTTGTTAGGGCTGCTCGATTATGGCAAAAATAATCACGCTTGTTTTGATCAGTACTGAAATCACAATTATTTAACACGATTATTGGTGGGTGATATGATCAAAGTCTTATTTCATGATATGATTCATTTGAAATGTCAGTGAAATTTCACAATTATCAATACTTTAGAAAAAACTAATATTAGGTTAATTAATGTAAGTAAAAAGTCCTCAAAACAGTTACAGAAGACAAGTAAACAGTCAGCAATACAATAAGAACAAAGAAACTAAATTAAAAACAAAACCAACAAAAAATACAGCAGAAAAAAATTAAATAAACAGTGCTTTAGTTTTTCAGGAAGATGTAGGGGTAATCGAATAAGTAAAAGCCTACAACAGAAATTGAATAAAGTAATCAAAAGTTATTAATTCAAGAGCAGTGAGTGATTTTGTCTTTGATTTTGTTGTTTGATTAACAATAATGACTGAGCATGTTTATTAGGCTGCTGTCACTTTAAGAGCAGCACGGATCCAACATGTATTACTTTCTAAACTATTTACATTCCAAAACTGACTGTGTTTACCTATATACTCACCAAGGTGGACTTTTTGACATAATTTTGTGTGAATTTGACCATTTAAGAGATATAAGCCACAAAAAAGAACTCAATTTGGTGAATCCGAAGCCCACAGTATACTTTGCTTATGCGCAGTCGGCTCCGTCTCGGAGCGCGTTCTGAAAGATGCCTGGAGTATCTCTTTCGTGGCATTATTTGCTTTTTACGACACTGTTTAATATCAAACACATCCCGCAGTTCATCAACAATAGACTGCATTTTACAACACTCACTTATTTGGCTGATTTGTATGTTATGTTTGGCTTAGGGAGGAATGAAAATGCACCGCTTTGAAGGAAAGGAAGGGGTGCTGGACAGAATGCGGCCATCGTTTTACTTGGATTATCTTGTTTTCATAATTATTAGAAGCCAAATTCGAAATCAAGCAATCAATTACGATTAATCGCAATGCCCTACCTCGAGTATGTGCTCCATATTCTTCTATATCATACTACACTCACTGGCCACTTTATTAGGTACACCTTGTTAGTACCAGGCTGGACCGCTTTTGCTTTCAGAACCTCCTTAATTCTTTGTGGCATAAATTTTGGTCCATACTGATATGATAGCATCACGCAGTTGCCATTTGTATATAGTGAATTCATTGTCATGTTCAAGAAACCAGTTTGAGATGAATTGAGCTTTGTGACACGTTATCCTGCTGGAAGCAGCTATCAGAAGATGGGAACACTGTAGTCATAAAGGGATGGACATGGTCAGCAACAATACTCGGGTAGGCTGTGGCATTTAAACAATACTCTTATTCAAAAAACTTTTTGAAAGTGGTAGTTCTGCAGACTGTCAATGGAGGGACAGAAATGTCATTAAAATTAGATTTCATTAAAAATAGATTTGAAGCACCACATTAAAGTACCAGGAGAGTGATTCGAAAGCACTCTCAATAAACTATTCCATTAAAAAAAAAAAAAAAACTATTATTTTATATGTCAAGCTTTACAGGGTTAATGGAGCACTTAGTTAGTTCTCATTTAAGAATTCTGCTTGAGAAATGAAAATAGAGAAACTGTAAGAGCTATAAAACAAACAGCATATACAGTTTGGTTAACCCTTTCACACGTAAATTTAAAATAATCTGACTGAGCCCCCAGTTTTTCAAGGCGACCGTTATTTAGAACTGATCACTTTATTGTTTCCATGGTGACACGTCATTGCTTGTTACTTGACACACCTCAGCCACAATAGCGCTATATGACTGATGATCTGCTTTTATTACATTTTTCCTTTTTTATTCGAAATTTTCACAAATTTGTTAACTATAGCATGACAAATCTGATATTCCGATTGACAAATATGTGCAAGCGGATGTGTTTTGCTGTTTAAACACCTTTATAAAGATCGCGTTAGTTGAGCTATATGCGCGATGGGCGCCGCCATGTTAGTTTGCGCCGTGCACAGATCCACTTCTTCCGAAATACATGAAAGTAAGTGAGCCTGTAAACTGGGAGAAGAATAGAGTAAACTTTAAAGTTACTTACACAATGTGTATCTGATATGAATAAAACGTGTCGTCTAATTATAATGGAAATGTGTATTTTACAAACTCTAAATGTATTGTTTTGTTAGTACTTATGTGTATTTAAATGTCTGAAACCTAAAATAAACATTATGTGGTTGAAGACACTGGATATATGTGATATATGAAAAGCGCACATTTGAATTTGGCAGTTATCACGTGATGCAATGAAAGTTCTAATCACGCCTGTGTGATCGTACGCTTCAGGGACCAGCCAAGACTGATCAGTGATCACACCGGTGTGATCGTACGCATCAAAAGGGTTTTTAATTTGGTATACATCAGAATATGATGAGAAATGTTTGAGTTCATATTGAGATCTCATAGTTTGAGATTCTGAAACTCTAGAGGAGACACATGTGAGGCTCTCAATCTGCTCTCCATTTAATCTCATTTCTGTGTAGGAAAAACAATTAAGATCTCATTCATGATTTATCTTTCTTGTCGGTTAACACCAAACAAAGCATATGACAAAGACATCAAGTAAAAAAGTACAAATCGGTCGTTTGTGTGGCACATTATTGAAGGTACTGTAAGCTCTCAATATCATGTTCCAGTAGACCTGGTAAAGTTAATTGGTTTGTAGTAGCTGCACTCTATGCAGACTGGTTATTAATTATTCATGAGATTTCAAGTGGATGTGCTTTTAAGTTATGCGTGTACTGAGATACAAGCACGATTTTTACGTGACAGGAGTGCATACTGTGTGAGCATGTACTGTGATTCCTTTCTGGTCCTCATGGGAGAGTCCTGAGATGTGAGGAGCGATCCAAGGAGAAAATCTGCGGGATTTTCCCACATCGGCAGGCTGATCATGATTCTCCCTTTCACACACACACTTTTCCTATGGAATCGCAAAAGCATGGGGGTTTTTGCACTTCTTGGAATGTATGAGATTATGAAAGTATGTCTTTTGACAATTAAACAAAATTATCACATGTTCTTGAACTTTAATATGATACCTGCAAATAAATATTGTGGACAGTTGCTGATCTGATTGTAACTCTTTCTAGTTGTTGTTGTTTTTTTTGTTTTTTTGGCGAGATGGAGACTGTGTGTAAAGAGAAAGATCCAGGTTTGCATGGGTTTGTGGGAGCTGTGTGTGCTGATTGGAGGAACCAGTTCTGTGTCACCCCACCAAATATAAGGTAAGAAGCAAAATGCCAATGCTGAAACAAAGATGAATTTATTATCTACTGGATCAAGTCAACAGCTTTTTTTACAGCCAAATACAGTCACAGGATAATTAAAATGTTAGTAAATAGATAAAAGATACAATAAAAGTTATATTACATTTCTCAGACCTGCTTCTACCCATTTACCAAGTCTCCTTTCTTCTCTCCTTTCTTGTAGCTTGACATTCTTACTGACAGAGGAAGACAAACCTCAAACGCCTGGGGTAAAACACTCTGTAAGTTCCTTCTAAAACAGCACATCATCTATTCATATCTTAATTTTAAATGTCATAAAGCTATTATTTTAATTTCGCTTCAAATGTAATCTTCATCACTTAAAGCAAAAGTTCTGCTAAAAATTTAAATTCTGTCATCATTTACTCCCCCTCATGTTGGTCCAAACCTTTCGATATGGGTGTATGTAATTTATGCTGTTGAGCAAAACGTTCAAGTATCATCAAGTTATGTTTACCACAGACCTTATTTTATTCCTAAATTGAAAAACCCCATTAAAAAATTCCACAAGAAAATCTTGAGGGACCCAGAGGCGAATTAGTCTTCCGGGTTTTGATGTCATCCTTGTACCACTCTATTTCAGTTCTTTTGAAGTAGGTCTTTGTGGCACATTGACGAGAGAAGTAGCAATGTCTGAATTGTTATTTTGTGTTGGATCTGTTCAATGAATCAGTTCATCCAGTTCACAACACAGGTCTGAATGATTCATTTTCAAATTGGACTGATGCTTCTCAATGCTCATATCACTGACTCAATAATCTGATTGCAACGGTTGGTTACCAGCTCACTGGAGGGGAAGATTAACAGTGAATTTATCAGTGAATAACATTCATTGAACAAACGTGCATAATGTGTAGAATTCTCTCTTGATCTCCTCCCCCTCTTTTCTCTTGAATACGTGCTCACACAGCTGCATTCCCTGACTGTTGGAGTGTTCATAAGAGGAGCAACAATTTAAGAGAAACAAATTCAGTCATCCGCTCTCTTGTCTTCAGGAGTCGTTTGTTTGTTGTGACGTGTGACACATATGAGCTGTGCTTGATTTGCCTGGGCAGGGAGCGTGCTCGCTCTGTGATCGAGGGGACTGAATATGAGCATTGCGAGAGTTTTTCTATGAAAATCTCTGCTCTCGTTTATCCCTTTTCTCAAGGAAATTGGGACAATCATCTGTTCCCCATGGATCAGGACCTGTTTCAGCTGAGGCAAAGAGGAGACTGAGATCTTGGGGCTCTTAGATGGAGCTAGCCAAGGAATTCAAGAGAGGTATGGCTATTTCTCATTCTTTAGTAGCTAATGAGGATGAGCTGATGGATGAGGATGTGTTATCACCGTCAGCAAGTGCGCTCCTGGCTTCAAGACCAGAAGAGCAGGATGTCGCTGTTGAGGATGATGTTGTTTCTGAATCCTCATAGCCTGCCTGCCCCACATAGGACAAGTTGCTAGAGGTTATGTCCCGTGCCACAGACAGATTTGATCTGCCGTGGTGGCGTGAGAGATGCTAGCTCAGCACTCATAATCACGCAGCACTTGTGAGCCTTCTGTTTCTTCCCGATCTGCATGCTGAGGTGGGAAGATCATGGAGGAAGCCATATTCAGCCCGTATTCATCCATTTCAGCATGCTAATTATGCCAGAGTGGAAGGGATGTGTGAGCATGGATATGAGTCAGTGCCACCAGTTGAAGAGACGCTGGCTAGCTATCTCCCGCTGGGAGAGGCATCGACATTGAACGCTCCCACTCTGCTGAATAAACCGCTGCACGAGACATCACATTTGAATGGCAGAGAGTACGTGGGTCAGGCCGGGGCTGCACTGCACACTATGGCAGTGTTGCAGGCTTACCAGGTCGATCTGCTGAAAGACCTGGACCAGGGTCAGGGGCTCCCCCCCGAGGCGGTAGCAGAACTGCACCGCACTACAGATCTTGCCCTCCATGCCACTAAACAAACTGCTGCTGTGATTGACTGATCGATGGCGGCAATGGTGGCCACAGAGAGGCATCTCTGGGTGCACCTGGCTGACATCAGGGATAAAGAAAGAAACTTTCTCCTTGATGCACTGGTTTTGCCATCTGAATTTTTTTAATCTGTTCAGATAGTGGTCAGAAAGTTAAGAGAAGTGAAGGTGCAGTCTGCAGCCTTTAAGACCTATATACTGTGCTGGTCCAGGCCCACACTCAAAGTCTCTAGGGGGCCTAGCCCGTCTTGATCTGGGAGAGGGTGAACGTTGCCACTCGCGGTCCTCCTCCTCCTCCGAGTAGATCACAGAGGAGGTGCGACACAAGGAAAAGAAAGCAGGTTTTGAGGGAAGTCATCCAGAGTAAACGGTCCCAGCATTTTCAGGATGCAGAGGCCAAATAATATCTGCCTCCTTCCTTCTTTTCCTTTCCTTCTTTTTGTTTGGCAGTGTTCATTATATATTTATATTCCTGCCTTCTGATGGTTCGGCACAAGATACTGATTGTGAGTGTGTTGTTGGGTTTTTGGGTGTTTTAATTTTGCGTAGTCAGGCTTCCTCTCGTTCACAGTAGTTTTATTGATGCCTCCGCTTTTAGACCCCACCCAGGTCATTGCCTCTCTTGAGCCTCCTCAATAGAACTGGTTGAGGTTCCTCTTGATTTCGGGCCTCCGTTGTGATTTTGGGCTTCCATTGTGTATGGCTCTATGAGCCTCCTCAGAGTGATTTCCAGTGGATGCATCGTTAGGTCTCCTCTCGAGTTGTCTGCTGAGGCCTCTGCTCCTTAGGGCTCCGCCTCGATAACGGTATCAAATCTTTGATAAGAGGTCTTGCCGTTTTACGTTGCTAGGTCTCTCGTTTAGAAATGTTATTCTCAGACCTCCATTACAAGAGCCCAGCTGGTGTGGCCAGGTTGTATGGGTCTCTTTGAGCCTCCTTGGTGCAACCACCTTTTTGAGGATTGTTGCCAGGTTTCCTCTCGATTTACAGAGTCCTCATGCGGAAACATTAGATACTTTTTGAGCCTTCTTGGTGAGGTGGTCTTTTAGCGTAGAGCGTAGTTAGGTTTCCCCTTTCTATAGAGGGCCGTTATGCTGATGCCTCATCTCTGAGTACTCCATGAGGGCAGTAAACTGGGTGGTTGGCTCTCTTTTGGAGCCTCCATGTTTTACTATTTTCATGGTGGCATTGCTAGGCTTCCTCTCTTAGAGAGTTTTTCTGCAGAACGAGGCCAATGTCATTGTCGTGTTTTTACACATGCTTCAGACTCCAGCATGCTGGAGACACTCCCCTGTTAGCGTCCTAGGATGCAGATTCACGTTCCCCTTCTCAGAGAACCATGGTTACATTCATAACCCAAGACGTTTTCCTTTACATCATGTAGATGGCTGTGTACATGTTCGCCATTTACCTGGGGAAGTGATGGCACCAGGATGCACTGTGGGATGACAACAGCTGGCAGAGGGAGTGTGCAATGTTTTGCTGGGAATCTCTGGGTCCGGCCATTCATGTGGATGTCAATTTAACAAATGCCACCTACGTAAACATTGCAAACTAGGTACACCCCTTCATGGCAATGGTGTTCCCTGATGGCAATCACCTCTTTCAGCAGGATAATGCACCCTGCCACACTGCACACATTGTTCAGGAATGAAAACATAATAAAGAGATCAAGGTGTTGCTCTGGCCTACAAATCCCCAGATCTCAATCTGATTGAGCATCTATGGGATGTGCTGGACCAACAATTCCGATCCACGGTGGCTTCACCACACAACCCACAGGACTTGAAGGATCTGCTGCTAACGTCTTGGTGCCATACCACAGGACACCTTCGGGGTCTTGTAGAGTCCATGTCTCGGCGGGTCAGAGCTGTTTGGTGGCACATGGATGACCAACAGAATATTAGGCAGGTGGTCATAATGTTTTGGCTCGGTGTATATGTACACACACTCTAATAAGGAATATATAATTTATCCCTAAATCCTAAATATCTATATATAAACATGTTTCAGTTTTGAGGTGAAGTCCATCTTTTGAATTTGCTGGTTGCAAATACACCCCCATCCAAACCTGATCACCTCCTGCATGGATTATTTGTGCCACAATCATAGGTAGAGTCATCTGTCAGTACAAAAACATTTAGTCCTTTAAATTATCCATGATTGTTCCAGTAGCCCTCACAGAAAAACATCTAGACCACCCACTTTCCTGTGATGTCATTCTGAGTTTGCATGACAAATGGCAAGGAACGCCATCAGGTCACCACTGACGCCACAGACAAAATCAAAGCCAGAAATATATCCTTGCCCATGGAACAAGGAAAAGATGCTTCAAGAATATCAACTATATGGCAAGACGCTTTGTAGATTATGAAATTATTGGACACTAGGATACTATATTAATATATCATTTTATAACTATTTTGAAAAATGGTACTGTCGAATGTACTTTAATGTGATTTGTATTGATGTAATATTGAATAACACACTAGTTATAATCAAGTTCTTTACATGTGCTTTGGTTTGTTGTTCAACACATAAATAATTGCATTTCTCTAAAGCATGACAACATATGTTAAAACAATGATTTTAAATGAACTTTTAATTTGACATTATTACGAAGTACTTTTTGTTACTTTAGTCTAAGCAAGATAGTTATGAAGTGTACTCTTTTTGAGTACTTTTAATTGCACGCAAATATTAATATCAATTATTAAATGTGATGAATTTGTCAATTAATCACCATATTATTCTATTTAAAGAAAAAGAAAACTTTGTGTTGTTCTCTTAGTTAATGACTTTGAATCAATGCAGCCTTTGTCAGAATTTTTCTTCAATCAAAGTTTATAATGTGATTCTTCTAATTGGTTTGATTAAAAGCTTTATTTTATGTAACTCTTCATTGAAGCATTTTTTAATGCCTATGAACAAAATTAATGGAAAAATACTAAGGACACTGTAAAAAGGGTAGTTGCTGTATTAGGTTCCTCAGGTGCAAAGTCAGAATATGGCAATGTCCTTTTTGATGGCTGATTGCATTCCAGGGATATTGTACTTTTGATTATGATCTCTTTATTGGTCAGGTCATGATATCAGCAGGCTTGATCTTTACATAAGTCCTTCTTTCTCACACACACCAAACACTGTCGGTTTGATGAGCGTCAGTGGTGCTTGAGGGGGCGTTACCCTTTCAACACAACCACGCAATCTGTTCCCCCCGGAAAAGAGGGGATGAGCGGGGGAAAGGGGAGGGCAGGAGAGGAGAGGAAAGGGGAGGGTTGGAGAGGAGAGGGGGATGACTCATCCTCCGTGAGAGGAGCAGTGCATCAATGTCTTAACCCACAGACTTGCATTTACAGTCATTCCACAATACTGACAAATGAACTGTGAGATGAGGGAAAAAAGGAGAAAATAAAAGATGGAAGGGTTCAGGGCAAATATTTAAATTCTGAGGGCTAATAATGAATTTTGTAGTATCTAATCTTGAATTTTTACCAATTAAATGGTTCAAATGTATTTATTTGACATAAATGGACATGGTGTTATACAAAATGTGTCCTCACATGTAGATTGATACATGGGGCAAATTTGAATGGCACATTTCTGATATCGGTATACTTGCATATGCTCTAAAAAATAAAGGTTCCAAAAAGGGGGTTTTCACAGTGATGAACCATTTGGCTTCCCCAAAGAACCTTTCAGTGAACAGTTTCTTAGTGTGAAGAACATTTTAATAATCTATAGAACCTTTTCCCACTATAAAGAACCTTTTGTGCAATGGGATGGTTCCATAAATGTTACATTTTCTTCATGAATCTGTTTACATTAAATGGGCAAAGTGTTAAATGTTTAAAACACTTGTCCTCAAAAAGGTAAAAATGGGCTTGAAAAAATCAATACCTGGGCCAAATATGGACGTCACGTTTCTGAGATCGTATGCGTATATGCAACCGCAACATCAGCTGCACGATGCTGCAGCTGTGTTGGGCTGTTTTCTATTTTATGAATGGATGCTGGGAGGGGCCATGATGTCAGTATGCTTAGTGAGAACCCCCCCCCACACACACACACACACACCTCCAGATGCGGGAAAAGCCTTCATAACCGCCGAGCAAAATCTGAGAATCCCCCCCCCGCCTCCCTCCACGTATCCCACGCATCCGTCTGCATGCACTCGCCTCCTCTCTTCCTCCAACCACACCTGTCCTCCTATCAGAGAAACCAGCTTCAGCCAGTCTGCTAAAGGGCTTGCTGACGCCAGAAGACCCCCCTTCCTTTTCTCTCTCTCTCTCTTGCACGCTCCCTTTTTTCCACCTAAAAGAGTGGCATGAATAATCCATGCCAGATAAAGAACTGCAGCAGAGAGGGACGTGATCACAAGCCTCGTTCGTGCACGTAAGCACACCCTCGGACGCACGCGTGTGTATCGCAAGCACGGCTGATGGAGGCAGAGCAGAGGGGCGTGTGAGACTGCAGTGGCATTCTTCCTTTCCATTTGACGTGTGCTGAACAATCTTCCTCTTACGCTCCAAGAGCTGAAGCCGGCATGTTCTGCTTCTGCCTGCAGGGCTCTCTGCTGAAGCTCCAGGCTCTAGAGGGAGACTCCAGCCCTTCTTCAGACCCCTCTCCTGAAGACAGTCCACCCAGCCTGGGATTCAAAGATGAAATATTGCTTCCTTCATGCAATGGCGTTGGGAAAGAGCACAGCCCACCAGGTATGAGAGCTGACAGCTTCATTTAAGTCCTTCTTTTACGGCAGCATGTGTGTAGTGATGCCAACCAAATGGTGGGCTGTTACCTTGCATGAATGAATGAATGAATGAATGTGCTTTGCTGATATGAAAACGCACTGACTGATTTAACAGGACTGATGGCAGGGCTGGGCTTGTTTGTTTATGGGTTTTGTTAAGAAGATGGCTCTTGTTTTTTGGGCACATGTGAGTCACTTGTCCGAGTCGCTTCACACTGGCATCTATTAATAACGCAGGGTGATGGAGAGGCACTGAGATCGCAAGCACCTCCGCACAGCACGACTTTGACACACACGTAGATGTATACATCCCACATACATTGGCGATATTTTTTATGCACTACCTCTTACATACGCCATTTCAGGGTTTTTTTGTTTTCCCCTCTTCCCCAAAAGCAAACAAATGATGCTGAAGATTCATTTTTCTGAGCAGTTACTTTTAACCAGCTGGTAATTTTTAGCAGCTGTATGAAGTCAGTTCTCCTCAAGTTCACACAAGTGTCCTAGCAGAGGAACTACAGTTGTAGTTTATGTTCAAGTGATTTTGACAACCATAAAGTAATTTTTCAAAGTAAGTATCTAATGTCATCTAGTGAGGTGATATTTATTCACTACCGCTCAAAAGTCAGAAAGGGGTCCGAAAGATGTGACTGTGCTTATTTGATCAAAAATACAGTAAAACAGTTATTACAATTTGTAATAACTGTTTTCTATTTGAATATATTTTATAACGTAATTTATTCCTGTGATGGAAAAGCTTAATTTTCAGCATCATTACTCCAGTGTCACATGATCCTTCAGAAATCATTCTAATATGTTGATTTGCTGCTCAAGAAACATTTCTTATTATTAGTGCTAAAGCAGTTGTGCTGCTTAATATTTTTCTGGAAACTCCGATACTTTTTTAAGGACACATTTAAAAAAAGAAAGTTCAAAAGAACTATTTTAATAAAAATGTTTTACTGTCATGTTTGATCAATTTAAAGGCACAATATGTAAGATTTTTGGATTCAAATATTGAATCTCGTTTTCTTGTTTTTCCACGACCACATGTTTTCACCATGCCTCAGAGGAAAAACACTATTTTATCAAGTGGCTAACATAGCAAAATCAAATGCAGCTTTATTTTTAGTAAGAGTAATACAGCATTTTTTCCGTCGTACAATATTTTTAAAATTTAATTGCATGCCATTATTCAACACAAGTCATCCAGCATTTATTAATATGATATTCTGAATATCGATCTAGCTTACTGCAGTGTGCAACAAGTGTCTCATAGCAGCTGTCGAGTGAACGCTCAGAGTAACGTTATAATTTTCAACATACTCAAATGTATCTAATATAATAAACAGCATTGCGTTACCCCACATACACTTGACCGAAAGAAGCGGAAGCGGCGACTGCAGCATAATAAAGTTATGCTGCTCTCGAGCCGTGTGTCGCGTTCATCTCTCATTTGCAATCGCTCCAGCGGCCTCATTCCGCTCCCACAGCACTCGGCCCTGCTCTGCTTCATACTACAGTAACGTTAATAATCTCATTCATGAACATGATTTCTGCCCAAGTCCCGTCCCGATTCTTTTCTGTGAGGTGAAGACGACATCTCCCATGATTCCACACTCAATCATCAAGCAACAACTTTGTTTAGAATAGGCGACCTCTAGCGGCGAAAATTTACATAGTGTGCCTTTAATGCTTCCTTGCTGAATAAAACTGAACTAATTTCCTAAAAGCTGACCCTAAACTTTTAAACAGTAGAGTACATTTACTACTGTTAGTGACTAACCCCCTTTTATTTTTTTTATTTTTTTTTGGAGGGGTGGGGGTGGGGTCTCAGTCTCTGGATTGTCTTAAGTTTTCTTATAGTTGCAGTGGGTCAGAGAGTTTACCGTGACTCAGGTTTGACTTTGTGTTTTGTGTGTGTGTGTGTGTGTGTGTTAAGCTCAGCAGTTTGTCATTTGTTCACTCCATTAATCTGAATTTCTGCTGTCTCTGTTAATTTGTGTCTGGTATATTTATATTTTTTGGAAAAGTGTGGAATGCTAAAGTTTACTTGAGTCAGGATGAATGGTGTATTTGCTTTATTAATCCTGCTCTAAAATTCTTCAGCATTTGGAGTTTTTAAGATGTCCTATCCCAAAAACTGCTCTTTTTTGGGGCTATGAAGTTAAGCAGTTTATCTTAAAGGGATAGTTCACCCAAAAATAAAAATGTTGTCATCATTTACTTACCCTCAATTTGTTCTAAACCTGTATGAGTTTCTTTCTTCTGTTGAACACAAAAGAAGATATTTGGAAGAGTGTTGGCAACCATTCTGGCCCCTTTTGAGCTCCATAGTGTAAAGAAACTCATACAGGTTTAGAACAACTTGAGGGTGACTAAATGATGAGATAAATGATGCATATTTATTTTTGGATTATTTGAATTATAGCATCGGCCATTTATAAATGATTGTTTGCTAAGACAAGCATCACTATTGCTGTTTAGTGTTATTGAATTGAACAATCTAAATCCAAAAGTTTTAAACATCAGCATGTACACTAATTTGCCCCACTTTGTTTATACTATGGACATGAATGATCCCTCAAATTATGCAGCTCGCTTAGGACATGTGTGCTATTACTTTTCTAACTGGTTTTCTTCTTGTAAACATCTAAAAAAAAAGTATGAAGATGTTCTATAGAGCCTTGAGCACTATCTAAAGCAGAATAAATATAAACAGAATATCATAGGGTTTTTTGGGGACAGGTTTGCAACCTAGGCCATTAAAGGTGCAGTAAGCAATTTCTGAGAAACGCTGTTAATGTTTGAAATCACCAAAACAAACAATCCCCTTCCCAAAAGGATCACACCCCTATCTTGATAGCTCCACTCCCAAACTCAAGAACACGCTATGCAACACAGGCACCTCTTACTGCTGATTGGCTACAAGTGTGCTTTGGTGCTCATATAGTTTAAAACACCCTAGCAACCCACCTTAGCAACTCTTAAGTCAGCATACTGTGAGCAGAAATTTGCTAGCAAGGGAAGTCTATGATCACTAGTTTTTACAGTGCATTGTGGTAATTTTTAAGGAACAAACATTTCAGTGCACTTGGAACCATTCCTAGTGGACTTAAATGTTTGTTAGGATTGGATCACTCCCTTGGTAGTGTACTTACTACCGAACTAGAGAGATGACTGAAGCATAACTTCAGAACACCCTAGCAGCCATACAGCAATGCATCAAAACAACCACTCAGAAAATGTGAGAAACCACAACTTTCTGGCAACCACTAACAACTCCTTAGCAATTGCATAGCAACACAAGTACAACCACTCAGAACACATTAACAACAGTAATAGCAACTCCCTAGCAATAGCCCATAACACCTAGTAATTGCAAAGCATCACAGCAACAACCCATACAGAAAATCTTAACAACCACTTATATACGCCCTGGCAACCACCCACAAAATCCTAGCAACTGCATATCAAAACAATAACAACACTCAGAACACATTAGTAACCACATAGCAGTTCTCTAGCAACAGCCCAGAACACCTTTGAAACTGCAAAACAATACTCAGAACAAATAGGAAGCTAGCATAGCAACTCTATAGCAACATTCCATAACACCTAGCAACTGTATAGCAACACAACAACCTCTCACAATAACAACCACACAAAAAACATTAGCAACCACATAGCAACTCCCTAGCAACCGTCTGAAACTCCTTTGAAACTGCAAAACAACACAATCACTCAGAACAAATAAGCAACTGCATAGCAACTCCTAGGGCATAGCAACATACTCTAGTAGCATTCACTCAGAACATCTTAGCAACCAGTTATAAACATCCTGGCAACCACTAACAATATCTTGGCAACTGCATAGCAACACAGTAACAACCACACAAAACACATTAGCAAACACATATCAACTCCCTAGCAACCGCCCGAAACTTCTTTGAAACAGCAAAATAACACAATCACTCAGAACAAATAAGCAACTGCATAGCAACATACTGGTATCCACTCAGAACATCTTAGCAACCACATAGCAACTCCCTAGCAACAAGAACAATTTTGAAAGTGTACAACAACACAATATCAATTATTCAGAACAAACTGGCAACCGCATAACAACTCCCCAACAGCCCAGAACTTCTTAGTAACCACAGAGAACATAACCAGTAACCAGTTATACACATCCTGGCAACCACTAACAACATCTTGGCAACTGAATAGCAACACAACCACACAAAAAACATTAGCAACCACATAGCAACTGCCCAAAACTCCTTTGAAACTGCAAAACAACACAATCACTCAGAACAAATAAGCAACATCTTAGCAACCACATAGCAACTCCCTAGCAACCACTCAAAAACCTCTAGAATCGTGCTGACAGGTTTTGCACAGCAAGCACCACGTTTTCTTCAGAGAATTTAACCGTCAAGTTGTATTTTAAATGGATTAGTTTGAATCGTAGGCATGTCCTGATTTTGCAGAGTTAGATGCAGTCCTGTGTCAACATATTTTGTGATCCTGGAACAACATTCCTGTCTGAACGTGTAATTCTAACACTATCCCTACCCTAACCATAACTTATCCCTAAAATCAGAGGGAAGTAATAGGAGAATAACACTGATGTAGAAGCACCTAACCCTGGTTGTAAGCCTAAACTTGACATAAACTGTAAACTTGTCCCTCAAATCTGATTGGTTGATCTGAATGTTGTTCCAGGATGAAGTAAGATGTTGATCCACGAACATGTTGCACTTTGTGAAATCAGATTTTGCGAATTGTTGTCTCAGGGTTAGCGACTGTAGGACACACTGCTTTTATCACAGTGCGGGGCTCTGATCTGTGTGTGTGTGTTCAGACTGTAGGCTGGCAGAGGGTGACTGTAGCAGTGATCTCCAGCAGAGCCCGGGGCCCAGTCGACTCATCCAGCACATCACAGACGACAACAGCCCCCTGCCCTCCCCACGCTGCTCCAGCCTCAGCCAGAGCCAACGCTTCAACACAGACCCTGAATCTGCCCCGTCTCCACCCTGCGCACAGCATCTGATCATGTACGAACACACACAGACACACACACACGGCTCTTTTGGTTGGCCTGTTCAGTCACGATTACCTTCTTTTTTCTTTCCTAAAGAGCAAGTCTCCGAATCATCCAACTACAGCTAGTAACACAGTGACCCACTTTAAACCTGAATTTAATTTCTCATTATTAACATGACTTTCCTGCTGATTAATGCTGTAGTGATGCGAACAGACATCTGTGACAGCCAATACTGTGTGTGTGTGTGTGTGCTGAGATGGGACATAGGCACTGACCTTTCCGAAACAATTTCACTGTTCTGTCTCTCTAGTTGTCTATGTATGATGTCCCTCTGACTCACTGTGTAGTACTAATAGACCCATACATTATTGGGGGAAATAAATAGAACAAAATAAACTAGACAGGACTTTGAAGCAGATATCCTGCTGATTATATGGCTGCTTAGAAAATAAATTAATTTACGTTTAAATAATTTTGTTATCTAAGAAGAAAGAGGCCACAGGATGATGCAGCATTAAAAATGTTACCGACCCCAAACTTTTGAACAGTAGTGTACATACAGTACAGTGTCATATATGTTAAATACACTTTTTTGTACACAATATTTGTTCAGAATTCACAAACAGTAGTTCTGAAACCTGAAAATATGCATTACTGCCAACAAGACTGCAATTTTAATACCAAATATCGGTCGATCGGTCCACCTGGCCAATGTAGCCTGTTCTATACTATCCTTGTAGTTGTATGAAACTGTGTTTATATGTGTGTTTTCATCTCTTTAGGGCTCGTGGGGTTGTTAGAACGGAGGTTCCTGGAGATGCTAAGGAATCTACTTCCATCCCTCTCCTCGCCAAACACATCCAAACACTCAAGAGGAAAATACGCAAGTTTGAGGAGCGCTTTGAACAAGAAATGAACTATAAGGTCAGATTAATTTAAAAGCCATCTTATTACTATTGTACAAGTCAAAAACATGAAAAATATAATATCATGGACAATGTAACATTCAGTTCAACATTCAACATTGCTGTTTAGTAGTGCCCTCTACTGGAGAAGAATAGTACTGCTTCTCTGTGCTGCCTGACTCAGATGATTACTGTTTCATTAAGATGTGCTGAAGACTTAATCTAGATCAAAAGTTATAGCTTCTGAATTGAATTGTGTCTGTTCTCACCTACAGCCTTCACATAATGATAAATCAGCCAATCCGGAGGTTTTCAATCTCATGAGTGAACTAGCCAGGTCTCGCAAGCAGCTCAAAGGTAAGATGCCAGTCCATGTAATGAATTGTAATGTGATTTATGGACTTTTTTTTTTTTTTTTTTTAATTAAAACTGTTTATTTGTTAGATTTATTGTTACATGGCCCTCGTGACATTGTTATACATTCAATTTAATTGGCATTTCTTTATCATAATCTCATGAACCAGTGTTTTAATGTACCATAATCTCCTCAAAATAGTCAAACAGCAATATATATTAATCAGTGTTGGGGGTAATGCCTTACAAGTAAGGCGAGTTACATAATCAGATTACTTTTTCAAGTAACTAGTAAAGTAACTTTTAAGTTACAACAAAATATCTTAGTTACATTTTCAAATAAGTAACACAAGTTAATGTTTTCCCGTTTATTGACTGACAGCTCTCCTTATCCCCATTTTGAGAGAAATCGTGAGTAAATGTTTAGAGGTGTTGTGTGTACTGTTATCATGATGGTTATTGTAGTTCTAGACTAAATGTGAACATGCATTTACTCATCTCATTTGCACAAAAACAGATTCAGTATTCCTCAAAATGATTAAAAACAGTGAAATGCAAACTTGCAGTATTTAAATTACTAGTGCTGTTAATCGATTAAAAAAATCACATTTTATTTGTAATTAATCGCGATTAAAAACATTGGAGTTTTTAATATTTTTATATTGTAATAATTTTAGTTACTCTCAAAATATTAGTGTAAGGGCATCTTTTTAATTATTTGATAACAATAATGGTAGCCTACTGATGTCTCTATGAAATAGATTTTTTTAAACATTAATACACATTCAACATTACAGTATAAATAAAAGCTATCACTTTCCTCATTTATTAGACTTAAAGGGTTAGTTCACCCCAAAATGAAAATTCTGTCATTAATTACTCACCTTCATGTCGTTCCAAAACCTGTAAGACTTTCGTTTATCTTCAGAACACAAATTAAGATATTTTAGATGAAATCTGAGAGCTTTCTGTCCGTCCATTGACAGCCTACGCAAGTGTGATACACTTTGACGCTTCAAAAACGTCATAAATAGATCGTAAAACTAATCCATATGAATCGAGTGGTTTAGTCCAAATTTTCTGAAGAGAAATGATCGCTTGTTATGATGAACAGATTTAATTTAGGCTTTTACTCGCATGTAAACATTGATCAGCGAACATAGGCAGAAGCTCAACCAAACCTGCTACACATGGCAGAACAAACCTCAAACGTGCTTTTTTGTTTTTGAAGCATCAAAGTGGAAGTTGCAAAGGCAGTCAATGGAAGGAAATCTGACAGCATTCTTTCATCAAAAATATCTTAATTTGTATTCCAAAGAAGAACAAAAGTCTTACGGGTGTGGAATGACATGAGGGTGAGTAATTAATGACAGAATTTTCATTTTGGGGTAAAAAACTTTTAATTTAAGTGAACTTACAACAATATTCACATAAACCCATTATAATAAATGTCATATTTACCTGTGGCCTTATGCCTGTCTAACAAATTATGATGGGAAAAAAAACGGATGCTGCGTTAATTGTTAAATATTTTTTATTATATAATTTTGACAGCCCTATAAAATATACTTTATGTATTTAATCTCACTCTATTAACCAATGCCTTTGTTGCTGACCTTTGATGATCCAATTCAACCATACTAGTAAGCTAAAATGACTTTAGATAAGATCACATTTGTTTAATTTTTATGATTTTTTTTATTTTTTTTATTGCTGAAGTAAGAGTGTTAAACTTTCTTCTCCTGCATCCTATTCTTCTGCAATCCAGAATGGCAGCACAGATGAAAGGTTTGTTTGAGCTGCGCCCTCTACTGTACAGGCGTGAATTTGCATTTTCTTCAGCCTAAGGCTTATTTATTTCACTTTTGGTGGGAAAGGGCCTTTACATTTGCAAAAAACAGAACTTTTTTTTTTTAAATTAATAAAACAAACAAGCAAGCCCAGCCCAGTTGAGAAAAAGTAACACATAAGTAACGTAACATTACTTTCCATAAAAATTAACACAGTTACTTTTTAGGTAGTAATGCAATATTGTAATGCATTACTCTTAAAAGTAACTTTCCCCAACACTGATAATAAATAGATTCACATTTTGTCACTATTTATTAAAAAAAAAAAACTTTTTTGTGGTGTTGTGTGACAAAATGAATGTTTTGATGAGGTTGTGTAATTATTTTGGCAGCATTCAATGTAGATAAATATATTTAATCAATAGAGAAAGTAAATGTAACATAATTACTCCAAATTATTGATGGAAAGTTTGTAAAAACAAGTGTTGAACTAATGGAATTCCTCCACTGTGTGGCAGTTGAATTGCTTTTAATACAATAAATTCCATGTCCTGACATTCTATCCTTTTATTATATTCCAGTTCATTTCAAAACTGGACTCATGAACTTGTTCACCCGTCTCCACAGATTTGAAGCTTAGACAGTCATTTGAGGAATCTCGGAGACATGAGAACGGCCAGTCCACAGATATCTGCAAGTACACTAACAGCCAGCAGGAGACGCCAGAGCAGCAGCACAAGCCCTCTCTGGAGGAGACAGTGGACGGGCTCCTGAAACGACTACGGGAGAAACGCCAGGCCCTCGGCCTCCCAGACAACATGAAGGTGAGGCCATCTGTGGATGCATTCTGTTCGGGTGGGTGGGGATTTGATTGTGTGCTTGTGCGGCCAGGGTTTGCGGTGATTAACTCAACACGCACTCTTCTGTCCACAGGAGATGACCCAAAGACAGATGGCCCTGGAGAAGATCACTCTGCAAAAATGTCTGCTGTATTTTGAAAGCTTGCACGGCCGCCCTGTAAGAGTTTTTTTCACATTTAAATACAGAAATGTTCTAGTTAATTAGGCACGGATTAGGATTATGGCATTAATATTTGAAAAAATATTGCCGTAGGGCACCAAACAAGAGAGAAACCTGGTGAAACCTCTCTACGATAGATACCAGATGGTGAAACATCTCCTGTGTGCGACTCCCACTATCACAACGATAGTAAGTGTGATTATATATACACATACACTGCCAGTCAAAATGTTTTTAAAAGAAGTCTCTTTTGCTCACCAATAATAATAATAATAATATGATAACAATAATATGGTGAAATATTTTTAAAATTTAAAGTATCTGTTTTCTATTTTAATATATTTAAAAATCTAATTTATTCATGTGATGGCAAAGCTGAATTTTCAGCATCATTGCTCCAGTCTTCATTTTCACATGATCTTCCAGAAATCTTTTTTTTTTTTTTTTGGAAATTGGATACATTAAATAATACAAAAAAAGATCTGCACACTGTTGTTCACCCTTTATTTAGACAAGGTTAACCTTTTCTAAATAAAGGGAGAACAACAGTGTGCAGATCCTTTTTTATTATTTGATGTATTTTTTCATCTTGCACTTGGCCAAGACTCTTTGGATGTGCGTACCTTGACCTTTTTTTAAATCGGATAAACTACCATTCAAAAGTTTGAGTTAAGATGTAAAAAGAAATGAACACTTTTGTTCAGCAAGGATGCATTAAATTAATCAAAAGTGACAGTTAAGGCTTTTTTAATGTTTAAAAACATGTTTCAAATAAATGCTGTTCATTGAACTTTCTATTCATCAAAGAATCCTAAAAAAAAGTATGGTATTTTCCATAAAAATATGAAGCAGCAGCACAACTGTTTTCAACAATGATAATAATAGTTTCTTGAGCACCAAATCAACATATTAGAATGATTTCTGAAGGATCATGTGACACTGAACACTGGAGCAATGATGCTGAAAATCCAGCTTTACATCACAGGAATAAATTACATTTTAAAATATATTGAAATAGCAAACAGTTATTTTAATTTCTTTCAAAAACATTAAAACATTTTAATTATTCCAAACTTTTGACAGGTAGTGTATTTCAGCTCAGATACAACAACTTCTGCTTCAACATACATATATGATCCGTCACTGAATGTCCACAAGTTTCATATCAAACAATTATTATTTTTTCCCTGTGGTCCACTTAACTTTTAATACTTTTTTTTTTAAAGTATTTACTCTTATTTTTACATTACTATTGAGAGACTATGTTTGTTTTGAACGTATCACAGGAAGAAGAAGAAGGGTCAGATGATGATTCCGTTCGGTACACACCCCCACCCATGTGCCTCACTGATAAGAGAGGTTGTGGGGAGGAAGAGGGAGACAGCGACACGGCCTTTGTATCTCCGCTGGATGAGATCAAGACAGTGAGACAGCCAGCCATAACCATGTCCAACCTCCACGAGGCCTCCAGGTACACCAGCCTTAGTACTGAGGAACATCACATAGGCCTACAACAGTGTTTTTAAAATAATGACAGAATTTCATTCCAAACATTTGAGTAAAACGCAAGGAGAATTTTAGCTGAATGTCCAATGTGCTCTTTTCCATAATGAGATAGGGAGCTGCTAAGCTCCAAAAAAGACAATTGAAGTACTATAAAAGTATGATTCATGTTCTGTATTTCAGATATGTCTAATGAAGTCATATGTGTAAATGTGTAAGTCGTTATTCGCAATCTTTTCAAATGTGCTACATCAAGATGTGATGTTTAAATTGATTGTACACAATTGAGATTTGAGAACTAGAGCAAAAAATATTTACATTTCTCTGTTTATCACACACAAAGCTATCGCAAGGCTTAAGAAGATTTGAAGTGCACAAGTTATATTACCTACTTTTATTATACTTTATCATTTTTTGGAGCTCCAGTCCCCATTTATTTTTGTTGTTTGGTAGAGCAGGGTTGCCAGATCTGCCTAACAAAACCAGTCCATTGGCTAACCAAAATAGCCAGATGAAAAATTACACTAGCCGAAACACTAAAACTCAAAATATGTGACTAGCATTACCTTAAATGCACATTTTATAGATACTGTTAAAGGATTAGTTCACTTTAAAATGAAAATTACCCCAAGCTTTATTCACCCTCAAGCCATCCTAGGTGTATATGACTTTCTTCTTTCTGATGAACACAATTGGAGTAATATTAATAAATACCCTGACACATCCAAGCTTTATAATGACAGTGAACGGGACCGACAAGTATAAAGCTGAAGAAAGTGCATCCATCCAAAGAAAAAACATACTCCACGTGGCTCCGTATTCAACTTACGAAGAAAGTGTAACACCGCTCGCAGTTCAAAATGCTTACTCAACGTCCTACACCTTCCATATTCAACTTACGAAAAAAGCTTAACTGACACGACGTCAGTTACGCTTTCTTCGTAAGTTGAGTACGAAAGGCGGCCTGGCGGAAGCTAGATATTTTACTTTATAAATTGTTAAATATGGATATTTTTCTTACACAAATGCATCGTTTCGCTTCAGAAGGACTTTATTAAGTCCCCCCCCCCCCCCCCGGATGCACTTTTTACTCCGATTGTGTTCAACAGAAAGTCATATACACCTTGGATGGCTTGAGGGTAAGTAAAGCTTGGGGTAATTTTCATTTTAAAGTTAACTAATCCTTTAAGGTGCGGTCCCATTAGAGAAGTTTGGTGGACAAAATATATATATATATATATATATATATATAAATATATATCCTTTGTCTATTGTCAGTAGTGTTGCAAATGTATGGATGGATAATGCTATGCATATTTTTTTTTTTTTTCAATTAGTGCAATTCAACAAGCATTTTGGTTTCAAATATATTTGGCATTAATTTTCTTCCGTATAAAACTGAAGACTTAGCAACCCTGTGGTAGAGCCCTCTCTACATTCTGCAACATGTCTTCTTTTATGTAAAAAAGAAAATCAGACCAGTTTGAAATGACATGAGATTGTGTACATGCAGATGATCAATTTAGGGTAAAATATTTCTTTACAAACTGTGTCTGTGTGTAATTTAATTGCAGGTCTGAGTTGCTGGATTGTTTGCGTGAGACTCGAGCCGAGAAGAAGAGACGGCGTAAAGCCATCAGAGAGTTCGAAGAGCAGTTCTTCAGGCAGATGGGAAGGTAAAACACAGATGCGTTATTGTGGCATTAACACATTTTAATGGTATTTTATGTTACTCTTGTCTTTTTGAACATGGACAGGAAGGAAACAGGAAAATAAAGATCAAAATAGTTTAGCATAGTTAGCGTAATGCACATCTAATCAATGATACACAAAATAATACCACCAGGAAGAAAAAAAAAAAAAACAATGTTTCTGTACACAATATATGAATTTGTTTTTTAAATAAAATACATTTCCATTTATCTGCTATGCACTGATGTACAAAACTGCTTCAGTAAGGCAACTCAAGGGTTAAATTCGTTTTAATGCTAGTGTAATCTCACAGTCATCTGTTTAATGCAGTATCTGTTTTTTTTTTCTTTCCCTCTCCACTAAAATAATGAAGAACCGCACAAAAAGATGACCGAATCCCCATGGCCGAGGAGTACCAGGAGTACAAAAGTCTCAAAGCCAAAATACGCTTACTGGAAGTGTTGCTCAGCAAACAGGAAACCACATAGACTGAGTTAAAGAGATTCTTTCTGCCTTTCAGTAATGAACCCAATGTTTGGACCAAATGGAGTTTTTACATTTGACATAATTGTGCCATAATGATGCTAAAATGCACTTTAATATAATTTCTGACCACATTGGAAGTCCTAGACTCAATGGGTTGGGCCGGACCGATCAAGGCCTTTAACAAAAACGCAGTGTGCGATCTCTGTGCTGTGTACAGAGCAAGACGGCTCGATACAAACCTCATTCAGATTTCAAAAGGGCAAAAGGAAATATCTATGTATATCTAGAGTATTCATCTATGTTTATTGAATATGGCACTTTATTTTTGAAGATTTTTTTAACCAAAGTCGAATCATATGCAATTTTCACGTTCTCTTGCTCTCATTTGAAGCTAGTTTATGATTCTAATTAGGAACATGGTGAAATTATGCACACTAATGAGGATCCATGATTCTCTCTGGCTAGACGGGATTTCTAGCCTGTCAAATAATGCAACGCTCTAGATAGAAAACAACTCGGAGCACTTAAAATAAGGGTTTTATGCAAATTTCAGTCCCTAACATATAAATACAGCAGCAACAAACCATAATTGTACACATTGTATGAACTAACACAAGTTAATTGTTTATTTATCATATATTTGTCTCTCGCATGAAAAAGGGAGCACAAACTGAGACAAACTACCCATAATTAAAAAGGTTCTCCCAGAAGAAAGAGCTAAGGACTGTATTTCGAATGACTATTTTGTTCAAAAACATGTTAAAGTACGGTACGTGGCCATCACAGAGCACAGTTTTCCTCCTATACATAAAGAACAAATCATGATATATTAGGCCAGTGGTTAATATGAACACTGACTAATCACATTGTACGCTAAAAACAATACTGAAGCCCAAAGCAGGGGATATGTTCATGAGAAGCGGATGTGCGCTTTAAGTGCAATTCTGCTCAAGTAGCTACTCTCTGGAAACGAAACAATCAATATCTTTCCTTTCCGACGGCTCTACTGCAATGAACTATTACAATCTTTGTGTAGTGTCTTTGCATGCCAACCAGCGTAAACTGTTGAATTGTGCTACAATCAGGTGTGGTTATTCTGTCATGTTATTGTCGTCCCAGACTTTATTTGCTGTATACATCCACAATGACAAATGTAGCTTTTGAATGTTAGCTATAGTGCACGTAATTCTACATTGGTTTATACAGTAAATATATATATTATCTATATATATTTGCTTTATCGTGTACCTATTCTTTTCCATCACCAAAGTCTTCTGTATTGTGCACTTCTGGTTCTGTCCATTTTCTATTCACCAGTTAAAAAATAAATATTTTTCTATCTACACGTCGTATCACATTTATTATATGTTAAATCACAGTATACTGAATGGGTTGGAATAGATAACATGAAACACTGCTTAAGTCAAAAATGTTTGCAATCATGCTACAGATGTGTCCAATCATGGTTTTTGAGATCTCACCTGATCATCACATTCATAATGCCTCATAAGAACGGTTGTCTCGATTGACTGACTGCTGTGACTTGATGTGAAATTTGTGTAGACTTTGGTAAACTGTTACAATGCCGCTTTCTAATGGGAGGGTCTGACAGCCAATGGGGTTGAAGAAGCAGTTTGATTGACAGGTGTTATTAAGTCAACATCCCAACACAAAAATAGGAGCACGACATATCTAGCCTGACCCCGGGTTGAGACCAACAAGCTAGTAAAAGAAAAAGAGCAATTTGTCAAAAGCTGTGAGACACATGCGAAGGATCCTTACAGACACCAGAAGGAATTATGGATAAGTTAATGGGTAAGGAGGACGGCTAAAGGAGAAGGCGATTTTTCTGTGCTGTTCCAAGGCAGCAGAAGGGTTCAGTTTCATAGGTTAACGTCCCACGCTGATGTTGCAGGTCTTGCAGCTGGGATCCTTCTTGGCGTTGACTGTGGAGAGACTCATGAGCTGGTGGCCGCTGATCTCAGCTACCGTGCCCAGGCTCAGATCCACGGGATCAGTGTAGATGACTTCCAGGATAAGGTCCTGTGCGTGGTGGAACACCAGCTGACCATCTTCATCCTCCGAGCACGTCATAAAACGGTTGTTGCCGATATCCAGCGCTGGTAGGCGCTGCTTGCAGAACTCGTCTCCAGGTGAGCCTTTCGGCGCAATCACCAAAATGACGTAGTGATAGGCCGTGTACATGCAGTAGAAGTCACCAAAATACAGGTTTGTCTTGGAACTGAAGAGCTCCTCGGCTGGCAGCTGGAAGCGGTAACGGCCGTATGGTGAGTCTTGAGGGGGTTTGCCCGTGTTGAACTCTGTATTGCAGCTGAAGAAGATGCCCTCTAGCTTCCCGCTGATGGGTGAGCCGTGGCTGCCGCTGTTATCCTTCACTGACGGCAACATCTTGTTGTTTTGGGCCTCCCTGTAACAAGAAACTTCACTGTAAATGACAAATGACTTCTTGGAGGTGACATTCAGAGGTACTAAAAGAAATTAAATGTTACATAAACCATTTTTTCCTGCCTTATGCACTTAACTTTACTGCCAGTGACTTACAGTGCAGTCACATTCAATGTGGTTCAGCGAATTTTCGCTTACAAAATGCAGTCAAAGTGCAGTCAAAGATTTCCCCACACAGATTTCGCAACAGGTTCAAGTTGGTCATGTGGATTCATCGCTACACTACTTACAATAGACAGTGAACCTTATTTGATCATGGAATTTTGCTATTGTGACCACACCTTAACTTCCTTAAATCAGCAACCTGTTGTAGATGGAGAATGCATTACTGCTAATTATTTAAAATGAAATCAGGCAAAACTGGAAAGTTGATAGCAAATCTATCATTTGGCTTTAGAAGACTTGAAAAAGAGAACATCTCATGCACCACTTTCATGGTATTGTTATGATGTATTCCTTGACAGCCCCAGTTGCCATTCACTTTTATTATATGGAAAAAGAGCAGCGTGAACATTAAGCTAAACATCTTTTGTTCTCCTCTTAAAAAAAAAAAAAAAAAAATCATATGTGTTTGGAACGTTAGGATAAGTAAATGATGACAACATGAAAGATAAAGTGGTATAAAAAAAAAAGGTAAAGTGGCTTATTTTCTTTTAATTCTGACTTTATTTAGTTTTATTTATTTAGTTTATATCTCAGTTTTTAGTTAGCATCTCACAATTCTGACTTTTTATCTCACAAGTTTAAAACAAAATTCTGAATTTATTTATCGCAATTCCGCATTTATTTCTTGCATTTATTTTGCAAAAAAGTTCTTAGAATTGCAAGTTTTTGTCTCACAATTTAGATTTTTTTTTTACAAGTTCTGACTTTCGTTCTCACCTTCGTTCTCACCACTTCAAGTTGCGAAAAAAAAAAAGTATTGTGAGATGCTGACTTAAAATTGTGAGATATAAACTCAGAATAGCAATAAATAAAGTCAGAATTGTGAGATAAAAAGTCACGATTACCTTTTTTAGTTTTTTATTCTGTGGAAGAAACAGGCTTCCATAACAACCAGCCTTCTATGTAAAATATCATTTAACTGTCTTCTGATTACTTCCCAGTCTGATCAGAGAGATTTTTTCCTCCCTATTATCATCTCAGGGTTTAGACCTGATCTTTATTGTCAGTGTGGCAAATAGAGCTGAAGTTTTTAGGGCTTCAAAACACGCCCCCCTTTCACTCCCATTATAAATCTTGGAAGAGCAAGGATATTTTAAAATATATCTCCGATTGTGTTCATCTGAAAAAAGGTCATATACACCTAGGATGACTTGAGGGTGAGTAAATCATGGGATAATTTTCATTTTTGGGTGATCTATCCCTTTAACCCAGTTCATTGTACATTCAGTTCATTGACTAATATTAGTCCGCCATTCATGGGTTTATCTCCCCAAAAATGTAAACATCGGGTCCAGAGAGATTTTTCCTCCCTATTATCACCTCAGGGTTTAGACTTGATCTTTATTGTCAGTGTGGCAAATAGAGCTGAAATGAAATAAACAGGTTGAACTCCTATCGGAAACGCATCACTTAAATCCCAGATATCTAATTAAGTGAATTTTGCATGGGGCAAGCACAACATTGATAGACTTTCACTCACTCAAGTGAAACTGGATTTAATGACTTGCATAAAGCAAGCCAATGAATACTGTATTTCTCACTGAAGTAAGCTGAACTAGAGCTATATATATTTATTTAAAAAAAAAAAAAATTCTGAAGGGAAAAGATTTCTGAAGGGAAATGAATGCCTTCCCTTTTACTACGTTTGGCTGTAATGAGCCTTTTCAGAAGGATTTAATTTGATTCCAAGGTGCCTCTTACATCTAAAATCTAAGTCACTTAATTCTTGGAAAAGCTCATTATAGATTTATTATATCACCTTAGATGCATCAAATTCAGCAGAACAAATAGACTTTTCTGCTATAAAGACTGATGTAATGGCTATTTTCATTAATTATACTATACAAGACAGTATTAGATTAGTACAGAAGTCAATCAAATCACTGGGGTTATGTAAAAGAACATTCAAAGACAGAAAGATGATTCATATAGAGAGAACGTCAAACATTTTAATAAAAACCCTTTCAGGATTTTGGAATTTTCTAATATGGTGGAAATGAATATTCATATAAAAATGAACATTTTTGGTCATCATTTCTTTCATGGAACACAAAGGGTCATTTTGAAGAATATCCTAGCCCCCATAAGTAAATATGGACTGGTCTGATACCAGTGATGCCAAATGACATTTTTTCTCAAATTTCTCATGATCATACATCTTTGACATCAAACTTGAAGCAGCACATTTTATAGTGTCATGTTTGAAAGATATGGTGGAGGGGAAAATTTTTAAACAATAACAACATAAATTTCATGTAATTTTCACACAAAGCTATCATATGATTTTGAGCCTTCTTTTATGATGCTTTTTTGTCTTTTCAAACTTTCACTTTCATTTTATAGAAAAGAGCAGCCAGGATGTTCTTCAGACTTTTACCTTTTTAGTTCTACAGAAGAAAGGAAGTCATGGAGGTTCGGAAAGAAATAAAGGTGACTGTTTCTTTAATAATTTAGTGTTGTTACCCCTGTAGAAGCACACACCTTGCATGGTCAAAGTACTCCTTGTTCTGGTTTCGATAAAAGACTGAGAACCGCAGCATTCTGCCGGCGATGACCTCAGCTTTCTCCAGCAACTGTGTGAGATGAACAGTGGAATAATCTGTAGGTACAAAAAATAAATAAATACATTAATAAAATGTATTGGACAGAGTCAATATGATCCAATAACAGCCTAAATAGGTTAATGGAGGCCATATCAATAATACTTTAAAGGTAAAGTATGTAAGATTTTTTAATGTTAAAATACATTCTCTTAAAGGGATAGTTCATCCAAAAAATGATTCCATGATTTACTCACCTTCAAGCCATCCTAGCTGTATGTCACTATCTTCTTTCAGACGAACACAATCGGAAATGTATTTAAAAATATCCTGGCTCTCCCAAGCTTAACAATGGTAGTGAAAGGGGGGTGTGTTTCGAAGCCCCCAAAAAATGCATTCATCCATCATGAAAAATACAGCTCCAGGAGGTTAATAAAAAGTGATTTGTAAGAAAAATATCCATATTTAAAACTTTATGAAGTAAAATATCTAACCTCCGCCAGACGACCGTACGCATACTGCACAAGTCGACCAAATGAGTAACCCGAGACACAATGTATGACGCAGGATGTAGGAGTATTGTAAGCTTAGACGCCTCTCACGGTTCAAACAAATATGGCTGTGCAACAAACTCAAGCTCCTCTTCTCTTATATCAAAATCCTCAGACATTTCTCTTTAAAATTTCTCGTTTTAGACTTCTAATTCGCGACTGGTGTTTTGTTTTGCTCTATCCTCTGCACTTCCCCATTCGTCATTACGTCATGCGTTGGGTTACTCTTCCGCCGTAAATCGTTTGCCAGAAGCTTATTTTACTTTATAATGTCTTAAATATGGATATATTTCTTACAAAAACCCATCGCTTCATTTTAGAAGGCCTTTATTAACCCCCTGGAGCTGTATGAATTATTTTTTATGATGGATGAATGCATTTTTAGGGCTTCAAAATACGTCCCCCTTTCACTCCCATTATAAATCTTGGAAGAGCAAGGATATTTTTAAATATATCTCCGATTGTGTTCATCTGAAAATAGTCATAGTCATAGTCATATACACCTAGGATGACTTGTGGGTGAGTAAATCATGGGATAATTTTCATTTTTGGGTGAACTATCCCTTTAACGCAGTTCATTGTACATTGACTAATATCAATCCGCCATTCATGGGTTTATCTCCCCAAAAATGTAAACATCGAGCCCCCCAGGCACCATCTAAACATTAATTGTCTCTTTCCAGCTCAACCAATAGCGTGAGTTTGTCTACAGTGGCTACATTATTACCTTTTTATCAACTCATGAACCCCCATTTGGGAAATCGTGCTTTAAAATAGCATGAATGTGCATCTCACCAGCTGTACAGAATTCAATGATCTCACTCCACTCCGACACGGCATAGTCTCCATCACCCTGTTTGGACGCGGTCTGAACGGCCACAGTGTACTCTGTGCGTGGACTCAGGAACCAATGTCCTCGCACTGTCATGGGCAGAGGAACTGCTTTCGCTACCAGTTTAGTAGGGACGTCCTAGAGAAGACAGATAATGAATGAGACTGGACAGTCATGTTCTTGCAGTTCAGCAAATTTCTGCAAATACATGTACATGACAATGTTATTGAAGATCAGCTTTTGCCTACATCAGGTCAGGCTGTGAAGGGAGAGGTGAATATAGAGTGTCTGCAGACACGCACCTTGTGTTTGAACTTGTTAGCATTCTTGTTTTCTTTCTTGTTGAGGTCGATGAAGTAGTGTGTGATGCGTTCCTTTGACCTGGAGTCCATGTCCCAGCAGATCTTAAAGGAGTCGCATGTGATGTTGCTAATTTTGATGTTCTGGGGAACAGGAAGTTCCTCCATCTCGGCAATGCCACTGTCCAGGGACTTATTTCCTGAGAGACGCAACGAGACATATAGATATTTATATATTTGCCTTATTTTGTCAACCTGAAAGTGGAGAAAATGGTCTTTCAGCATTTATACACATTTTAAATGAAAATATTAGTGACTAATACTAGTGACTTGCATTCAGGGGTGCAAATTTCTGTCCAATCAAAAGCTGTCTAGAATGATACCACCTTCCTCTGGCTACACTATAAAAAATCGGTGAAGTTTACGACAAAAAAAACAGAACTAGCAATATTTTAAGATTTATAGATTAACCTTAAGTTTACATTAAAAGAAAAAAAAAAAAAAAACATATATATATATATATATTTCATTAAGTGAAATAATGTTAATATACCAATTGACTAAAATCATTTTTTACCTTTATAGTATACTGACAACCACTTTAAGGTGGTAAAGTGGTAAAGAGAAAGCCATTTAACAAATCAAAGTTAATCAAATACAAAACACCATCATGGTAACACACACAACTCTAAAATAATGCAATAAACATTCATTTAAAAACATAAGATGTAGAATAAAACCCTAATGTACACAACTGATTAAAAAAATTAAATGTGAAGTGTCACAGAGAATTCTGGGAATGTCAATTTATGTTTTTTCAATGTATAAATTTTAATTTTTTTTTTCACACCAAAACCTGTACACTTAACAGTATTTTACAGTAAGATTACATGAAATGTCCCATTAGATCTATTCGTTTTTCACTGTATGTTGTAAGGGAACTTACCGTTAACCAATTAGCAGGTTTTTACTGTAGCATTTTTACAAAAATAAAATTACAGTGGAAGTAGCCAGGTATTGTTCATGTAGACACAGGGAAGAAAACAGTGCTTGTAACTTTCTCGAAGAGATTCAATATTTGGAATACATTTTTATGAAATGTGTGATTCTAGCAGTGACTACAGATTAATGTAAAGCAAAGGTCAAAATTGTTAACATTAAGATGTTTTCATGAGGGCATTCCCTGTCTGACCTTTATCCAAGTCAATACTGAACTTTACCACAAAGTACTAACAGCAAACACTGCCACTATTGACTTGCAGAATGTGCCGCAGGGCAAAGCGGCTAAGGGCTTTTTTAGACAACTGGGTCATTTTATCCATGATGAGAGTTGATGGAAGTGCAATGGAATTCAGTAGGTGTGGAATAACATTCAACTATTCCGATGAGCAAGGAAGTTCTTGCTTGTGCAATATTCTGGGTGGTTGGCATGACTTTGCTAGGTGGTAAATTGAAAAGAGGCCAATTCTCTCCAAGTCTCTCCTTCAATGTAGGGATGTTTACATCATAAAAAAATGAAAGTCTGATCACTGACGCTTAGTCCTTAGGATTAAGTAATGAGCCTCACTAATCAGTAATTTAGTTTTTTTGTTGTTGTTATGATTTGTTTAATCATCATGCTTTTAAATTTAGTAGACTTCCAGACTACAAATTGCAATCACCATCTTTTCATATGTGTCACTTTATATCATGTAATCAACACACTGGACAATCAAGCCCACATCAAAGCATTTCTTTTTCAGCTCAGAAAACAGTCATTATTGAGACCTGTAGAAGGTCGAATCAGCAAAACAGCCTGCAGTCCTAAATGAAAACTAGCATGACATCTCTACAGTCTCTAGCCTCTTCAGTCCACAGATGGGAAAATTACCAACAATGTCATAAAACATGTTAATTTTGGCGTATTAAAAAGACTTTTCAATATTCTGTAATAATTTAATTTATAGTCCTGATCCGCATATACATACTATACTTATTATAATAACTGGGTAACAACTAAACCTAATCTTAACCCATGTAGTTTCCTAGTTAAGTACGCTGTAAGTACACATGAGTGCACATACTGTAAAATAAACTGCAAACCAATATTCTATATAATATATATAATGTGCATATTTCATATAAGCTGTTGCAAGATAAAAGCAAGCACAGCAGATTTACTGTTTACTGCATGTAAAATGTAAAACTAGCAACTTAATCACATAAAACTTTAATAAAATAATTAATAATATATGTTTAATACCCTTCTTAGTATTATTTATTTATTTTTACATTACAGTGTCAAGAGTAAACGTGTTATACATAGAAATAACAAGTATTTAATATTTTACCTGGACCATCTAATATATTCTTTCCAAATTTTCAGTATACTGGACTTTCATATTTCACTTGAAATTGTTTGCATGAAAAAAAAAAAAAAAAAATCTGACATTTCATAACTTTAACACCCTATAATGACAAATTTATAAAGATATTTATGGTAAAAAGATGTGATTATAAAATAAATAAATAATCATCATTCTCACATGCTGTTATTTGTGTTTTAAGCAGTAAAAATCTTCCTGTAAATGATCTCTCTACCAATCTATGAACACATAAAAAACACAGAAGATGACCTGACAGCATATGTTGCCCTACATCAAGAAAAATAATTTCACATTCTTTCAAAACAATACACTTTGTTGTCCCATGACATTTTTAAAACCATTAGGCACAAATACCATGTTTTTTGTTGTGTGAATTATTAGTTGTTTGATAAACTAATACCTAACATCAAATCAGCTTAGCATTAACATTACCTACTTTTAAACATATCAAATGTCAACTGTCCCTTAATTATGGAAGCTTGTTTTTGCCATGAAAAATAAAAAAATATATATTTTATTTTTATCTTACAATTCTGACTTTTTTTCTCGCAAGAATTGCGTGATATAAACTCGCAATTTTGAGAAAAAGTCACAACTAGTGTTATAATGTCCAATTGTGTTTTATATTGAGTTTATATCATGCAATACTCACTTTATAATTGTTTCCGAGAAAAAAAGTCTTGCAAGAATTGCAAGGGAAAAACTTCAAATCACACAACTCTGAGTGTATAAGATGCAATTCTGAGAAACAAAATCAGAATTGTGATGCAAAGAGAAATTGACATGCAAACTCGCAATTGTAGTAAAATTATTCTGCAAATAAATAAAATTAATATATTAATAAATAAATGATCAAATAAATAAATAAGTCTCACATTTGGCATTCAACCCTGTTACTGCATGATTTTTCTTGATTACAAAGAAATTGTAACATTCTTTAAAATTGTGACACCCAGGAAGTGACATCATTTGAACTCTTTCTACAGCATGGTAAAAACTCTCTGTTGACAGCATTCAACCTTGTCACCACAGTTACTTTAAGATAATATTATCAAATAATTATGTTTGTATGGAAATACAAGTTTGTCAATGTCAACTTCAATGAATGATAATTTCAGTAACAGTGTTGTAAAAAAAATGACAAATCTCTGTAATCAACACAATGTTTGACCTCCCAAATTTGACTTTCATCATTTTCTGAATGTTAAGCGCATTCTTTTATTGACCAATTAAAAAAAAGATAGGCCCTAAAACCCTGCCTTAAAATTTGTCTGGTACAGTAAACTAGACATTGAGGAGGGTTAGCTATTCAAACACTAACCCTAAACTCTGGCGCCAAGGTGGCCCTGTCCATTCACTCCAGCTCTATAAAGAGACATGAATGAATGAACTTAAAAGAAAGAGAGTGAAAAAAAGACAGCGAATGCCTGTGGGAGCTGTGCACAGACACATTACCTGCCCAGTCAGCTAAAACCGGTGTGCAAACTCACAGCGTAGAAAGAGAGATGAAGGCAGTTCAGTCAGAGCTGGAGAAGCACCATAAGGGAGACATCCTCCTGTGTCTCTTCAAATGGAGCGTTATGGATGAGCAAGCTCCTCTCAACCACCAGAGAGCTGCTGAATGAATGATTCATAGGCAGCCCCTTAGTGTAGCTCCCAGCACTGAATCATTTCTCGTTTTATCTCTCGTCTGCACTATGCATTCTTAGAACAAAGATTCAAGATAACAAGAGATCGCCTACGTTAGGGAGGAGTGCTCTGACACCCGCTACTGTCTCACTGGTACAGTATTATCTCAGCTAAGAATTACTTGTGGAGCACTTTGATACTTTCAACTACAAAATTAAAAGGCAAAAACTTGTATTTGTAACACACGTGTTTCAAATAAAAATACTTATACTGTATATGTAACACACAAGTATTTCCAATTCACAACCGGTGGGTTTGAGAAACAAGAGAATAAGGAAGTCTACTTATTGAGTTTAATTATGGCAATTTGTTTGTTCATTTTCCAGTAGTGAAGCTGTGAAATGTTAAATGTAGAGCAGCTCAGCTCTCCTTACACACCCACACAGCTAACACAATAAATTCATTCACTTTCAGTAACACACTAAACTCTCACCAAAACATGCCGGGACATATTTAACCACAAAATTCAAAAGAATATTATATATATATATATATATATATATATCAAGCAACGTGGATTGTGTGCCTCTCCTCTCTTCCTCCAGACTCTGGGAACCTGATTTCCAAAGGAAATGCAAAATTGACTTTCATCAGAGAACATAACTTTGGGCCACTCAGCAGCAGTCTTTAGCCCAGGCGAGACGCTTCTGACGCTGTCTGTTGTTCAAGAGTGGCTTGACACAAGGAATGCGACATACTTACATACGTCTGTGCGTAGTGGTTCTTGAAGCACTGACTCCAGCTGCAGTCCACTCTTTGTGAATCTCCCCCACATTTTTGAATGGGTTTTGTTTCACAATCCTCTCCAGGGTGCGGTTATCCCTATTGCTTGTACACTTTTTTTCTACCACATCTTTTCCTTCCCTTCGCCTCTCTATTAATGTGCTTGGATACAGAGCTCTGTGAACAGCCAGCCTCTTTTGCAATGACCTTTTGTGTCTTGCCCTCCTTGTGCAAGGTGTCAATGGTCGTCTTTTGGACAACTGTCAAGTCAGCAGTCTTCCCCATGATTGTGTAGCCTACAGAACTAGACTGAGAGACCATTTAAAGGCCTTTGCAGGTGTTTTGAGTTAATTAGCTGATTAGAGTGTGGCACCAGGTGTCTTCAATATTGAACCTTTTCACAATATTCTAATTTTCTGAGATACTGAATTTGGGATTTTCCTTAGTTGTCAGTTATAATCATCAAAATTAAAAGAAATAAACATTTGAAATATATCAGTCTGTGTGTAATGAATGAATATAATATACAAGTTTCACTTTTTGAATGGAATTAGTGAAATAAATCAACTTTTTGATGATATTCTAATTATATGACCAGCACCTGTACATATATACAGGGCTTGACATTAACTTTTTTGCTCACCAGCCACTGTTGCTAGTGGTTTTCTAAAGTTACTAGCCACTCAGCATTTTCACAATTTTGCAAATCAAGACTACATTGTATATCAGCTGGTATGTACAGGTGGGCAAGGGGTGGGCAATATAAGCGTAATATGAGAAATTGTTTGTTATTTTTGTTAGGCTATATAAAAAAGAACAAAGGAGCAAATTACAAATAGTAAATTTAAAAAAATCTTTTTTTCAGATACAGTAGGTTTATTTAACATGTATACATTTATTTAACATCTTTTGTTTTTTGATTAACATTAATGACAGACAGGTATTGAATTGGGCTGCTGAATGCATGGATGTAATATACTGACACATATCCAGTTTTTACCCACCTGTATACATCCACTTAAGCCATAACCGGCTGTATTCATGCGATAGCCTACTCCACACAATGGACACATTTTGACATCTGTGTGTGCGTGTATTTAACTATTCAGGCACAAGGAGAACTGATTGCGTGCAAGAGAGCCTTTCTGTTGTGTGTCATTCAGCGCGATTCCACCTATCCTGCCTTCACTAACAGCAAGTTAATCGATAAAGAATTGTAATTTTATGATACGATGAGCTTGACTACTTTTCATTTGGCTGTAGGCTGAAATTATATTCAACTCGCCAAAGTGGCTAGTGGGAGTGGCTGTCTTACCCGCCACAGCTGAAATCTACCCGCATTTGGCGGGTTGGCGGGTGGTAATGTCAAGCCCTGCATATATATATATATATATATATATATATATATATATATATATATGTATAGTTCTGTCATGAAACTCTAGATGGCGCAGCCAATGAGCTTGTTGCTCACACATTTAAATGGCTGGTTACATTCACTATAGCAGTTTACAGTGCGCTTCAGAGTTCCTCTAAAACCCTCCACCTTCCCCAGCTCCACCTGTATCGATCTGCTGTGGGTTATTGATATATGCTATTTGTGAGCAGCACTATGTCTTACTCGAAGCAGCGTATCGCGTATATATTAGCAGTAGCAAGTTCCTGTACTTGCTCTGCAGCAGCAGCAATAAAATAATATAACTAAAGCTTGCCACAGCGCACCGGCAGAAGTTGATACTTTAACATTTAATAATTAACTGACAAACTAGTGTTTTCTGTATTTTTGCCTGCAGTGATGAAGTCATCTCCGCAGTAGTGGACGCACCTATAGGCATGTTTTATACGGATTACATAACCTGAGGATATTTGTTTTTAATTTGAATTGGTTCATTTAAAAGTAGACATGTCGCTTTCTATAGATATATTTTTCATGTTTGTGAGGCAAGTTTACATGTAGTTTCAGTTTTTTTTTTCGTGCGCTCAAGTTCACAGAGAGAAACGGCAGAAAGCGCACCCTGTTTGCTTTCATTATTTTACAAAAGCACAATGTTTTGTTGTTATTGTGAATGCACACATAAAAAAGTAGACTCTTCACAGATTCAAAAGATGCAAGTGCAAGTGACACAAAAAGTATTCTCGTTGCTTCATAAAATTAAGGTTAAACCACTGCAGTCACGTGGATTATTTTAACAATGTCTTTAGTACCTTCCTACAGAGCCCCGGACATGACATGCAGGAAAAAAATAGTTCCCTCGATTTATAAATCATGCACATAATTTATAAATTGAGGGAACGAAATAGTAAATCGTGCGCACAATTTAACTTTTTTTCTTGCATGTCATGTGCGGGGCTCCGTACCTTTCTGGACCTTGAAAGTGGTCGTTAAATTGCTGTCTATGGATGAGTCAGACAGCTCTTGGATTTCATCAAAAATATCTTAATTGTATAATGTATTAGTGTATTAATTATTTCACAGTAAAAAACTCACTACTATAGCATAGTATGTATAAACTTCAAATGTTTGGAATCACTATGAAAGTTTTTGAAAGAAGGGATAAATTAAATTTAACATGACATTTTAAAATGTTGCAAATTACTATTTCTGTCGGTGCTGATAGCCTCGTGGGCAGCGCGCCAGCATATATAGTGCCGTTGTGCTCCGGGTGACCTGAGTTCGGACCTTTCCCGATCCCGTCCTCCTCTCTCTTTCCCACTTCGCTTCCTGTCTACTTACTGTCCTATCATAATAAAGGCAAAAACGCCAAAAATAAACCTTAAAAAAAATACATCTATTTTAAGTATTCCTCAATTTTTCTGTTCATCAAAGGGTCCTCAATGGCTTGATACCTTAAAGGGATAGTTTACCCAAAATTTTGTCATCACTTACTCAACCCTATGTTGTTCCAAACTTGTATGAGTTTCTTTCTTCTGTTGAACACAAAAGAAGATATTTTAAAGAATGTTGATAATCAAACAGTTGGTTTGCCATGGTAGCCATTCCTACTATGGAAGTCAGTGGCAACCGTCAACTGTTTGATTATCAACATTCTTTAAAATATCTTCTTTTGTGTTCAACAGAAGAAAGAAACTAATTTTTATAAACATGAAGGTGAGTAAGTGATGACAACATTTTCATTTTGGGGTGAACTATCCTTTTAAACTTCTATATCTTTTCATTCTAATTTTTTCCTCTTATTCGCCAGTGTCAGATGTGGCTTTTTCTTCAACTCCTTTAACTTTAATGTCTCTTGAACAGTACTGTAAATACTTTACAACTTAAAATAACATTTTTTGCATTACTGTAATGAGAAATTATTATTATTATTACAGTGGGTAAAATATTATCTGCTATTTTGTGAGATAAATTTTTGTGAGTTTATTATATTATTTGTGAGATTATGTTTTGTGAGATAAATAAAAAGGTCACCATACAGCCACAAATAATTCCACCACTGACGTAACCTTGTTATGAGATTTTACCAAGAAGCAATGTCGCATTTAAAAATGCCATCAAGGACGTTTATCCAACAAAATTGATGCAAGGACAAAGTGAGGCATGCTGTAACTCAAATTACACCTAAAAAGCCTTAAGAGGATCAAAATGTTCACAATTTAGATTCTCTGTGGGGGGGGGGGGGGGGGGGGAAGTGAGTAATCTCAGGCTTAATGGACAAACAGCCGTGACTACACCACATCTTTCTGAGCATGCCAAAATCTCCCAGATGGCTTAAAATACTATACAGTACCAGTCAAAAGTTTGGACACAATTTTAATTCTTCATTATTACTCATTTGAATATGAATATAATATTACATAGAAATAATATTTATTAATATTAGTAAATTAATATATTATTAATACATTTTAGAATAATAGTATTAAATAGAATTATTATTATTTATATGCATTTATATACATTATATACATTTGTGTACAAAATGAAGCATTTAAGCATAAATAGTCATACCAAAAGGTTTTTAAGATTTTCAAGAAGCAAATTCAGTCAAATGTGTCCAAACATTTGACTGGTACTGCATATGTTTACAGGATATATAATTACACTTAGGCTTGCATTAGTGAATGACAACTCAAGCAGCACTAATAACTTGTCATCTAGAATCATCATCAAAGATCCAGATACAAAGTCATGCACAGAAACTCAGTTTAGCAAATACACTAGGAATGCAAAATCCTTCTAATTTTGTCTATTCTCCTTGTAAGGACATTTGAATGGGTTGATATGAAGGCATGGGGGATCCTCCTTCTCCCAACAGAGTGTTATTGAAATCTGTATCCATGATTGGAGTTAGTGTGGTAATTCAGTTGTTATGGTGCTTACTCCATCAGTCATGTATCTTAAATTAAGAAGCTTATACCTATATATCTATACAACAAATCCATACAAATCCATTCCTCCCTCCATATTTCCATTATACTTGCATCAATAACATCCTCTATTGCCTTTAATGGTTCGAAAACAAACTGCCCTCTCCTTTCACAGATAGCATCACTAATCCATTAACACAAAGAACTCAATAATTAAATTTCAGGGAAAACAATAGCAGAAACATGCTGAGGATGAAGCATTGAAGCGTTCTCCTTTCATTAACACAAACTCATTATTTATCAGTCACAAGGTCATAGCATCTGTTTCACTAATGAGCAAAGATACTCTCTGGCTTTCATCTGCTCTCTGCATCCAGTTCCAGGTAATCTTCGTTCAGAACAGACAACAAAAAACAACTGGTGATGCAAAAGCCTAAGCCTGCAAGAGATTATAACCGAGGATAGAAACTGTTACACCTACCAGCCGGACGAATGTCGTCCTCTCTTGGACTCCTTCAGGCAGGAGCAGCAGGTTTGTGTAATGCAGTAGCCAAGGCTAGTGGACATGGTCTCCTGTCCAGCTTCACGCACTGACCCGTCTTCAACGCACCCTGAGCCTAAAGCGCACGCTATTGGCTTAGTGTTTGTTTTACAAGCCTATAGCACACTCCCATAGGAGGAGCCCGGATTATGTCATCAGCTGGACTCAGTGACTGACCGCAGGTCAGCGCTGGACTGAAATTTCAGAGCAAGATGGGAGAGAGAGAGCGAGAGAGAGAGAGAGAGAGAGAGCTGGATTGTGTCTCAGTCGGGTAATCTGGTCACCAGCTTCCATTAGGATAGGGGAAAATATCCTGTGAAGTTCTGCATCCCACCCTCCCCCTCACCATGCCATTCACACTGTTTGTCATATTTCCAAAAGGTGACATCATTCTTATAACGGATGTCAGCAAGATTATTTTGTATTGGGGTAGTTGGAATCCGTCTGTTCTGTAATTGTGACACTCACATTTTCACAGTAAGTGACAGAAATTTCACAAAGATTTCAGACCTTCTGACGCCTCCAAATATAACTAGAGGAAGGAAGTTCATTAAGTCAAGCTTTGAATGTTGAATGGTTTGACAAAGCATTGTCTGGAAGTTTACTTTGAAGTTATAGAAGTCTTATGTAATTAAAGTGCTTGGGCAGTGACTTGAAGCTTTTGTAGCTTGAAGAGATGTAGACCTTTCTAGGCAGTTGACAGACAGACAGACAGACAGACAGACAGACAGACAGACAGATAGATAGATAGATAGATAGATAGATATAACCGAGGACAGAAACCGATAGATAGATAGATAGATAGATAGATAGATAGATAGATAGATAGATAGATAGAACTGAGGACAGAAACTGAAATAGATAGATAGATAGATAGATAGATAGATAGATAGATAGATAGATAGATAGATAGATATAACAAGGACAGAAACGGATAGATAGATAGATAGATAGATAGATAGATAGATAGATAGATAGATAGATAGATAGATAGATAGATAGACAGACAGATAGATAGATAGACACAGACAGACAGATAGATAGATAAACAAACAGACAGATGGGCAGACAGACAGACGGACAGACAGACAGACAGACAGACAGACAGACAGACAGACAGACAGACAGATAGATAGATAGATAGATAGATAGATAGATAGAACCGAGGACAGAAACCGATAGATAGATAGATAGATAGATAGATAGAACTGAGGACAGAAACTGAAATAGATAGATAGATAGATAGATAGATAGATAGATAGATAGATAGATAGATAGATAGATAGATAGATAGATAGATAGATAGAACTGAGGACAGAAACTGAAATAGATAGATAGATAGATAGATAGATAGATAGATAGATAGATAGATAGATAGATAGATAGATAGATTAGATATAACAAGGACAGAAACGGATAGATAGATAGACAGACAGACAGACAGACAGACAGACAGACAGATAGATAGATAGATAGATAGATAGATAGATAGATAGATAGATAGATAGATAGATAGATAGATAAATAGACAGACAGATAGATAGATAGACACAGACAGACAGATAGATAGATAAACAAACAGACAGATGGGCAGACAGACAGACAGACAGACAGACAGACAGACAGACAGACAGACAGATAGATAGATAGATAGATAGATAGATAGATAGATAGATAGATAGATAGATAGATAGATAGATAGATATAACCAAGGACAGAAACGACAGATAAATTGATAGATAGATAGATAGATAGATAGATAGATATAACCGAGGACAGAAACCGACAGATAAATTGATAGATAGATAGATAGATAGATAGATAGATAGATAGATAGATAGAACTGAGGACAGAAACTGAGATAGATAGATAGATAGATAGATAGATAGATAGATAGATAGATAGATAGATAGATAGATAGATAGATAGATAGATAGATAGATAGATAAGGACTCTATACACCTCACAACATAAGGCCTCACAATGACGACATCCACTGGCATCCTCACATGACCAGACAACAATGGACAGAGCAAACGCATGAGACCGCAGACAATGGCCATCTTCATCCTCAACATTCTCTGGTGGGCCACTCCATGAGCCCCACAACACCCTCATTGAGCTGAAAAAAAAAACCCTCAGCAGCTCTCCACCGCTCTGAAGCATGAGGAAAGAGAGGGATTGCTTTGTTGCATTCATCCTAATGAATAATAAACAGGAAACATGATGCAGCGATGGAGCCTTTCATGAAACACTTGTGGATTAAATCCACAGCCAAAGTTAAACTGCATCACTGTCATCTTCAAATAAATGCATATGGATTAACATGTAAATCCTTTATGATCAGCAGCATTTGTATTTGGGCATTTGTATGTAATGCTGGTTAATGCCAGAGATTGGTGGATTATAAAATGTGCAAAACAAAATCTATGATGATTGGATGACTACACGATAATACAACACACTGTCTGAACCTGGCCATTTTGTGCTATACCAAGCAGTGGCACTGGGGGTTTACCATAATATCCTGTGGTTTATGAAGTGCTATGGCCTCATGGGTGATGTCTTAAAGCTACGGCCACTACATCACTCTAATAACTCACACACAGAGCTCTTCCACACAATCCAGTGGCTGACCATGTTTATATAACCTCTCCTCCTTGAATTCCCACTTGAGATGCAAGGATGAAGGAGTTTAATATCTCCAAGGGTGCGGGTATTACTGGACCACTCTTGTGTCTGAGACAGCGCATTAAAGTTTCATCAGTCCTTGGTCCCACGGCTATAAATAGACCAGCATTTCATTCTTTAATGTGTTGAATCAGAGGGGAGAGATGCTGCAGAGATGAGATCCTCAGAGCTCTTACAGTGCAAATTCAATGACACATTGTTCATTTTGGTCAAGGAAGTGTTGACATGGGCGCTGACACGAAAACAGAGATGGAGAAATAAAAGTGCTAATTGTGCAGTGTCTTCCACTGCACAGTAAATGAAAAATCGGCTGTTAAAACGCAAACCTTTGCATTACAAACAAGAAAAATGGTCAGAGGTTTCTCATTCACAGTTAAGGAGTCGTAATGGGGATCGCAGAGATGGAAAGAACTGTTTTCAAAATTGATAATAATAATAATAATAAATGTTTCTTGAGCACCAGATCAGCATATTAGACTGATTTCTGAAGGATCATGTGACACTGAAGACTAGTAACGATGCTGAAAATTAGCTTTGTGTCACAGGAATAAATTACATATTTAAATATATTAAAATAGAAAATAGTTTATTATTAAAGGTAGGGTAGGCAATTTTTTTTATAAACACTTTTTGTTATACTGGTTGAACCTCTCTTCACATCCTGATAGCAATCAATAATAGAAGAGTTCTAAATATTAAAGCATGTACATATATCTCCTGTGGAAGTCTCAGGACAAGAAAATGTTCATCCAATCATTACATTCATGCAGCTGTTCACGTCCTCAGACTCGGATTTATGCGTTTCTATGGCAACAATATCGTCAAAATGAATCTGCAGCAGTCAGGTGGTACAAGTCAGCGCTCTGTAAGTTGTTTACATTCATTATTATTGTAATATTACATTCTAAGACATGAGGTAATTTAATGCCGTCTCTTGTGACGCTTTGCAGACTCTGCTCTGTCTGTGCGCGTTCATGTGTTTTGTAGGAGGCATGGCTTTGGAGACGCTCTGAAGGGAGGGTGTGATTTTATGCTTTCAAAGCTAGCTTGCTATTGCTAGCCTCTCTGAAATTGCCTACCCTACCTGTAATTGTAATAATATTTCACAATATAACAGTTTTTTACTGTATTTTTCATCAAATAAATGCAAATACAGTTATGGTCAGCAAGAGACTTTCAAAAGCATTCATTTACACTGATTCACTTATTTCATGATATATTTCTATGTTTTATTTTGTCCACTAAATTTCATTTCAGACCTATATTTCATGTCATATTTTATGAGGTTTTTATATGTAAGCAATAAGGTACGAGAGGCTGTGCTATATCGTGAATAAGTCACGGCTGAAGGGCGTTGTTAGGCACAACGTAAAGCATTGACTTATTCACGATGCAGCACTAGCCTCGAGTACCTTATTGCTTTTATAAAACGGTTACCACACAATACAAATATTAAAGCCAAAAATATGTATCAATGCAACTTTCATGAAGTAAACTTTCACTAAAAGCCTTCCTTCCGCCGTAAAAATAGTCCCTGACAGTGAACAGCAACAGAAGTTACATTATTACGCCATTAGATGGCGGCAAAGACTGTCTTTGTGAGTGTGTCACTCAGTAGCGAAGACTTTTACATTGAAAAGACTGAATTGTTGTGAACATGGAACAAGACGCAACTGACTAGTGCGGAGCCCCGGACGCGACATGCAGGAAAAAAATAGTAGGCTAAATCGTGCGCACGATTTACTAATTTGTTCCCTTGATTTACTAAATTGTGTGCACGATTACATTTTTTTTTCTTGCATGTCATGTGCGGGGCTCCGTAGACTAGCGCTTTGACTAGCGCTGTCAGTCATGGGAAAACCCCTTAACTGTTAAAAGGACAAGATAATACATCAGACATTTAAACAGATTTTTTATTATGAACATAGGACTGACTTGAAGGAAAATGCTAAATCTGAATGCAGGTAATAAACTCGCTCACTCTATCTCTTTCTCACAATACTCTTCTACATAATACAGTAAGCTTCAATGAACAGTATCAATTGAGAACAAACAGTTTACGTTGCTAAGAGTGGTTGCTAAGGGTGTTGTGTAGTGATACACAGAACCGTTGGGTGAAGCGGTCATAGCCGTGTTTTATCGTGAATAAAACACAGCTATTGACCAATCAGAATCAAGGACAGGAACTAACCGTTTTATAAAAACACAATACGACATGAAATAGGAGACTTCGACCTGACATGAATGACAATCAAGGAGGTTTAACTGCTACTTCTTGATGTTCTGTAACTGTTTACTACAGGGGAGTAGCTGATTTGCCGTAGTCATTAATACTAATTAGATAAGTAAATGTTATGTTTTATGGTCATGTGGAATTTAAGCAACCCTTCTCTTGCCTTTTTTAAATGACATTCTTTTGTATTTTGTCAAGTGATTAAATGATTCATTGTTGGTTAGTGATTTTTGCGTTCTTTGCCTATGGCAGTTAACAGTTCACTTCCGGCCGCCGTTGCCGTTCCATTAGCAGCTGTTGCTTAAAGTCCCTATTGTCATTTCATATGGCAACTGCAACTTTATTTCATGAATTTATTACTTTTGTTTGACCTTGCAGGTTATGTTATCATTTTTATAACTATTTGAGGGGCTCAGCTGTTCTCTTGAGACAGAGTAGGACATTCTGACCTCAGGCAAGCAGAAACTGTGTGAACAGCATGAAATGCAGCCTGCCTACCCGTCAGTTTAATGCATGAAGTCACATTTTCTCAAAGCTGTCAAGAATCAAAGGACCTTAAGCAACAGTAATTAAGCAAAACCCTTAATGAGGCACAGCTTAAAATGCTCATGCAGATTATTACCACTGTACTGGTCCTCTGGGAGATGGATCTTTCTGCTAGAATGGCTGATTTTTTCGGTGCCTTTAGACCAAAGCTGAAGCATCATCAGGATGATGACAAGCGATAAATGTGTGGACACATCGGTTTTCACAGAGCTGTTTTGATGTTTGATGGGGCCACTGAATCATAAATAACTCTTGTAGGATATGCTTGCGTCTCTGATGTGAGGTTTTCTGATGGGTCAGTGTTTCAGGATATTTATGGGAGTATCACGTTAGGCAAAATAGATCTTGAAATAATGCTTTACCAATATGCCAAATGATCAATGATTGTTAAAAAAATGTTTGGTGTTATTTTAGAACAAATGTTTGTTTTCATTTATTTATTGAGTTTTCAGCTCCATTTTCTTCATAAGTGGTTGAAAAAGTATAATGAATATGGGTTATCACTTTGGCAACACTTTGATTTTACTTAAAGCTCAAATGTACTATTTTGGTGCTACTAGCGTAAAGGAACTGCAAAAATAATGATTCATATTTTAAACCAGGGTTCCCATGGGTCTTTAAAAAGTCTTAAATTTAGTATGATTAAATTTAAAGGGATAGTTCACCCAAAAATGTTAAATTCTGTCATTATTTACTCACCCTCAATTTGTTCAAAACCTGTATACATTTCTTTGTTCTGTTGAACACAATGGAAGGTATTTTGAAGAAAGTTTATAACCATACTGCTTTGGGGCACCATTGACTTCCATAGTAGAAATTAAAAATAAAAAAAAAAACCTATGGAAGTCAGTGGTGCCCCAGAACTGTTTAGTTTGTCACATTCTTCAAAATGTCTTACTTTGTGTTTAACAGAAGAAAGAAATGTATACAGGTTTGGAACAACCTGTGGGTGAGCAAATGTTGACATCATTTTTGGGTGAACTATCCCTTTAAGGTCATAAAAGTCTTAAATATCTTAAATTTTATAATAAAAGTCTTACTTAATTACCATTTTGATAGGTCTTAAATTTGGGGACCGAAAAACAGTACTCAAAAATGAATAACGTGATTATTAAACATCAAAATTATTACATGTGAGTGCTGCATGATTCAAAGCCAAAATGTGACACTGTTGCACATTCTACATTCTACAAGCAGTTCGCAATCAATTAATACTGTGTATTTATGTCGAGCAATAGCTTATTATCTACTTTTGAGAATTATGATAACCTTTACTTAATGGTGTTAATATTATAATATGATATAGATTTGTTGCAAGAGTGTGTGTTTGATCTCCCTCATCTTTTTGAATTAGCCGCTGGAAACAGCTTTCAAAATAAGAGTGTTTTCCCAGTGTTTTTTGGGCTTATTTATAATTAAAAGTCCTACATTACGCATAAGAACTTTTTTTTCTGGTTATTATTAGTATTTTGGTACCAATTAACTGTATCTGGCATTTAATTCTAGGAAAATTCTTGTAGTTTCTCTCTGGGCCTCCCCATCATAGGAAGGAAAGACTAAGAACTTCATTTAACACATTCAATGTATAGACTTTACTAGTGGCACAATATGTTCATTGCCTTTCTTTAAACACATTATTAATGTATCAGCAAAATCCAATATCAGTTGACCTCTAATTCAAAGTCCTTTCAGGGAAAGTCCACTCGGCAGCCATATTTGCAACGCCTCCGGGCAGCTATTTCGGGCATCCAAGACCAAGTCCTATGTATTTGAATGGCGGAATTCTGAAATCTCAAAAACTGCTTGCCGATTAAATTATATATTTCAAAACAGCAACAAAATCTGACATGAACCATCCCGTAAATGTTGTTTCTAATGCTAAAATAGCATTCAAAATTTGATTTTTTCAGCCAATGTGCATGTGCAGTCTCAGGTTTCAATGGGAACCGGAGCCTCTAACGTCAGCTGCAGTGACGCACTGACTTTATCAATCAGTGATTGCTCTTTTACTTAGAAGGCGGGAAATATTCCACCATATTGCGCGTTGCAGTTTCTCCCATTCATAACTAATAGAAGTGAACTGTCTTTCTATATCTACTGTATAGTCTTTCATATGTTGAATAAAAGATGTCTTGAGTATTTATGTAAAAGAATCTGAGATACATGATTTATTTTAAGATTGTATGGGTTTGATATGGAAGCTTGTTTCCGCCACGGAATAAAGCGATTTAAAAGATAATGGTGACTTTTTATCCCACAATTCTGACTTTTTTCTCACAATTGTGCATTTACATTTCAGAATTGCAAGATATAAACACGCAATTGTGAGCTACTGTATAAAGTCAGAATTGCAGGATATAAACTCGCAATTGCAAGAAATTAAAGTCTTGCAATTTTGACTTTTTTTTCATGAATTGTGAGATATAAACTCGCAATTGCGAGTTAAAGTCCAATTCTGAGGGGAAAGAAAGACTGACTTTATATCGCAATTCTGACTTTATAACGCAATTCTGACTTATATTATGCAATTTTGAGGAAAAAAAAAATGTTTAGGTGTGAATAATTCTCTTGAACATGTACAATCCATTTGAGAACTTACAGTATAGTGGACTTGACAGGAACAGACTTGTGTTGTTTCAGACTCTGAGATATTGGCTGTTAAAGCAGCCCTGGCTTGATCTACTGTGCCGCCACACTATGAGGCCCAGAGCGCGTACAGGAAGAGCTCGTGGCAGTGGTAGAACTGCAGGAGCATATGGTCCTCACAGCAGGACTGTCTCATCAACCTGACACCGCTTCAGAACCTCAGAACATGAACTGCCCAAACCAAAGCTCTCTAAACACTGCTGAAAGACCTGTTATAAGTGAAATACGTTATCTGCTAAATGGCAGAGAGAAAAATAAAATTCATACACAATACTTTTTTTAACAGTCTAATTAGAACACCTCTACATAAGTCCCTTGTAAAAAAAAGAAGTACACTTTAGCATACTTTTTAAAAGTTGCCAGCCATCACCAGCGTTTTTGGTCATTTTCACAAAAATGTGAGAATATTTTGTTGTAAAAAATCTCTTTTGTTCAAAAAATCTCTGCTTTAAAATAATAATAACAGTAATAATAAAATGTTTTATTCTAGCTTCATGCATTCTTTCTTTATTAACACTTGAATGTGGCTAAGTTTCAATAAAAAAGCTACATTTTGAACAAAAAGATGAGATAAAGACTACAATATGCATAAACAATGCTTTCATCGCTTGATTCTGCTTCTTTGCCTGTGTTTTGATCAGGAGATTGTCTAGTCTTTCAGATGTTGTGTAATAGCGTATAACAGTGAAAACTCAGAAGTCCGGAAATTCTGTCAATGGTGGTGACGCGTCATCTCAAAAATTACAGAAAATTCCGTCAATGGTGGGGAAAGAGTTAATATACTTCACCAAAAAGTCACCATGAAATCAAAACAACGGGACAACCTGTCACCCACATGAGATCACAGCAATAGCAAATGAGACTGATTCAATGATCCCATCAATTCCAGATGGACAAAATCATGTCCTGACTTATATTTGTTCTTGTTCGAGAAACATATATACATCACAATAGGGAAGAAAAGACTACCACAACAAGACTACCACACGACTTTTAAAGAATATGCTTAGTGTGAACTGAAACTAATGTTTTAGACACAAATGCATGTTAACATATTATCACATGAAAACATAACACATTTTAAATGTATATTTAAATTAAATTAGTTGAATTACACAATGCTTTTTTTGGGGGGGGGGGGGGGGGGGGGGGCACTTCAGTAGGACTTTGGTACATCTTTATATGTAATTTCATATTCACTAATATTGTTTTTGAAATATTGTTTAAGTGGATTGCTGAATATTCTGACAAGCATTTATGGTACTAAAATATGTGGTATTAAAACTAAATATACTTCTATATAATGTAATTTATGTTGAATTTGTTTTAAATGAGATTCTGTTTGAATAATTGTTTGTATATACCTGATGTAGGACATGGGACCGAAATGTTGCGAATAAAGTTGTTTTGACAAGTGTGCAAGTACTGATTGTTCATTTTGGATTGTTGAAACTTGCCATGTACTTAAATATATTTGTAAGTCACAATCAAGTAAATTTAAAACATATTGACTGTAAATGTAATATCAAATAACACACTACAGTTAAATTTATAATGAAGTACATGTGTTTTAGTATGTTAACCAACGCATCAGAATATGTCTACTTCTACTTTAAGCATGACAAAAGATTATTAAAACAATAATTTAAGATGTACTTTAAAGTAAAACTTTTTAGTTTGACATTATTACAAAGAACACTTTAGAAACGTACTCCACTGGTTTATTTTGGGCCTTGTTGGGCATTCGGTTAGTATTTGGTAACATAAAACCTCTTTGAATGGTCTCTTTTGTGTCTTTGTTCAAGGTTAAACCTGGTGTCTGTTTCTGCCGACTGATATTTCATATGTTTATAATGGTACTGTGCTTAACCATTGGTTTTTACATAGTTCTCTCTCTCTTCATTAATGATCAGGCTATATATAATAAGCAATGTGTGTTGTCTCATCTAGCTTTGCATTTAATAACGAAGTGACGAAAAAGCAAAGAGTTGTATTGCCTGACTTAATTTATTTCACTAACCCCATGGTTTGTTTTTTATAATAACAATCATATTAAACAGTTTAAATCTCATTGCGTATACGTTGTAATACATGCAATATTCTAAACCAACTTTCTTTATGACAGTACTGTCATCAATTCTGTCATCATTAACTCACCCCTATTGTTGTTTGAATTATCCTCAATTGTTTGCCTTCTTCTCCTCTGGATACACAAAACTAGAATTTTTAAAGGATGTACTAATTGCATTAAAGCTTCAAAAAGGACAGAACAGTATTTTCAGTTATGGCTCTTACAATGAAATGTCCATTTCACTTATCAGTCCTCATCATAACAGACTGATCTGTTTTTAGAGAGCATCAGAGACATATTGTGCAGTTACTAATCAGTTCTAATCTGAATCATCAGGTGAATGAAAATGGTCCGCAGACAGCAGGAAAAACACACAATAATAAAATGCAATTAATCATATAATTGTTATTTGTGTATAGGTAGAAGTTAGAAAATAGATTTGTCAGCTTTTAAAAGTGAGAAGAAAATCTCTGCCATATTTTGGTGCAAATCCATCATGAATCAAATCCATAATTATGAATATGACACATATTTAGACATTTAAGATGCATTTGAGGGACGATTTTATCCAAAGCAACTTACACTGGATTCAAAGTATACATTCCTTTTTCATCAGTTGATCATCATCATGCATTTCCTGGGAATCAATATGCCATGACCTTGGCATTGCTAGCGAGATGCTCTACTGTTTGAGCTACAGGAATACTTAAACAATATTTGACCAGTATTTGTTCCATGTGATGATACAACGTTTTGAGCAATGTTGCCGTCAACGGGAAAACTGACACAGGGCAACTAATTAGAGCAACGGAAAGTTGGCAGCAACCAATCAGAGAGGAGCAAATCTATTGCCAACCCAATGAATACTTTATTATAAACACTTGTTAGGCACTTTATTTCAACTTTTCAAATATTTTCTTCATTTTATTAAATATAAATGCCTTTCCTATCTGATTTGTGATAGGAAAATGGAGTAGAGCGAGTTTGGCAAAAGGCGGATTAGAACCAGAGTCGATCACGTCAAAAGCTGCTTTCACGTGTCATATGCCCTACAGCTTACGCCACTACAGACATTAAACAGAATGCATCTTTTTAGTATTTAACTGAAAACATTACATGGCTAAATTATTCCCTGTTTTGTATTGACACATGACAACTTACCAGCGTAAAAAGATAAAAGTTCACTCACTCAGAGACTGCCATCTTGTTTGAATTGTCCACGCTGGTCACATGATTGGCTGCTAGCGTTCTGATTGTTGGATCTCAGAAAATTGCCTACAACAGATTATATCATCACCTTACACAGGACAACTTTTTGAGCAATATTGTCGGGCAATGTCACCGAGCAATGATGCTTGGACACTTTCCCATTGAGAATGAGAAACAAATTTCGATCTGAAGTATCCAGATACTTTAGTTGCCCTGTGTATCATCACCTTTAGTCTACTAAACCAAACTTGTGCTGTTGTTTATGCACTGACATAATTTACACAACCTATATCAAGTTAATTATTCTACATATTAAACCTAACCATACCACCAAACCTGTACCTAACCTTACCCGTATCACACCTCAATAGCAGCAAAAGTGTTTTGCAATACAATATAAACACAATATTTTGATGTAAGTACATAGTAGTTAAGACCACCTAATATAAAGTGGGACCATTTCATGTATTACCGCTTGCAACAAAACATGCAAACAATACAAAAACAGCCATGATTATCCAAACCTCATCTCAGATGAGAGTCTACAGATGAGGAGACATAGCTGATGTTCAGTCTTTATTCATGAGTGAACAATGAGCTTGTCTAAAAGGATCATGTAGAGCGAGGATGAACAATCACATGACTCTTAATAGAGCAGCAATGTGGCATGTAACTGTCTTAACTCTCAACACTAGACAGATAAGTTGTGAACAGCACACACACAGTGTGAAACTGTGATGCCAGCTATATAACACCACAGAGAAGAGATGTGATCTGAGAAAAGCAAGCCTGGCATGGTGTTTCTTTGGGTGTGATGTTTGTGCATGAGGTGATGGAAAAACATACAAAGTTTGAGCTGAAGGGCATGGTCTCGAGCTTTTATTAGAAGTTTAAAATTGGAATTTTGTGACTTTTGGTCTACATCTATTTTGGTTTAATGCAGTGTCAACAAATCCCATTATTTAATTTTGGGTGTTTATACATGGATGTATGTAGCTGCCTTTATATTTTAGAAATCATATGTCTTCATATGTCTTCGCATTAAACATTTTGAAAACCCCTGTGATAAAGTTTTATCAAAAGTTGAAAAAATAAATAATAACAATGATGCTTTAGTTTTTTTATACTCAAAATTTAAAGTCTATTTCTTCCAAGAAAACAGACCAAAAATACTGATGACTCATCTTGCACTAGGTGTATACAATATCCCCCCCTCCCTATAACTTCTCTCTCCTTGATATCACTTGCTTATTAATAGCAATAACAAGTAGCAAATCATGTTTACATCAAACATTTAAAGGAAATTCCCCCCCAAAAAGAAAATGCAGTCATTATTTACTCACCCTGGTGTTGTCCTAATGTCTTATGACCTTTCTTTTTCAGATCACAAAAGGAGAAATTTTGAAAAATGCTTGTGCTCGTCAATATAATAGCAGACTACCTTTAAGCTTTAACAATAAAGATGCAAATGTATGATCCCAGAATGATCCCATATAACACGTGGAGTATTTCCCAAGTGTTCTAAAGGCATACAATACAATAGGACTATGTTTAATTTATTATTTAGCCAAATCCTAGCCAGCATGAACAGGGGATTTTTTTTTTTAATTTTTGTGTTCTGAAAAAGAAAGGTTATACGGCATTAGGACAACACCAAAGTGAGTAAATAATGATAGACAAACCTGTGATATTACATAAGCCAGAAGGCTGTTCAAATTCGACCTACAGTACTGAACAGTATTTCTGACCAAAGAGTCCTCAAACTTAAATTTCTATAAATACTTATAGACTGCTTCTGATGTTACATCAGGCAGACAGTAGTCCATATTTGACCTATGGAACATATTTCTGGCCAAAGAGTAATTCTTGAATTCAGGTGTCAGACCCATTGCCACAGGTGTATTAAATCAAGCACCTAGCCATGCAATCTGCATTTACAACCATTTGTGGAAAAAATGAGAGCTCACTGAATTCAAACGTGGTACTGTGATAGGATGCCACCTTTACAATAAGTCAATTCATGAAATTTCATCTCTTTTAGATATTCCAAGTGGTATTATTGGAGAGGAAGACCACATAAAGTCACAGAGCGGGGTCACCAAGTGTTGAGGCACATGAAAGTTGCCAACACTCTGCTGATTCCATAGCTCAAGGGTTCCAAACTTCCACTGGCATTAATATCAGCACAAAAACGGTGCAGTGGGAGCTTCATGGAATGGGTTTTCATGGCTGAGCAGATGCATTCAAGCCTCACATCACCAAGTACAATGCCAAGTGTTGGATGGCACATGTAAAGCATGTCACCACTGGACTCTGGAGCAGTGGAAATGTGTTCTGTGGAGTGACGAATCACGTTTCTCTGTTTGGCAGTCTGATGGACAGTTCTGGGATTAGTGGATGCCAGGAGAACGTCACCTGCCTGACTGCATTTTGCCAACTTTAAAGTTTAGTGGAGGAGGGATAATGGTGTGGGGCTGTTTTTCTGGAGTTGGGCTAAGCCTCTTCCTTCTAGTGAAGTGAAATCTTAAAGGGTTAGCTCACCCAAAAATGAAAAGTATATCTTTATTTACTCACCCTTATGTTGCTCCAACTTAAGATATTTTTTTATGAAATCCGAGAGGTATCTGACTCCTCCATAGACAGCAATTTTCACTTTCACCACTTTCAAGGTCAAGAAAGGTACTAAAGAGTTCATAAAAATAATCCATGTGACTGCAGTGGTTCAACCTTAATTTTATGTAGTGAAGAGAATACTTTTTGTGCGCAAAAACAAAACAAAAATAATGACTTGATTCAACAATATCTTCTCTTTTGTGTCATTCTCCTACAGTGTATACATTCAGTGCTTCCAGGCTCTACATCAGAACGCTGACTCGTTTTAAATATCTTAAACCACTCAAAAATATCTTAACTTGGGTTCTGAAGATGAACAAAGGTCTTACGGGTTTGGAACGACATGAGAGTGAGTAATTAATGACAGAATTTTCATTCTTGGGTGAACTAACACTTTAATGCTTCAGCATACCAAGACATTTTTTGGACAATGCTATGTTTCCAACTTTATGGGAACAGTTTGAGGAAGCCCTTTTCAATTCCAGCATGACTGTGCCCCAGTGCAAAAAAACAAGGTCTATGAAGAACTTGACTGGCCCGCACAGAGCCCTGACCTCTACCCCATTTAACAGCTTTGGGATGAACAGGAACGGAGATTGCGAGCCAGGCCTTCTCGTCCAACATCAGTGCCTGACCTCACAAATGCTCTGCTGGATGAATGGGCAAAAATTCCTACAGAAACACTCCAAAATCTTGTGGAAAGCCTTCCCAGGAGAATGAATGCTGTTATAGCTGCAAAAGGGGGACCGACTCCATATTACTGTCTATGTATTTCGAATGCAATGTCATTAAAGTTCCTGTTAATGGACAGGTGTCTCAATACTTGTCCATATAGTGCATTTAGATACAATCGAAAATAATTTACACACAGCTGACACTTTTTTCCCCAAATGCCACTTATTTTAACAGCATGATTGTCTCTAGGAGCATGTTCAGCTGAGAATAGGTTAATAATCATGAATCAGCTCCATTATTTGTCTGATCTACATCTGCTTTGTTGTTGTTTTGCTGTGCTATGTGCACAGTGGACACAATTAGCAAATTGATGGCCATGTTAAATAGTTTCTTTCACTAGCAGGCGGGCTTGGCAGATGGTCGCCCCTGTTCTGGAGCCAGTCCCCCCATACACAGCTGGCCAAAGCTGTATATTCAGACAGGGGTAGTGAGTTAGCACTGTCGGGCTCCTGTAGGCCTCACACAAAGGACTACCCATCTGAGGCCTGCCCCGAGGGGGAAGAAACGCCCCCCTTTAATGCATGCTTATCAAGGAGTCCCGCAGCACAGGGGCGGCTCGTCCATTTTTATCTTTTCACAAATGGATGCCTGTCCTTAGAGTATTTTGTGGTTCAGAAGCAAAAGCTTGCTTTGAGTGCATCTGCAGTTTCACAGTGATTACATAATGGAAATATGGTCTTGTTCCTATTGAATCCTAGTAAAGGAGGAACTTACCATGTTGCCCAGCATTAACAAGAATTGGTTTGAACACTAAAATGAACATTTAGTCATTCTCTGGAAAATGGTGCTGTTTGCTTCACAATGACTGAATTAAGAGAATACTGACTTTATTTACATTGTTTGATAGATTCACTCATTAAAATACATGTTGAAAATGAGTGAAAACCCCAGAGTCTTACTAGGTCTATTCAAATTATAAGTATATTAAATCTTACTGTGATGGGGTTAAAATAATGTAGTGCTTTGAGTTTGGGTTTGGCTTAGGGTTATTAATGATAAATAAATCTGTACTTTGCAAGGCTGTAACCACATATTTAGGATTACGGGTAAAAGTTTATTAATCAGACACTGAAAACCCCGTATTTGTTGACCACTGATCTGAATAATGATGGGAATCATTCCCTTATTGTGGTCCCCAGTGTCTATTGCGGTTATAACCATAATACTTTGGGCCTGGAAGATGAAAAACACAATTTCCGCAGTACAGCATTAATCTTTTCCAATGAAATTATTTGAAAAAGTCCTGATTTTTTCTTCTTCAAATGGACAACCTAAAGTTGGAATAAGTTTACTTCATAACTTAGCCTTTCCTCTAATCTCTGACACAGATGTCCATTATTATGCCAACACAAATGGAGAGGGGAGGTGTTGGAGTGTTTATATGTCACGCTGAGAAGTATAAAACTCAGGGGACAGATGGGTCGGAACAGAACGTACCCAATGTGACTCAGTCATGTTCATCATATCCTCGTCATGTTCCTTCTTGGCCCACATCTGTGCACAATTTTGTCCAACATCCATTAACCAATCAGATTAGATTCTGTGATTCTGTCCATGTGCATCTAAATGATATCTATTCTGTTGGAAAGCATTGTGAAGGAACATAAAGCACATTTCAAAATTTCGACACTGTCCATAAGAATGGCTATTTGATAAAGTCTTTTAAAACAATAGAATTTAAATCAATAGAGTTGTGTGTCCACACCCATTATATCACTCAAAGGACTGTGACAGCATCGATGCTACACTGCGTGGACCGTGTCAATAAGAACGTTCTCTCTTTGTTTGTCTCTCTCTGTCTTGTGACAGCATGGCTGAAGGGACTTCGAGTTCCTCTGCACAGTGCTGGTACAGAATATAAAACAGAGCTCTTAGGAAATTTCGATCAGCTCGCACAAAGCATGTTCTTTGCTTTAGCGCTGAGAGACTAATGCTAAATAAGTCCCCAGAAATCTCTAGATTTGATATAAACTATAATAACCATCTAGTTTCTTGCATTTGTACTGATTATTAGTGGTCAACTGATTAGGGTTTTCTGAATTTAACATCTTTTTTGCGCTTGCTTTGAAATATTTACTCTTTATCCATTGACAAGAATGTCACTATACTTGTGAAATCGACCAACATCTGTAATGTAAAAATGATCATATATTGGACAATTAATTGGCTTGGCCAAAAAATCAATTGATTACGAAATACTAAATATTCTGCCATTGTGATACAGAAGGAAAAAAGATACACTTGTGCTTAAATATGACATGCTTAATATTACGCTCCTCAGCTTATTATATTTACATAGGCTCCTTTTCCAGAGCAGTGCAAGGCAAGAGAGCTTTCTCTGGAAAATAAATGACTAGGTATGCCTAGAAAGGCATGCACTGGGGTACACCCATGTAAACCCTGCCTATAACCATTAATTGTGAACTTACAGTAGTAGACACACACATATGACAATGTACAGCACAGTGTGTTACCCAGATGAATCAGCATATTCAGTGTGTGGATCGACTTAACATTTTGCTGTTTCATTAAGATGTGAGTGAATTGCTCACTGGCCGTATAGCCTCAGATGCATGCAGCTGCAATCCGGTATTGTTTCAGTATGGTGCGCGCGCAATGACCGTGTCCATGGTGCTGAACGTTACGCGAGCATAGTACTGAAACAAGCATTGGTGTGCATGGAATATTAATGCTTTGAGCACATGCATCTTTCAGTGACCCAAAATAATTGAATATATCAAAATTTATGCGCCTTAAGAAAATATGTGGTTTATTCTTCAAAACTCAGGACGTGTCTTATCATGAAAATAATACTTCCTTGTCTGGAGAGCTTTAATGCAAAGCTGTCTTGAGAAAAATGACAAAATAACCATGCAAATCTATAGTATGCATCAGTCATTAAATGCACGCGCCTTAAAATAGTCATCAAAAATGCGCTTTTTTAAGAAAGCACGTGAGTTCTGTGATTTCTTTTGTGTGCATTAAAAATGACATTTCCCTGTGAAAGCTCAAATGTAATGACACACCAAACCAGCTCCAAAGCAACCTCACGCGCACCTCTTAGGATCTTTAAAAGCATGTGCCTTAAATGCATTTGCATTTTATATTTTGCATGCATTTAAATATTTCCCCGTCTAGAAAGCTCAAATGATCCTCCACTCCAGTTCAAATGGGGTTAAACAAAATGGGGTTTTGTTAAAATGCTTTTAACAAAAGCAATACTTCTTACCTTCTCTCTCACAAAGCTGGATGGCGTCCAGACTGAGATTCTTTATCATGTCCTCACACGGGCTCGTGGGGCTGCTGACACTGTGTCCCACGCGTGGAACCTCCATCATTGAGCTTCTAACGAACGATATTCCGGCAGTGAGAGTGACTGCAGTGCCGCAGGACAGATCTTCACTCCGCGCTCTCTCTGTCTCCCACGGGTTTCCACAGTGTGCTGCTGATGAGGGCTACGTCAGCACATCGTCACGGCCCCTCCATCAGAGCTGATCTCTCCTGCGACACCACAGTCAAGGGCAAAGAGCAGCCTCTCTCCAGTGACGTGTTCTACTGTAATTACACTTCCATATTCATATTTATATGGATATGGAAGTGTATCCATATGCATATAAATGGATATGGATGCCGCTCCGCTGCACCTGTGTAAGTACTGTGAAATACTAAGCTATTATTATTATTATTATTTTTGTGTGTGTGTGTGTAATTTTGATGTAGTTCACAGCTGATATTCAGTACAACAGCATGATTATGAGTATAACATTGCTGTATACAACAGTTCTATAAAATAATTCATATTGAGTAACTTACATTTCACACACAAGTTTGGCAATTTTTTTATTTATTTAAGTGAAAATAGTTACAAAACAACTTAAAACCTTGAGAAAATGTAGTACTGTGCAATTAATTGTATTGAATGTGCACTTACAGTCACAGTTTAAAAAATATTTTTAAAGAACTGTACTTTAAGATAATATAATATTAATTAAATGAAAAGTCACCTGGTAAGAGTACAGTTTCATGACTGATTCTTAACACACTGAAGTTCACTTTATGCAATAAAGAAGGATAAAAAACTTATAATTATAAGTTAATTATAATATAATTATTAATTATAAGTATAATTATAATGGGGCATATACGTGTGCATGAGTGCGAACACGAGCACCAGCACGAGCAATAAGTTGCTGGCTGCAGTTCACTTAACGGCCACCGGTGTCGCTAATAACACGGTTTTCTGATTTCTACAAATAGCCACTTTAAAGGCCTCAGTATCCTCTGGTGAAGGTTGTTTTTGTTCTTTGCTTAGATGTAAAAAGAAGTTCAAAATATGTGACCAGCAAACATCCAACACCACCCACGCTGCTGAAAGCGACGTTTAGATAATTATGTAAATGTGTGCTGCACGCTTTCCTTTTTAATAACAAAATGAACACACAACAAAAATAACGGATGAGAAAACAGCAGTTAAGAAAGAATTTTCTATGTGGATATGTTTGCACCATCTCTGCAGTTCGGCACTCCAGTAAAGTCACGTCAAGTTTATTTAAACAGCATTTTATACAATAGTATTAAACATGAAAAATCAGTGTCTTTCAATTAGAATTACAGCTTCAGTTTCTACTATGATGTGGCTTCCCAGTGCATTCATGTTTTTACTCGCGGACTGAAGAAATGAACTGGGGAAGATTTCCACATTAAGGAAGGCAGATAGTGCACATCTATTACATCATCACCATGGACCAATGCTAGTGAAAAGGTGTTTACCAACCGCTGCAAACTATTCCGGAAATTTCACTTTGGCAAGCTGTTTTGAACTCCCGAAACAAACTTCGTTTTGGCCTGATTTTGATGGAAATGACGTCACACCAGTTCATTCTTTGATTTAGCTTGAAGTATCAGTGTCTTCTTTTAAGGTATATTATAAGTACTTTTTTTTAAAAGTAAGTTAAAGTGTAGGCTACTTCTTTTTCACAAGGGAACAAAGGACTCATTTTAAAAGTATGTTAAATTGCAGGCTACTTCGATGAATTGATTAGGCTGTTCTTGCGTAACAGACTACTACTACTACTCGCTCTTTGATTACTCAGTTGTAATGGAATTTTTAGGAAAGATGAAATACTGGACATAACATGAGTTTTTCTTAATAAGTCGGGACACTAAAAATATAGCTGAAATACGGGACCGTCCCGGGAAAAACGAAAACAATAAATCTGTCATGATCATCAGCTGGAGTGCCCTTGACAGCCACCAGGGGGCACTCCCTCACAGACTTTTGCCATTCCATCAAAGACTACATCCCCCATAATCCTCTGCCCTGTTTCATCATCACTGATTGTCTACAGCTGTTACTCATTAGCCTCATTAGCTCATCCTTTATAAGTCATTCTTTGCCAAGTCATGTATATGTCTACTGCATTTCTAAGCCATTGTATTTGGTTTCTCCTGCATTTTGATTCTCTGCCTGTTCATTTGGATTTCTCTGTTTACCTCAGCCTTTTACTCAATGTTGCCAATTTAGCTATTTTGTCACTAGATTTAGCGACTCCCTCGCCCCTTTTGAGAACTTTTTCAAAAGCTTAGCGACAAATCTAGCAACTTCTTGGACAAATCTTGTCTAGATTGTTATATCGCTCACTGATAAATATATTTATATAAAACAGTGAAATTGCCATTATGATGTCATCTAGTGACATTTAGTGATCAGGTTTAGCTACTTTAAACTGGTAACACTGCCTGTACTCTGTTATTGTTTGGATTGTTTTTGTTTGTGTATGACCGTTTTCTGGTTTTGGACTACGAATGTGGATTACCCTTTCAATAAATACTACATTTGGATCCTCAGCCTTCGTGTCCTCGGAGCAGTTTCATGAAAATCATTGTTGTAGCCTATATGTTGTATATTTGTCAATGATTGTTTAAACCAAGACCAATATGAATATTTTTCAGGCCAGATGCAAAGCAAATTTCACTCCTGTATGACATGGTGCTGATTAACAAAATGTTCTCTGCACCTTTCTTAGGACTGTCAACATGAACGCATTAACACATGGAATTTGTTTACTTGTTAGAGCAATTAACTAATTTCCTTATACTTTATTGATTGCTCCCTTTATTTTATGTCTGGGTGAAACAAAAAATGATTTGGGCTTGGGGTAAATAGGCCTTTAGTGCAATTAAAAAAAACAAACATTTATGAATTGAGGGAAGAAGGAAATGCTTTTCTGTGGTAATTGACAACATGCCACAGATGATGTCAATAGAGCTTAAGTATTCATTCACCCTGAACATTCGGTTCTTCATTACAGGGATAGTGAACACCCAAAAAATGAAAATTCTGTCATCATCTACTCACCCTTAAAGGGTTAGTTCACCCAAAAATGAAAATAACATCATTTATTACTCACCCTCATATCGTTCTACACCCGTTAGACCTTCGTTCATCTTCGGAACACAAATTAAGATACTTTTGAACAAATCCGATGGCTCAGTGAGGCCTGCATAGAAATGGTACTTCCTCTCTCAAGATCCATAAAGGTACTAAAAACATATTTAAATCAGTTCATGTGAGTTCAGTGGTTCTACCTTAATATTATAAAGCGACAAAAATAACGTCTTTTTAACAATATCTAGTCATAGCCGATTTCAAAACACTGCTTCGGAGCGTTATGAATCTTTTGAGTCGAATCATTGATTCGGATCGTGTATCAGATCGCCAATCTGCTGAAATCACGTGACTTTGGCGCTCCAAACCACTGATTTGATTCATAAAGCTCAGAAGCTTCATGAAGCAGTGTTTTGAAATTGGCCATCACTAGATATTGTTAAAAAGTCGTTATTTAGTTTTTTTGGGCGCAGAAAAAATATTCTTGTCGCTTTATAATATTAAGGTAGAACCAATGTACTGACATGAGCTGATTTAAATATGTTTTTAGTACTTTTATGGATCTTGAGAAAGGAAGTACCATTGCTGTACGTAGGCCTCGCATCGGATTTAATAAAAAAAAAAAAAAAATGTAATTTGTGTTCCGAAGATGAACGAAGGTCTTGGGGTGGAGAATGACATGAGGGTGAGTAATAAATGACATTATTTTCATTTTTGGGTGAACTAACCCTTTAAGCCTGTAATGTAATGTATCATGTAATGTGTAACAATCTCAAACTGGAATCTAATACTGAAAGTGTTATCTAATGTAAATGATCTAGTGTTATCTTGTGAGCCTAGAGGAAAGCTACAAGTGTTTATTCTTCTCCTGGGCACACGGTGAACAGAACGGATTAACAGTGAATGAAGTGAAGTGAATTAAATATTTTGTTATGTAACAAGATTACAGCCCGTCTGCTTTCTTGTTGTCCCATTGGTATTCTGGTACACTTTGTCAACCAAATAACTTTGACTCTGGTAAAGGAGAGGATAAACTGCTGGATCTCTCTCTCATATACTCCTCTCTGAATAGGTGAAATCTATGGTTGTATTGTAATCAGTGCATAATAAAAGGAGTATAATGAAGGTACAGTGAAATAAACACTAACTAGGGAATATCCAAATGTTTTCATTACATTACATACAGTTCAGACATTAAAATATGAGGCACAGCTGATGGTGTTACATCATGGCATATTTATTCATCTAAACCAACACCATTGTAATAAAAGTATACATTTTTATCACTAGCCTACAGTATGTCTTAAAAGATTCCAAAAGGGGGTTTTCACAGTGATACTAGAAGAGCCATTTTTGGTTCCCCAAAGAACCTTTCAGTTTTTTGTTTTTTTTTTGTGTGAAGAACATTTAAAAAAATCTAAAGAACATTTTTCCACTATATAAGAACTATATTTTGAATGGAAAATGAAAAAAAAAGCAAATAACTGAGACCTACATACTAATACATCTTATAACATTTTATGCAGTTTGAACCACATTTTGCAGATTACGGCTTCAATGTGTAATCCCGAATCTACTATGCAGAGGAAACTATCAGTAAGCCATTTGTAGGTTGATTCCTCTCAAAAGTGTAACACTGTCTCTGTGTCACTTTCAAAACATGTACTACATCCACCATGTTGTCACTGTCATGTGACCTTTGGCATCAGTTGTGTCTCTTCAACGCCATTCACAAAACCTGTGACCTCATCAGATAGTAAAGCGTCCATCGACTGCACATATTTTATGAATAGCTATGAATTCAGACATATACTCAGCTCACGTACTGTTTTTCGCCTACTATATAGCATCAAAGTAGGTATAATCGGACACAGCTATTATTTGTTTGAGCATCCTGACCAATATTGGCTCAACCAATGGCATGAGTTTTGGGCGGGACTATCTGTTTTTCCAGCCAGCGGAAGAAAGGAAGAGTGTCTGTGATGCTTGTTTAAAAACAGTAATTTTTTGGTGATGCGTTTGGCGTAGAAATTATGCACTTCTACTCTGATTTAGGTTTTATCCTGCTTAAATATCTTTGCTCTGTTCATCACACTTTTGCTTATAATTGTCCTTGACTTTGCTATCATTCATGCACATAAACCCAAATCATTATATATGCACCTCTTGGAACAGTATCTTATCCTTGGAGCTGACCTCTTAAGTGGTGGCAGTATAAAGATATGAGCATTTTAGCCTAAAAGCATTAGGGTTTAGGAATGCTTTTAGTGTTAAAATTTCTAACTGTGCCCATAAAGCTTGAAACAAATCATTCACTTGGTTAAGTAGTTCAATAAACTGTGCAATACGATGTCGGATGAAGCAAAGTCACATGGTTGAATAGTCACACTATAGACGCTTTTCATTCAGATCAAACAGAAGAATGCACATCTTAATGTGTATTTTTGCTGCCAGCTGAACCAGGAACAGTGTGTGGTGATGTAACGCGGCTGGAGATCCAGTAGAGTCGTCATCAATCCCTGAGAGGGCAGATAATCCAGTACCCCCGACCTGCTAACCATTAATAATCTGCCAGTAGGGTCCTCCCCCCCCCCCCAGCGGAAAACCCAACACACCCATCCCCCTCTAACCATCCCTCCATACATAACTGATATTGCAACACAGGCTCACTGGAACATGTCTTTACCTACATTTTTATTCCACATTTTTCTTTTCAGAAAAAAAAATTTTTTTTTTTCAAGAATTACGTATTTCAATTAAAATTCGGTCAATTTGAATCCTTACATATTATTCATATGAATTAAGAATTTTAATTGAGTAAAAAAAGCTTAATAAAACTAAAATTAAACTTAAATTTAAACATATTTTCTTTTTTTTATTTATGAATACAAACTAAATTCTTCATTCCCTTGTTCTATTCAGATTTATACAAAATGTTGTATTAAGCTCTAGTTGTTTTTACTCATTTAAAATAATATTAATGTATAATATGTAAGGATTCTCAAAAATAAAGGTTGCACTACAAAAATATTATATATTATAAATATTTTAATAAAATATTTATATTATATATACATTTTATTTTCAACAAGTCATATTTTAAAAAGTAATATGTCCAAAAAAAAAAAAAAAAGGATTATTCAATTCAGTTTGATGGAATTTTACTAATTGAAATGCGTAAGGCTATATAATTTGAGTGTAGTTACTTTTTTTTAGCAAGTAAAAGCTTTTTTAAAATTGTAAAAATGTCCACCTTTCATGTCACTTGTCTTTTTGCTGTGGAATTGAGACTAAATGATAAAATAACTTTTATTTGCCTCTACAATAAAACTACAGAGATTTGATCATAAATTTTAGCATCTTGCGAACTGCAACTAACGGCAGCTCACCCCTCCCTTTCGTGTGATTTGAGAAGCTACGGTGGCCGTCTGGCCGACACAAGTCAAAGATGTCGTCGTTTGAGACAGCAGAGACGTTAGCCAGTCAAGCAATGAGGTTTCTTCTTCTAACAAAGAACGGTCTCTGCTTCTAATAAACCAGACGACTATACTACTATTTCTTCTTCGTAAGTATTTGATGCAAGCTGCCTCTAAAAACACAAACGATTTAGAAGAACAACAACATAATGATGAAACGCACTCTGTAGAGTGTTTGTCCATTTAGGGCTGCTGTAGAAACATACTGGTGCAAAATGACGACTTGACATGGAGTGGGGACCCGTGGTGTATGTAGATATAAATGGCTCATTCTAAGATAATAAAAACATAACGGTTCATTATGTAAGGTCTTTATAGAGAGAAACAGAGAAACAAGCGCGCAGCAATATTTGCTGCGTCCCAATTCGCCTACTTATACTACACTTAACACTTTTTATTCGTATTTTTAGTTCTAGTCGAATCCTCGTCCACAGCGCAATGTGTTATAGGCAATATTAGCCGTTAGAGTGTGCATGAATCTGCACTTTGAATTCTAACCGGAAAAAGTAGCCCATCCGGGTATCTTTGGAATACTCATTTCAACATACTACGATTTGGAACATACTAATTCTTATTTCGAATACTATTTAGGATGGATAGTATGTGAAGTGGGACGCAGCAATTGTCTTTGAACTTCCGTTTTTGCTGTAGCTCCTCCCGAATTTTACACATTACACCTTTAAGCGCACCGTTTCGTACCGAGCCGTCCCGTGCAGTGGAAAAGCGCCAAAAAGTGAGTCATACCGAACCGTACCATGCAGTGGAAAAACGCCATGTGCATTTAAATATCATCTTACTAAGACATTGTATTGGCTGATATATTGAATGACAACTGATATTTATATGCATTTTATGAAAGTATTCTGCTGTTATAAAGATCTCAATGATTTACATTTAAAACTCAGAATTCAAATAACATCATCAAATAACAATATTTGCAACAAATTGCATTTTGGCTCAGTTTGGATTTTTTCTCATCTCAGTATAACATGCTATGCATGGTCCATAAAACCCTGATGTATCAAATATGACAGAAAAACACATAAGTTGCAGGGAGTTCCATCAACTGTGCTGAAGCTCTATTGAAATGATTTGCTTCTGGTCACATGGTAAGGCTAAATATCTCCTCTTGTTTCTTGTAGTGTATTCACAATGCTGTACAGTATTTTCATCTACTGCCAAATGTGAGGGGAAGATGGCAGATGTCAAGACTTTATTATTATGCGGAGGAAAGAAACAACCACATGGAGCGACAGAGCCAGATACAGTAACAAAAGAGCCTGGATGTATGACAGCGATGTATTGTGGATCAGATAAGTTCAAGTGAGGTGTGTACACATACTCACATGACTATGTTGAAGGGCAGTGATTATGAGGCAGCGCTCTAATGTAATCTCTGCTGCAGTGAGGGGGTTGTGTAGCACACAGAGGACACATACATTTCTGACCTACTCTTTCCTGCTGTACAGTTACACAGCAGTTAATGTGTTGAGGGCTCTTACAGTGATAGAGGCCAGGCTAAAAAGAACACACTGACATATGCCATGGGTTTGTAGTGTAGTTCGAAGTGCAGGCTTCCGTGTTCTACGTCAGGACTTATTATTGGCCGGCTCCTGCATCAGCATCACACGCATGCGTCACGTGAACAGCGTCGACCAATACTGAACTGCCGTTCGGACATAAACACGGAAGCCTGCACTGTGTCACTACGTCAACTGCGTATGACAACAATTCAAATTGCAACCATATTGATTGACTTTTCATTGAACACCTTATACCTACTAAGATTCTGGGCCCTATTTTAATGATCTAAGCGCATTGTCTAAAGCGCAAGGCACAAGTGCACTTAGGGCATGTCCGAATCAACTTTTGCTACGCTGTAGCTACGGCGTAGGCTGTGTGTACCACGTATAGCCTATGACGAAGCCTGACGTGCACCTCTTCAAAAATCTAACAACGTGTCAATTCTACGCGGACCGCAAGCGCTGTGATCGGTCTGCTAGAACCCCTCCCTCAGGTAAAAAAACTGGCGCGGAGCAATCGGAGAAAAGCGAGCGTTTTCAACTGCCATAAAAATGGAAAAACGCTTTGTTTCAAGGGACATATGTAGTCATACTCCCAACAAAAGTCGTTACCTATTTGCCGCTTCTATTTGTAAGCTTTTCTGACAATGCATATGACAAGCTGCTTCTTCTTCGGTTTTTGCCTTGATACTCAACATGACCGCGGACACTGCCTACTAGTGGTCTGCATGCACGTTGACGCGGACAACAACGCAGGAGTATAAATGAAAACAGACGCATAGCTTACGGCGCAGGGGCTCCGGCGTAGGTCTGACGCAGAAGTATAAATCAGCCTTAAGGGGTGTGTTTTGGGCGTAACGTGCAATAAACCCTTTGTGTGCAATAAGCAGAGTGTACGCGCATATTACTAAATAATAAATAATAATAATAATAATAAAAAAAGACCAGGTTTCAGTTGGTCAGTGGCGCAGTCTATTTCAGTTGCCTCAAAATAGCAACACACCAACAATGCGCCTGAACACCTGGTTTTCAGACCAGCACGCCCATGGGTGCACAAATAGGCGCGAATGCATTTGCTATTTAAACAACGTAGCGCAGGACGTGAAAATGATAACTCTGTCGGGCTGAAACTAGCTAAAAATACTTGCGTCGTGCCTGGCGCTGCATTGCACCGGGTGTATGATAGGGCCCATAGCTTTGTGACTAACCCCGGTCTCATCTGAAACCACTTGATATAATGATAACCACAATGATTATATATATATATATATATATACAGTGGGTACGGAAAGTATTCAGACCCCCTTAAATTTTTCACTCTTTGTTATATTGCAGCCATTTGCTAAAATCATTTAAGTTCATTTTTTTCCTCATTAATGTACACATAGCACCCCATATTGACAGAAAAACACAGAATTGTTGACATTTTTGCAGATTTATTAAAAAAGAAAAACTGAAATATCACATGGTCCTAAGTATTCAGACCCTTTGCTGTGACACTCATATATTTAACTCAGGTGCTGTCCATTTCTTCTGATCATCCTTGAGATGGTTCTATACCTTCATTTGAGTCCAGCTGTGTTTGATTATACTGATTGGACTTGATTAGGAAAGCCACACACCTGTCTATATAAGACCTTACAGCTCACAGTGCATGTCAGAGCAAATGAGAATCATGAGGTCAAAGGAACTGCCTGAAGAGCTCAGAGACAGAATTGTGGCAAGGCACAGATCTGGCCAAGGTTATAAAAACATTTCTGCTGCACTTAAGGTTCCTAAGAGCACAGTGGCCTCCATAATCCTTAAATGGAAGACGTTTGGGGCGACCAGAACCCTTCCTAGAGCTGGCCGTCCTGCCAAACTGAGCTATCGGGGGAAAAGAGCCTTGGTGAGAGAGGTAAAGAAGAACCCAAAGATCACTGTGGCTGAGCTCCAGAGATGCAGTCGGGAGATGGGAGAAAGTTGTAGAAAGTCAACCATCACTGCAGCCCTCCAGCAGTCGGGGGTTTATGGCAGAGTGGCCCGATGGAAGCCTCTCCTCAGTGAGCAAACTGAGCAAAGGGTCTGAATACTTAGGACCATGTGATATTTCAGTTTTTCTTTTTTAATAAATCTGCAAAAATGTCAACAATTCTGTGTTTTTCTGTCAGTATGGGGTGCTGTGTGTACATTAATGAGGGGAAAAAATTAACTTAAATGATTTTAGCAAATGGCTGCAATATAACAAAGAGTGAAAAATTTAAGGGGGTCTGAATACTTTCCGTACCCACTGTATATATATATATATATATATATATATATATATATATATATATATATATATATATATATATATATATTTGATGCAAATTTTCCATTTCCTTAAAAAATAAAATAAAAAATTCACAAAGCTTTAAATGATTTGCTTACTTTGCATTGCCAGTAATGACTAGAGTAAAGCACAATTGATTACAGCTTGTGCATATTTAATTTACTGACATTTAAAGTCTATATCATTTGTGGCAAAATTGATCAGGAAAAGAAAGAAAGGTAAAACTTCTACTTTAAAAGGTCTACTTTAGACATTCCACTAACTAGAAGTAACTTTGCAACTACATGTTAACTAACTCTCAGTAGAGTATTAATAGACTGATGCTTAATATCTACTAACATTTTATTTTGATGGTCTAACAGACATTCTACTAGTAACTTTGCAACATGTCAACTTATTCTAACCCAAACCCTAACACCTAACCCTAACCTAGCAGTCTACTACAGTATACTAATCCTAATTAGTATTAATTAGTAGACATGTAGTTGCAAAGTTATAATTAGTAGATTGTCTGAAGTAGACCATTGGAATAAAGAGTAACCAAAAGAGAGAGAGAGAGAGAGAGAGAGAGAGAAAAAGATTATTGGTGTTGATTTCTATAATCTAAAATAGGATTCTCTTCAAGTTGTGAGTGACTGTGGAGATCAGCCGACGTTGGTTTGGGGCCCGTTGCATAATGGGAGGCATTTCACAGTGAACAGATCAGATCACCTCATATGACCTGTCTTCAGTCAGCATATGAAGGACACTGTCAGATGAGGAGGTGAAATGTTTCAGCTGGTTCTCTATTGATGTTTAAATCTAATATACACATGGTGGTTCGAGGTTTAATGCTGGTAAGGGATGCACTACGGCTTCTGAATGTAAATAAGGTGCATGAACACATAGAGAATGCAAAACAGAGGCAAAACACATGTGAGATGATGATACAGGCAGGGGAGGTGATGGATGAGATCCAAGTATATTGCAAATAAAATGTCGTTCCAGACCTATGTGACTTTTTTTCTTCTATGGAACACAAAAGACGGTATTTTGAAAAATGTCTCAGTATTTATTTATTTTTGTCCGCATAATAAAAGTCACTGAGGTCAATGATCGACTTCAATTGCATGGGCAAAACTAATTGAAACATTCTTCTTTGTGTTCCACAGAGAGAGAGAGAGAGAGAGAGAGAGAGAGAGAGAAAAAAGGTTTATTTTTAATTTGAGAAATGGAACTTATGAACAAACTGATGGTAAAAACATTTCACATACTGCTTTCATGCATTTCTACAAAACGTAATGTTAACAATAAACATGTTTATCAAGCATAAATGTTTAAATATTTCAAAATGACTGAAAATTGTATATATATATATATATACACACACACACACACACTGATATATAAAATAATGACAATATTATGGCTGCTGAGAGGTAATACATTACTCTTATGTACAAATGTGGTTTACTATTTTTGAATAAAGGAAAACTCATTAGCAGATGCAGATAAATAATAAACATAAAAGTAGTAGTTGAAAGTCAAGTTTGAGCAAATTCATGCCTTAGTGCCCCCTGTTGGAGAACAAACAACAGTAATGCATTTACATTAAAAGAGGCATAAAACACAGAACTCATCAGAAATCATTAAAATGGACAGAAATATAGTCTATTTATCAATGACTTAATTTTTTATGCTGTAAAAATAACACATTCTGGACCTAATAAAAATGAAGTTATTCTCTATTATGTGAAACCCAAAAAGACTAAACATTACTGTGAGATGTAATCTTACTCTTAATTATAATAAGCTAATGTAATAACATAATGTGAATTAATTAGTAATCATATAAATAACGCATTAAATTAATGGGTACAACAGCTAATTTCTCTTAAATATTATTGCAAAAGCATTTAAATTTCAACTGCTGAGCTCTGATATTGCTACAGGATTGATGATCTGTTTAGTGTATAGAAATCCATTTTATAGTTGAGCTCAAAATTCTCCTCAGCTTCTGAAAAGTATATAGTGACACTATGTAGTCTGTCCATCAACATGAACATAATGGATAAAGCTCTTTTGGTCCAGCTTAATATGAGTGCACATTCTAAATGAACAAATAATAAGTCGTTTTCCTTGATGTTTGTATCTGTTTATGAAAAGATGTCTGAATGTTGCTGAAGGATTTAGTTTTGTTGTGGTGAAATGGACACATTTCATCCTCCCAATAACCCTTGGACACTCTCTTCACATTATATCCATAATCCAGACAATGTGGCGAGATTCAAAAGCTGGAATGCAAGCTAGCCAGAGGAAAATGAGAATATTTTTCCTCTTGTTCCAGCCGCAAGCTGTCCTGTTCCATTTCCAATCCAGGCCCGATTTACAGTATCCGCAGAGATAATCCAGAAAAAACACAATCTAGCAAAATATCAAAACAGTTACACCCAGTTTTCAGACTTCCATGTGTGTGTGATTGAGTTTGTGTGTGTGTGTGTGTGTGTGTGTGTGTGTGTGCAAGCAAAGGATTTCAATGAGATCACTGACATATTTGTGACATACTGTAATCAGACAGAGGCTCATATAAGCTCTGGTATGACTGGGTGTGGTTCATCTCAAAACACATTTTACACAGTGTCCTAACCAGACGCGTCGCCGTGACGTGATAAAATGTAGGCCTATCTTTTCCATGTTAAATTATACATCGAGAATATTTGTCCTAACCAGCCGCGACACCTATTTGTGCGACGTCGTGGCGAACAGCAACAACATAGTAAATATGACAACGATAATCTCAGGTAATGATTATGTGCTTTATTTAATGTTAAAAGAATTTGATGTGAGTTTGAATATCATTTTACGTGACCTTTATAGCCATACTGAAAGCGACGGAATTCACCTCAGATATATGAAATTCAAACTGTGAACTCAGTGTGAACAAACAAGTGCATTCTTTTACAAATATTGTATCAGTACATCAGTATATATTTTAATAATGTTGAAATGGTGTTAATAAATTTGGTTATAGCCTATTTCTCTATTTCATTGCTAGTGCAGCGCGCTTTCAGAGAGAGCCCGCCCATACGCTCTTCTGATTGGCTGTGATTTTTGATTGATTTTATACAAGTATATCGCATATAAAATGTCGTTCCAGACCTATGTGACTTTTTTTCTTCTATGGAACACAAAAGACGGTATTTTGAAAAATGTCTCAGTATTTATTTATTTTTGTCCGCATAATAAAAGTCACTGAGGTCAATGATCGACTTCAATGGCAAAACTAATTGAAACATTCTTCTTTGTGTTCCACAGAGAGAAAAAAAAAGGTTTATTTCTAATTTGAGAAATGGATCTTATGAACAAACTGATGGTAAAAACATTTCACATACTGCTTTCATGCATTTCTACAAAACGTAATGTTAACAATAAACATGTCGCTTTATACCGAAAGCGACGGAATTCACCTCAGATATATGAAATTCAAACTGTGAACTCAGTGTGAACAAACAAGTGCATTCTTTTACAAATATTGTATCAGTACATCAGTATATATTTTAATAATGTTGAAATGGTGTTAATAAATTTGGTTATAGCCTATTTCTCTATTTCATTGCTAGTGCAGCGCGCTTTCAGAGAGAGCCCGCCCATACGCTCTTCTGATTGGCTGTGATTTTTGATTGATTTTGTCGCAGTCTGGTGTGGACAGACAGATTTCGTGTCGCTGGAATCTTATCGCATCACGTCTGGTTAACGCTAGTCTTTTTCCTCTCTACTGTCTGCCACTACATCCACTTTAGTCGGTCATTCACAGATGTTCATGCAACTAAAGAAGGAAATTAATTATTATGTAGGCCTATGTATTTTAAAATACACAAAGCTAGACGTCAGGCCCAAATGTAATGAGGATCATACCAACAGTAGTGGAACATAAAATGGAAAAGCTTTATTCTTTCATAACACCTTCAACTTATAAAGAACATTCAGCAATACCACATTTATGGCAATTATACAAATTTATGACCATCATCATTGAACATTACAATGGAGTATATTACAAAATCTGCGCCAAGCTCACAGAAAAGTCAATCCCAAGGCACTGGCCAACTAACGTACATTTGGAAGAATAATACTGGTTGATGTGCTTCACTGCTCTGTACATTTGTGCACTCATGATGTATGTAACCTCATAACCCAGAGGTTACGCATTTGACTTTGGTCAAAGATACTCAAAAATGTGCTGGCCACGTGAAGGCCATGTCAGAATATTAAGACGTCCCTTATTTTTCCCTCTTAGGGAGAGAACAAAACAATTCTACAAATGAATTACAATCGGTCTCTCACTATAGTAGCATTTGATGCATATAAAAGGCACTAATCTAAGATATATCAAAGTAGCAATTTACGGAAAACAAAGTCTATAAAATTAATTCACTTTAAAACAAAAACGAAAACAAGGAACAACCAATAAACCACAAAAGCGTATGTGCTTAAACAGAAACATTTAAACCTAAAATGGCAAAGTGATTCTTTGCATAGTCTGTTGCATTTTATTATTACTAATAATATTTTTAGGCTACACAGAGAGCTATTGTTTCACTCATTTGTCAGTCTCAATTTGATTAAAAAAACATCACAAACCATTACACAAATTGTTTGATTGGTTGATTGCTACTGTCTGTAAATTATCAAAGCAAACTACATAAAAAAAAAGTCTATAAACAATCATAATAAGACAATACACAAAATACAAACTTAAATAGTACCTCTATCACGTGTGAGGTACAAATTCAATGTACTTAAGAGCTAAATGGAAGTACTAAATATATACCGTACATGTAAAGATAAAGCAATGCACTGCGAGATTACTCTGTAAGTGGTACTTCCCAGTAAAACATTTGTACCTTTGAGAGATCGATAGTCTTCGATTACTTTGGAAAAGTTGTCAGTGCAAGACAAAAGGCACTTGGTGGTATCAATCCTTCGGAGTACATCTGGCAACATTCACAGCTTTAGATATAGTTAGAATTGAAAGACGTGCTTTGGAAATATCCGAAGAATACGAGAATACAACGAGCGCGTTGGGATAACGTAACAATGGTGAGAGAACATAGAAGTAAACAAGCCGCTTTAGACGATGTAGGAAGTCTAGAGCTCAAGAAAAGCAGCACAGACTTTGGTCGCGTGCAGGAGAAAAGCCGTAGATTAAGCCATGGTCAGCTCTGACAAGAATTCCAAGTGCGGTCAGTGAAGACTTGTGGTCTGTGGTGTTCAGGAAGGTGGTTGAAACAGAGCTGGTGTAATTTGCACTTCTGTCAGAGGCTAAAGAGAGACACTATTGAGAGAGCTACTACTGACAGGCCGACTCTAACCTCTAAAACCAACAGCTAAAGGGATAGCTTATCCAAAATAAAATTCTCCATGACTTCTTTCTTCTGCAGATACACAAAAGAAGATATTTTACAATGAAGGTTGTATTAGACCCCATAGAGTGAAACAGTTGGGTTCCAGTAGTAAATATTAAAGTAAAGTAATTTTTTTGATAAATTGTTTAAGATAGACCTATTGTGAGCTCCAATGTTGTTAACCGATGGTATATGATTTTGTTGAAGCATCTGTTTGCATTATTGTTCTTTGCATAATCGTAATTAATAGACAGTTTCCATGATATTGTGAAGAAAAGTCCACCAATCAGAGTCGCTACGAGCAAATCGTGCCAAAAGATCTCTTTAGCGCCGGCCCGCTTCGTGAAGCACCTCTCCCTAAAATAATTTAATGTTTGTATATATGTGAATATTTTGCAATAAACCTAAAATAGATGGGTTTCTATAAATATAATCATCAACATTAAATGTTTAGTTTTATATTTCACCATTGTTTTTAATCAGATTGTCATTCGCAATACTTCATAACATTGTAGTTCTCTCCTTTACTAAAGCTGTTAAGTACACAATCTAGTACCTTTGTTTTTTTGGCCAATTTTCAAATACCGTTTGGCTTCAAATTAAAGTTTGTAATGTTGTGATTCAATTTGTAGCTGTTTGGTTACGGATTATAACTCTTTAGCAAAGACTTTAAAAAAAAATCCCTATGGCAAAAATGAATGGAAAAAATACTTCTGGAACCAACGCTGTCGAAAAAATGAGCGAGAACTAATGCACTCTATTAACTTTCATTGTATGGCCAAAAACGGCTGAAACATTCTTTCAAATATCTTTTTTTGTGTTCCATAGAAGAACGAAACTGATACAGGAAATTATGGCATCATTTTTCTTTTTCTGTGAACTATCCCTTTAAGAGTAAACAACTTATAGGTTCAGAAATAATATATATAGACAATGTACAGTGGACTTTAGTTAGGGTAGACGTTATATTTAATTTGACCTAAATGAAAACAAGCCTGTGAGGGATAGACGTACACTATTTGTGTCAAATGCCATCTACTCTGACTAAGGTCCATCAGTAATAACAACAGGCTGGTGATTTCACTGTGGGGCAGCCTTGTGGGATGATATAAGATCCCCTTATGGATAATTTGTGCAGAACACTTTGGCTTGATATCCATTTAAGTGCTTTAAGTAAGATCCAAGCGCATCTAGTCAGGCGAATCTGTCCATAGACTAAGTATTTAGCATTTTTTAAAGTGCAAAGATTTAGTATGGCGAAGCCTAAGACAAGCATATAAATAAAAGTCTGCCTGCACCATATACAAGGACAGTGCAGGAGCTCCAATGTTCCTTCACAACATTTCCCTTCATTGTAACATGAGTACCATATTGCATAATGTACCATACTGCATATAATATTCAACAGTTCTTTGACCCTAAACCTCTGTTCCATGGACATTGTTTATTTGGCACAGTTTCAGAAGGTCCGGGTTTTGGTCCAGTACTTTATGTCAGGTTGGGAATGGGAATTTGTGCAGTTCAGGCCGTGTGTTGATGCATTGGCATGGGCTCACCAGCGCCCGCTCACACTGGCAATGTCTGTGTGGAACTGTCGTGGCAGTCGACCGCTGGCACCCCCTTCCAGGAACGAGGAGCGGATGTTGGGCGGCTCAAAGAGCTTCCTTCGGTTCTTGTTCAGCTCTGTCAAAACAAAGAGCTTAAATATACATTGTTTACACTGCATACATGCAAGTTAAAGTAGAGACAGATCTCAACTTTTAAGGGATTATCAAAAAAAAAGAAAGAAAAAGAAACCAATGTAGGGTAGAGATTTGGTTCGATGCATTGGTTTTGACTGGATATTTAGATGCGGAAGTTGCATTCAAAAGTGGAGGTAGATGAAAGCAAGCTTAAAGGGGCGGGGTTTAAAGGGATAGTTCACCCTTGAGATGTTCCAAACCTGTATAAATTTCTTTGCTCTGCTGTACACAAAGGAAGATATTTGGAAGAAAGTTTGTAACAGGACAGATCTCACCCCCATTGACCATTGTAGGAAAAAAAAAAATACTATGGTAGTCAATGGGGGGTGAGATCTGCTTGGTCACAAACATTCTTACAAATATCTTCCTTTGTGTACAGCAGAACAAAGAAATTTATACAGGTTTAAACAACTTGAGGGTGAGTAAATGATGACAGAATTTTCATTTTTTGGGTGAACTATCCCTTTAAGCAGACTAAATAATTGGAAAGTTCCTGCATACATCCCCAGAGAGAAGTAATTTTTATTGAAAGATCCAGCTATGACATTTTGATTACACATTACAAGGTCAAAACATTAAAAAAAAAACATAAAAAAAAAAAAGAAACATATGCACGGATGAATCATTCACAATAAGATCTATAACAGGCAGAAAATAGATGGCATAAATTTCCATTTAAAGGGGACCTATTATGCAAAATTCACTTTTGCATGGTGTTTAGACATAAATGTGTGTTGGCAGTGTGTGTACACAACCACCCTATAATGATAAAAGATATAATCCCCATAAATCATAAGCAATGTCTCAGAACAAGCTGTTTTTAGGTTCCTGGCAATGTGACGTCACATTAGTCACAGGCCCCGCCCACGAATGTTGACAGACACTGCCGTTTTAACATAGAACCGCCCTGAGCGAGTTCACAGCGAGTTGTACACAGTCCGCCATTGCTGCACTGACGAGAATGTCTCCCAAGCGTTCTAGCTGTTCTGTAGCTGAATGGATTAATCCACATAGCTCTCTCAAAAATCTGAGCCGCTGAAGACATGGTGGATTAATTTTGTTTCCGAAGAAAATGCTCCCTCAACTCTACCGAAATTTGTTTATGTCTGCGCGAATCATTTTACACCAGACTTTGTGAACGAATGTCAATACGAAGTGACAATACAAAACAGAGGTTGTGCTAAAAAGTTGTTACTCAAGGATAGATCAGTAAACTGTTTGTGATCCAGCTTACAGTCTCCAGAGTGATACTAGATACAGCAGTAATGAAGGTGAGAGCACTTTATTACAGTTCATCGGAGTTGTTTTACGGATATAAAGCTAACCAGTTTATTAAGCACCACCCGAAAAGGCATAAGGTCTGTGTACATTGCTGTGTATGTTGATGATAATGCAAGAGAGAGAGAGAATTTATGGATAATATTTTAATGCACACTTGCACTGTGTTTTATTAAGCACTCACAGTGATTTTCTAGAGTGAAGACAGACGCTTCATATTTTGTGTGAAGTACAATAAACGTTATAAATCTCATCGGTAAACTGGCTTGTACTAATATAGTGGATAAAAACAAGAAGATAATATAAGTTATAATCGTAATTGAACTAAACTATACCTGTTCTATCTCCATGCAGCATATATTCGCAATTTCTGACATTAGTGCGTCCTGACTGAATCCTGTCACCGGAGAATCAGCTCTTGAAGCCCCGCCCTCTTAGGCCGAGCGCAGCAACTCATTTGCATTTAAAGGGCACACACTGAAACAGCGCGTTTTTGCTCAACCCCAAAAAGTGGCAATTTTAACATGCTATAAAAAAAATTATCTGTGGGGTATTTTGAGCTAAAACTTCACATACACACTCTGGGGACATCAAAGACTTAGTTTACATCTTTTTACATTTTTTTTTGTTTATCTTAACATTCTGATCGTATGTGCTTTATGAGCAGGCCTATTTGCAGTGTGTTTCTCTATTTGCATGTGTTGTGGACTTTTGCAATGTGTTTCTGTATTTGCATGTGTTGTGAACTTTTGCAATGTGTTTCTGTATTTGCATGTGTTGTGAACTTTTGCAATGTGTTTCTGTATTTGCATGTGTTGTGGACTTTTGCAATGTGTTTCTGTATTTGCATGTGTTGTGAACTTTTGCAGCGCGTTTCTGTATTTGCATGTGTTGTGGACTTTTGCAGCGTGTTTCTCTATTTGCATGTGTTGTGGACTTTTGCAATGCGTTTCTCTATTTGCATGTGTTGTGGACTTTTGCAGCGTGTTTCTGTATTTGCATGTGTTGTGAACTTTTACAGCGTGTTTCTCTATTTGCATGTGTTGTGGACTTTTGCAATGCGTTTCTCTATTTGCATGTGTTGTGGACTTTTGCAATGTGTTTCTCTATTTGCATGTGTTGTGGACTTTTGCAGCGTGTTTCTCTATTTGCATGTGTTGTGGACTTTTGCAATGCGTTTCTCTATTTGCATGTGTTGTGAACTTTTGCAGCGCGTTTCTGTATTTGCATGTGTTGTGAACTTTTGCAATGTGTTTCTGTATTTGCATGTGTTGTGAACTTTTGCAGCGCGTTTCTGTATTTTCATGTGTTGTGGACTTTTGCAATGTGTTTCTCTATTTGCATGTGTTGTGGACTTTTGCAATGTGTTTCTCTATTTGCATGTGTTGTGGACTTTTGCAATGCGTTTCTCTATTTGCATGTGTTGTGGACTTTTGCAGCGTGTTTCTGTATTTGCATGTGTTGTGAACTTTTGCAGCGCGTTTCTGTATTTGCATGTGTTGTGGACTTTTGCAGCGTGTTTCTCTATTTGCATGTGTTGTGAACTTTTGCAATGTGTTTCTGTATTTGCATGTGTTGTGAACTTTTGCAGCGTGTTTCTCTATTTGCATGTGTTGTGAACTTTTGCAATGCGTTTCTCTATTTGCATGTGTTGTGAACTTTTGCAGCGTGTTTCTCTATTTGCATGTGTTGTGAACTTTTGCAATGCGTTTCTCTATTTGCATGTGTTGTGAACTTTTGCAATGCGTTTCTCTATTTGCATGTGTTGTGGACTTTTGCAATGTGTTTCTGTATTTGCTTGTGTTGTGAACTTTTGCAGTGCGTTTCTGTATTTGCATGTGTTGTGAACTTTTGCAATGTGTTTCTGTATTTGCATGTGTTGTGGACTTTTGCAATGTGTTTCTCTATTTGCATGTGTTGTGAACTTTTGCAGCGTGTTTCTCTATTTGCATGTGTTGTGAACTTTTGCAATGCGTTTCTGTATTTGCATGTGTTGTGAACTTTTGCAATGCGTTTCTGTATTTGCATGTGTTGTGAACTTTTGCAGCGCGTTTCTGTATTTGCATGTGTTGTGGACTTTTGCAGCGTGTTTCTCTATTTGCATGTGTTGTGAACTTTTGCAATGCGTTTCTCTATTTGCATGTGTTGTGAACTTTTGCAATGCGTTTCTCTATTTGCATGTGTTGTGAACTTTTGCAGCGCGTTTCTCTATTTGCATGTGTTGTGAACTTTTGCAGCGTGTTTCTGTATTTGCATGTGTTGTGAACTTTTGCAATGTGTTTCTGTATTTGCATGTGTTGTGAACTTTTGCAGCGCGTTTCTGTATTTGCATGTGTTGTGAACTTTTGCAATGCGTTTCTCTATTTGCATGTGTTGTGAACTTTTGCAATGCGTTTCTCTATTTGCATGTGTTGTGAACTTTTGCAATGCGTTTCTCTATTTGCATGTGTTGTGAACTTTTGCAGCGCGTTTCTCTATTTGCATGTGTTGTGAACTTTTGCAATGTGTTTCTCTATTTGCATGTGTTGTGAACTTTTGCAGCGCGTTTCTCTATTTGCATGTGTTGTGAACTTTTGCAATGCGTTTCTCTATTTGCATGTGTTGTGAACTTTTGCAGCGCGTTTCTCTATTTGCATGTGTTGTGAACTTTTGCAGCGTGTTTCTGTATTTGCATGTGTTGTGAACTTTTGCAATGTGTTTCTCTATTTGCATGTGTTGTGAACTTTTGCAGCGCGTTTCTCTATTTGCATGTGTTGTGAACTTTTGCAGCGCGTTTCTCTATTTGCATGTGTTGTGAACTTTTGCAATGCGTTTGTCTATTTGCATGTGTTGTGAACTTTTGCAGCGCGTTTCTGTATTTGCATGTGTTGTGGACTTTTGCAATGTGTTTCTCTATTTGCATGTGTTGTGAACTTTTGCAATGCGTTTGTCTATTTGCATGTGTTGTGAACTTTTGCAGCGCGTTTCTGTATTTGCATGTGTTGTGGACTTTTGCAATGCGTTTCTCTATTTGCATGTGTTGTGGACTTTTGCAGCGTGTTTCTCTATTTGCATGTGTTGTGGACTTTTGCAATGCGTTTCTCTATTTGCATGTGTTGTGGACTTTTGCAATGTGTTTCTCTATTTGCATGTGTTGTGAACTTTTGCAGCGTGTTTCTCTATTTGCATGTGTTGTGAACTTTTGCAATGCGTTTCTGTATTTGCATGTGTTGTGAACTTTTGCAATGCGTTTCTGTATTTGCATGTGTTGTGAACTTTTGCAGCGCGTTTCTGTATTTGCATGTGTTGTGGACTTTTGCAGCGTGTTTCTCTATTTGCATGTGTTGTGAACTTTTGCAATGCGTTTCTCTATTTGCATGTGTTGTGAACTTTTGCAATGCGTTTCTCTATTTGCATGTGTTGTGAACTTTTGCAGCGCGTTTCTCTATTTGCATGTGTTGTGAACTTTTGCAGCGTGTTTCTGTATTTGCATGTGTTGTGAACTTTTGCAATGTGTTTCTGTATTTGCATGTGTTGTGAACTTTTGCAGCGCGTTTCTGTATTTGCATGTGTTGTGGACTTTTGCAATGCGTTTCTCTATTTGCATGTGTTGTGGACTTTTGCAGCGTGTTTCTCTATTTGCATGTGTTGTGGACTTTTGCAATGCGTTTCTCTATTTGCATGTGTTGTGAACTTTTGCAGCGTGTTTCTCTATTTGCATGTGTTGTGAACTTTTGCAATGTGTTTCTGTATTTGCATGTGTTGTGAACTTTTGCAGCACGTTTCTGTATTTGCATGTGTTGTGGACTTTTGCAATGTGTTTCTCTATTTGCATGTGTTGTGGACTTTTGCAGCGTGTTTCTCTATTTGCATGTGTTGTGGACTTTTGCAATGCGTTTCTCTATTTGCATGTGTTGTGAACTTTTGCAATGCGTTTCTGTATTTGCATGTGTTGTGAACTTTTGCAGCGCGTTTCTCTATTTGCATGTGTTGTGAACTTTTGCAGCGCGTTTCTCTATTTGCATGTGTTGTGAACTTTTGCAATGCGTTTGTCTATTTGCATGTGTTGTGAACTTTTGCAATGTGTTTCTGTATTTGCATGTGTTGTGAACTTTTGCAGCGCGTTTCTGTATTTGCATGTGTTGTGGACTTTTGCAGCGTGTTTCTCTATTTGCATGTGTTGTGAACTTTTGCAATGTGTTTCTGTATTTGCATGTGTTGTGAACTTTTGCAGCGCGTTTCTGTATTTGCATGTGTTGTGGACTTTTGCAATGTGTTTCTCTATTTGCATGTGTTGTGGACTTTTGCAGCGTGTTTCTCTATTTGCATGTGTTGTGGACTTTTGCAATGCGTTTCTCTATTTGCATGTGTTGTGAACGTTTGCAATGCGTTTCTGTATTTGCATGTGTTGTGAACTTTTGCAGCGCGTTTCTCTATTTGCATGTGTTGTGAACTTTTGCAATGCGTTTGTCTATTTGCATGTGTTGTGAACTTTTGCAATGTGTTTCTGTATTTGCATGTGTTGTGAACTTTTGCAGCGCGTTTCTGTATTTGCATGTGTTGTGGACTTTTGCAGCGTGTTTCTCTATTTGCATGTGTTGTGAACTTTTGCAATGTGTTTCTGTATTTGCATGTGTTGTGAACTTTTGCAGCGCGTTTCTGTATTTGCATGTGTTGTGGACTTTTGCAATGTGTTTCTCTATTTGCATGTGTTGTGGACTTTTGCAGCGTGTTTCTCTATTTGCATGTGTTGTGGACTTTTGCAATGCGTTTCTCTATTTGCATGTGTTGTGAACTTTTGCAATGCGTTTCTGTATTTGCATGTGTTGTGAACTTTTGCAGCGCGTTTCTCTATTTGCATGTGTTGTGGACTTTTGCAGCGTGTTTCTCTATTTGCATGTGTTGTGAACTTTTGCAATGCGTTTGTCTATTTGCATGTGTTGTGAACTTTTGCAGCGCGTTTCTGTATTTGCATGTGTTGTGGACTTTTGCAATGTGTTTCTCTATTTGCATGTGTTGTGGACTTTTGCAGCGCGTTTCTGTATTTGCATGTGTTGTGGACTTTTGCAATGCGTTTCTCTATTTGCATGTGTTGTGGACTTTTGCAGCGTGTTTCTCTATTTGCATGTGTTGTGGACTTTTGCAATGCGTTTCTCTATTTGCATGTGTTGTGGACTTTTGCAATGTGTTTCTGTATTTGCATGTGTTGTGGACTTTTGCAATGTGTTTCTCTATTTGCATGTGTTGTGAACTTTTGCAATGCGTTTCTCTATTTGCATGTGTTGTGGACTTTTGCAGCGTGTTTCTCTATTTGCATGTGTTGTGAACTTTTGCAATGCGTTTCTCTATTTGCATGTGTTGTGGACTTTTGCAGCGTGTTTCTCTATTTGCATGTGTTGTGGACTTTTGCAGCGCGTTTCTGTATTTGCATGTGTTGTGGACTTTTGCAGCGTGTTTCTCTATTTGCATGTGTTGTGGACTTTTGCAGCGCGTTTCTCTATTTGCATGTGTTGTGAACTTTTGCAGCGCGTTTCTGTATTTGCATGTGTTGTGAACTTTTGCAATGCGTTTCTCTATTTGCATGTGTTGTGAACTTTTGCAATGCGTTTCTCTATTTGCATGTGTTGTGAACTTTTGCAATGTGTTTCTCTATTTGCATGTGTTGTGAACTTTTGCAATGCGTTTCTCTATTTGCATGTGTTGTGAACTTTTGCAATGTGTTTCTCTATTTGCATGTGTTGTGGACTTTTGCAATGCGTTTCTGTATTTGCATGTGTTGTGAACTTTTGCAATGTGTTTCTCTATTTGCATGTGTTGTGGACTTTTGCAGCGTGTTTCTCTATTTGCATGTGTTGTGAACTTTTGCAATGCGTTTCTCTATTTGCATGTGTTGTGAACTTTTGCAATGCGTTTCTCTATTTGCATGTGTTGTGAACTTTTGCAATGTGTTTCTCTATTTGCATGTGTTGTGAACTTTTGCAATGCGTTTCTCTATTTGCATGTGTTGTGAACTTTTGCAATGTGTTTCTCTATTTGCATGTGTTGTGGACTTTTGCAGCGTGTTTCTCTATTTGCATGTGTTGTGAACTTTTGCAATGCGTTTCTCTATTTGCATGTGTTGTGGACTTTTGCAATGCGTTTCTCTATTTGCATGTGTTGTGGACTTTTGCAATGTGTTTCTCTATTTGCATGTGTTGTGGACTTTTGCAATGCGTTTCTGTATTTGCATGTGTTGTGGACTTTTGCAGCGTGTTTCTGTATTTGCATGTGTTGTGAACTTTTGCAATGTGTTTCTCTATTTGCATGTGTTGTGAACTTTTGCAATGCGTTTCTCTATTTGCATGTGTTGTGGACTTTTGCAATGTGTTTCTCTATTTGCATGTGTTGTGGACTTTTGCAATGCGTTTCTGTATTTGCATGTGTTGTGAACTTTTGCAATGTGTTTCTCTATTTGCATGTGTTGTGAACTTTTGCAGCGTGTTTCTCTATTTGCATGTGTTGTGGACTTTTGCAATGCGTTTCTCTATTTGCATGTGTTGTGGACTTTTGCAGCGTGTTTCTCTATTTGCTTGTGTTGTGAACTTTTGCAATGCGTTTCTCTATTTGCATGTGTTGTGGACTTTTGCAATGCGTTTCTGTATTTGCATGTGTTGTGGACTTTTGCAATGCGTTTCTCTATTTGCATGTGTTGTGAACTTTTGCAGCGCGTTTCTGTATTTGCATGTGTTGTGAACTTTTGCAATGCGTTTCTCTATTTGCATGTGTTGTGAACTTTTGCAATGCGTTTCTCTATTTGCATGTGTTGTGGACTTTTGCAATGCGTTTCTGTATTTGCATGTGTTGTGGACTTTTGCAGCGTGTTTCTGTATTTGCATGTGTTGTGAACTTTTGCAATGTGTTTCTCTATTTGCATGTGTTGTGAACTTTTGCAGCGCATGTATTGTCAAACTGATGAAGATGTTTTCTTTATTTGCTGGTGTTTTTTCTATTTGCATGTGTTTTCTTCATTTGCAGCGCGTTGAGCTCTCTCGGCCACCGTACTTCTGGTTCCTTTGTCCTGAAGTCAATGTGTTTTTTGAATGTTTTTTTTTTGGTTGTATGCCTGAAATAAGGTCTGGTTACCACAAGCTCAAGATATTTTCACGCTTTATATAATTTATCAGTCATAGCCCCTTGGAAGCTTTTACTTGTCTTGAAAAAGGCAGTTGCTAATAAGTGGCTAAATGGGACTGCAGAGGTTGTCGGGGACATTAAACATCATCACACCGAACAGGAAAACAATCTATTTTTGCACTTAGTTTGTCACATTCTGATGCATTGTCTTAATAAATTGGTAAAAATAAGGGTATACTACCTTAAAATGCCACCTATGTTGACAGCTCACTAAGTTTTGGGCAGCTCCGAGTGTTCGCGCCATGTTTTTTTTTTGGGATGACAGATCTTATTTACGTAGGTGGGCTTGACAATGCCAATGTTGCCTTTTTTTTGCTGTAGAGGACACAAGCAAAAGAGGACATTTCTCTCCCTGGGACCAAACTTGCATCAGCCCAGTAAGATTGTATTCTGGCATCTGAGGTCAGTCAGAGAAATAAACACAGACCTGCAGTCATTTCCTGTCCTCCTCGTTCCTCTGCACTTTGGAATCCCATCTGTACCATAATTTCACTTTTAACAATGAAAGGGCTACCTCAACCTCAGGCTTTGTATTTTATTCTCAAACCACGGGGCTGATAAAACAGGAACAATGTTTTTGTTTTAATAAATATCCTTGCCAGACTGCAGGAAGTCATTATGGTTATCTAGCAGTGGGTGGTCGAAATATATCACAGATGTTCTAGATGTCTAATGGCCAAGCTTGTCACTTACACTTGCTGTCATGCTAGGATGTGGACAGTCAGTCAACCCTGGCCGGTTATGTAAGTAGAAAGCCAAATCCAATTTCATCTCTGACACCTCAATAAATCATAACCGTAATCCCAAAACCCTGCAGCTGTCCAAATTACTCAAAGCTATTAAAAAGGAAAATCTTGCTTGGCATGTTGTGTCCATCAGATATAACAGTTAACGTTCTCTTGGTTGGTACCAAGTTGATACTAAACTTTCGGTAACACTTTATTTTAAGGTGATGCAGTTACAGAAATGACATGTACTTACTATAGTGATAACAGTAAAGTATGCATATCTACAAGCAACTAACCCTAAACCAAACCTTTACCCTATAGTAATTACATGTAGTTAATGACTATTACCAAAGTCCATTTAAGGCAAGTCATTTCACTCGGCGGCCATCTTTGAAACGCCTCTCAGGGCAGCTATATCCATCTTTTCATATCTAAAGTCTTTGCTATTACTCAGTACTTTTGCGTAATTACACTGTAACAACGTCACCTTAAAATATTTTTTAATTTTTAAAATAATTTTGCACCTCTGCTCTCTGACTAAGGTGGCTGCTTTTCAACAATCAAATGAGCATTTGTGTGGTTTTTCTGTGATAAGTGCTTATGGTAATGTTGCTGTGCACATTACCATTCAATTGAACTTCTTGGTATTAAAATGTAAATTTGTTGATTTTCAACCCGCTTTGTACTGTTACAATGTCAGTAGTATATGTCTACTCTATAAACAGCATTATAGAGCATATGGTAAAAATGGAACACTACGGCAACAGCGTTCTTACCTGTACATGACAGCGTTTTGTGTGGAGTTCCTCAGGGTTCTATCCTGGGACCAATTTTACTTTTCCTTTATATGCTTCCCCTAGGTTCTATATTTGAGAAATTTGAAATTCACTATCATCTGAATGTGGACGATTCTCAAATGTATTTATTTATTTATTTATTAATACTGAAACATGGGCATAAATGTGCCATTCAGTCCCTGCGTGAATGTTTGACAGAGGTTAAGTGCTGGTTGGCGAATAACTTTCTCCATCTGAATGAGGATAAGACAGAGATGATTTTATTTGATAATAAGGGGTGTGTAGAGGATGTTTATGACTGCCTGGGGTTGTTTCCTGGGAAAAAACTGTCTAGCGTGAGAAACCTTGGTGTCACTTTTGACTCTGAGCTTAAATTTGGCCTGCAAATCAATGCTGTTTTTAAGAATATTTTTTTCCATCTTAGATTAATATCTAAATTGAAGTCTATCCTCTCTTTTGAAGATATGGAGAAGGTTGTTAATGCCTTTGTGTCATGCCGCTTGGATTACTGTAATGTGTTGTGTCTGGGTGTGAGTCAGGCCTCTCTCTCGTTTGCAGCTTGTTCAGACTTTTTTAATGGGTACTAAGAAGAGAGAGCATGTTACTCCTGTGGTACACAAACTGCATTGGTTACCCATATGATACAGAATTCATTACAAAGTGTTGTTGTTTGTTTTTAAGGCTCTGCATGTGGTGTTGAAAGTGCTCTATAAATAAAGTAAAGTAGAGTTGAGTTGAAAGTTTGCTTTAAAAAACTGGAAACTGAAAGTAACTCACTCCCGCTAAACGTTTAACTATTGTACCCGGGAACAATACAAGTTGACATCATTATGACTAAAAGTTTGCCAAGAAGTATTTCCTACTAAAGCAAGTGCTATTTGACACTGATAAGCATTATCGGAGCAGACTGATGGGAGTGGCCTCGGTAAGTAATGCCCAGTGCATTATGGGTGTTAAAGTTTTCTTATTTGGCAGTTTTTCTAGTCAGGTAGCACCGATTTCATTTTTTTTCACCTTTCTACTGTATAGGCATTTCACTTTTGCTGTGGAATCAGGAAATATATAGAGAATCCTGAAAGGTTACTGGTAATAGTATTGTGACAACTGACCTGAGATGGCCAACAGCATTTTTCTGCGAGCTCCGAATGTAGTGATGCCGAGCTCTTTCAGGTCTTGATCGGTCAGCGTGAGGAATGTCTGAAGGTCAATCTGATAAAAAGACAGAAATTGTATTTTTGGTTTGGACTTTCAGAAAACAAATTAGTGTGGTCAGAAAGACATATTCCAGAATCAAACCTGCATCTGAGAGTGCATGTGCACTGACCACTGTACTCTTTCTCTAACATTATAATCATATGTTTACAAGATAAAAGCCAGAACCATACTTTGGACTCCACAGTGTTATCTCTGGCATCTTGAAATATAGGGAATCACAGAAATATCTTCTGGCTTTTCTAAGGCTTTCAGTTCTGTGCTGGAAGTTGCGTCATTGTAACCTTAGGCCAGTTTCAGACAGTATATGCAAATGACATAGAGCTGTCACACTGGCTGTGGCTCTACACAAAACAAAGTCATTTCTGGGTTATTATATTGAGTATTTCTTTTAATAAAAGACATAAATTATAAAACTGGAGTTGGTCAGTTATAAATATTACAAACCTAACTCATGAAATCTAATATGAGATGGAACATTTACATCCAAATTGTTCAGATTCATTACGTGTGGAACTTGCATTAAACCTGACAGATGTGTTTATCCAAAAAATGAGTTAGCTGTTCACTCCAGTATTTCATATTGCTTCATAAAAGACTGCCAAAGACTGTGTTGATAAATAGGTTTAAAGTGCCTTCTTAAGCTAAAATAGGCTAAGCGCCGAAAGACATAAGACACCTCCCGGTGACAGAAATCATCTAAAACTCATTTACGTGCTCTCATATCAAACAGCAACATTAATAGAGAAGATATCGGCAGCCCCGTCTGTACCTCCTGCTGTTGGAAGACGTCTGTATACTTCCCGAGGCCAAGTTTACTGAAGAGCTCAGGCAGATCAGATCCTTTGAAAGATGTGTTGAGATTACAGCCGTTAGTTCCCGTCACTGACGAGATGCAGTCCATGTAGTTGCTGCTGCTTAGGTAGTGCTCTATCCCAAAATACATGAAAAATAGTTACCAGTGTTTACCAGGTTACCAAATTGTACACCTAAAGGGTTAGTTCATCCAAAATTTCTGTCATTAATTACTCACCCTCATGTCGTTCCAAACCCGTAAGACCTTCGTTCATCTTCAGAACAAAAAATTAAGTTATTTTTGATGAAATCCAAGAGGTTTATTTTATCCCCCATAGAAAGCAATGTAATTACCACATTCAAGGTCCAGAAAAGTAGTAAAGACATCGTTAAAATAGTCAACGTGACTATAGTGGTTCAACCTTAATGTTATGAAGTGACGAGAATACTTTTATGCAAAAAAAAAAACAAACAAATATAACGACTTCATTAAACAATTCCTTCTCTCGTCTCCTACGCTGTTTATGTTGTACAGACAGTGCAGGCTTCCGGGTTCTACATCAGAACACCAACTCAGTATTGGCCGGCTCCTGCATCAGAATCACACGTATGCGTCGTGCTGCTCACGTGAACAGCGTCGGCCAATACTGAGCCGGCATTCTGACATAAAACCCGGAAGCCTGCACTGTCCATGGACCTACTTTTCTGGACCTTGAATGTGGTAATTACATTGCTTTCTATGGGGGATAAAAAAAAAAAAATCTCTCAGATTTCATCAAAGATATCTTTATTTGTGTTTTGAAGATCAACAAAGGTCTTACGGGTGTGGAACAACATGAGGGTAAATATTAATGACAGAAATTTCATTTTTGGGTGAACCCTTTAAACTAATGAGCTGGCTACCAAAATAGTATTTTAAGGCTTGTTTTGGCCACACTGTATTCACACCCTCGTGAAAAAGAAGTGCGCTTAATTTTATTTAATGTGCACTTGAAGTGTGCTTCAAATATTAAAAAGTATTTTTTTTAAACTGTACTTCCAGATAATATATTACTTATAGTACAGATTACAGATTAGTAAGGAAGTACAGATTTACTTTCAAGAACATTTTAAATCATTATGTTTAATAATCTTTTGTTGTGATTTAAAGTACACTTATTTTGATGTGCTGACCAGCTAATGTAAAATACTTGATTTGTAATTTAATTTGAACTGCAATGTGTTTTTCCCTGTTACATTCAAAGTAAATACATTTTAAATGCACTAAATTGCAATTTGTGTAATTACAAATATATTTATATACCAATTTATATACCAAACAACCAAACAAGTTTCAGTAGAAATTACATTCATTTACATTTTAGTTTACCATAAACGCTTGTCAGTACATTCGACAGTACACTTTAACCATATTTAAAAGACACTAGAATTATGAAGTTATACATAAATATGTACAGTCGCACGTAAAGGCACAATATGTACGATTTTTAGATTAAAATATCCAAAAAACACTAGAACAGTGTTATATATTTTGTTAACTTGTGCACTTACATTAACATTTCCAACAATGTGTAAATCCAGAGAAATCAGCAATTTTAATCAGGACACGGACGTGTCATTTCATCGCCTGTCAATGACTTCATATCTGCATTACTACATTTCCAGTTTTACTTTCGTAGAAACCATGGAAACACCATGTTTTTTATTAGACAGGTGAGCAACTGTTTGGATACATTTATCAACAGAAAATGAATCATTGTTATATAGCTCAACACGGTTAGTCTTATTGTTTGAATCGCTCGTTTTCTTGATTTACCATGAGTACCATGTTTTTACCATGCCTCAGAGACAACACCATGTTGTCAAGTGGCTACAATATATTTTAAAATTGTCATTTAGCAACACAAGCCATCCAGTTTTTATTAATATTCTTATATCTAGATTAGATGTGCAACAAGTCTCTCATAGCAGTTTTATTTTCGTAATTGCAATGGTCAGCCATAAGTATTTGAAAACATATGCCTTTTATTTTGTCACATTATTACAGTCACATTGACTGAAGAACACACCTGTTTTGTTCTGCTTCCTTTTGGGGCTGATGGGAGAGGGGAAGTCGCTGTGTGTCGGGAGCCCGCTCCCATTTCTTTCCCTCCAGTTATCCGAGTCACTGCCACTCGCCATGCCCTCTCTACTGTTGGACCGGGACAAGGCCAGAGGCGACCCCTTATAAAAATACATATCATATCACTGATCATGTTTATTCCACTAAAATCCTGCAGTGATGCATCATTAGAAAATAATAATAACAGGTATTTCCAGAGCTAATAGACATCAGTGAGAACGCACCGGATGAACTACAATCAGCATAGATCAATTAATAGGAGACGTATGCTTATCCCATCTGCTGGAGAGGTTGACTTTACCTCATATGTAGTTGACATGGTAGGTTTATAAGACACATGGTTCGCCCTGCGCAACTCCTTAATAGTTTCTGCAGGCATAGACTTTGAGAAGCCCAGACCGCTCCATGTGTTAGTGGGGGTACGGACCTCCGTCACCACTGGCTTCTTTAACATGGCTGAAAAGAGAAACACAGAAGATGCATTTAAACAACTTGATAGATGTCAAGCGGAAGTCACTGCCTATGCATCACACTTTATTCAGAATTAAGCATTTTATTATCATGAAGAATTAGGCCTATGTCATATTTCAGCCCTAAATAGAAAAAAAAAAAAAAAAAAAGATTTATAATTATAAAAAAATTATAATTTACAACATATATTTATTTTATAGTCCATTTTTATAGTTAAATAGTTAACAATTACATTATATAAATATATATATATATGGTAACACTTTATTTTAGGGTCTTTTAACTAGTTGCTTATTAGCATGCATATTACTAGAATATTGGCTATTTATTAGTACTTATTAAGCACATATTAATGCCTTATTCTGCATGACCTTATTCTACATTTTTAATCCTACCCAATACCTAAAATTACAATTACCTGTATACAATAAAGAGAATGATGGGGAGAAATTGTGAGGCAATTGTCATGACAATTTCGCAACACAAAAAATATTTAAAAAAAAGCTTGATTTTTTCCATTATATATATATATATATATATATATATATATATATATATATATATATATATATATATAGTCAGTAGTCAACATTGAAGTTTTGATCCACTTCAAATGCTGACTACTATATATTCTCTTTTAATTTTATGGTAAAACATTACACAGAAATGTTATTGATGTTTTTTTATGAGATTTTATAATTAGTTGATCAAGAATGTAATGCCAAATTCCCTAATATTGTGTTAAATCGGCCAAAACCCAGAGTTTTACAATAAAACTGCCACATTTCAAAACAGTTCCAACATAAATCATTAACAAAGAACTGTTTACAGTATGAGGGAAATAAGAGCGTTAACACTGGGTACATTCCACATTTTCAGGCCAAGAGTTTACAGTATGAATGCTGGACACAGGACGTGAGGTGTGGAGAAGCTTTATGAGGCAGAGTATATTTACTGTAAATGTGAAACAGGACTTTAATGACACCCTACTCATTGCCAGACATTCAGCATATGAAGATACTGTAGTCTTGCTTTGTTCATTGCTGGCACCCTAGACTAAACATAACCGGTTTCCAATTCCCCAAACCGCCTACCAGCAGAATTTTTTTTAACAATATAGATGGGTGGGAGACACTCTTAAAGGTTCGGTATATAGCTTTAACTGCGTTTTGATTGGTCAGTCACATACCTTTGGTCGCCAATAACTTCTTTTGCTCGTAGTCGAACGCCTGTAGAGGTGAACAGAGAGAAAGCAAAGAATGTTTAAGCTGTTGGAAAGGATTTAAGAGTTATGTCCCTCATTTCTCCTGTCAGCTTGGTTTATAGAATGAGAAAGGCAAATGGTAAACATCGCCTCATTCTGTCAAAACCATTTAGCAGACTGTGGCGAACAAAATAGTGTTGACTTTGTCGTTTCAGAAACACTGCATTGTCTTGAGAGGCAGGGCATGAGATCACGATACTGGCGCACATATACTACCGGTCAAAAGTTTGGCATAATTACAATTTTTGACAAGAATTGTCTCTTATCCTCTCCAAGGCTGCATTTATTAGATAAAAAATATAGTTGAAACATCAATATTGTGAAATATTACTATTTAAAAGAACTGTTTTCTATGGAAGCTTGTTTCCGCCACTAAATAAATAAATAAAAAAAGGTAATTGTGACTTTTTATCTCAAAATTCTGAATTTTTCCTCACAATTGTGAGCTTGCATCTCACAATTCTGACTATTTCTCAGAATTGCTAGATTTAAACTCGCAATTGCATGTTCTAAAGTCAGAATTGTGTGTTATAAAGTCATAACATTCTGACTTCATATCTTACAATTCTGACTTTTTTCTCAGAATTGCATGATATAAACTCGCAATTGCGTCTTTTTTTGTCAGAATTGTTTATATCTCACGATTCTGACTTTTTTCTCAGAATTGAGTTTATATCTTATATTTTTTCCCTCACAACTGCACATTATAACACGCAACTGCGAGTTTATATCTCACAATTCTGACTTTATATCTCGCAATTGTGAGAAAAAAGTCAGAATTGATAGATATATACTTGCAATTGCAAAAAACAAAAAAACAAAACAGAAACAAGATTTATTTTTAAATACATTTTAAAATGTAATTTATTCCTGTGATGGCAAAGCCATTTTCAGCATCATTACTCCAGTCTTCAGTGTCACATGATCCTTAATATGCTAATTTGGAGCTCAACATTTTTTTTTTTTTTTTGTGGAAACAGTGATACACTACCATTCAAAAGAAATTCATATTTTATTCATCAAAGATGCATTAAATTGATCAAAAATGACATCAATTTGAAGTGCATAATGTTACAAAAGATTTATATTTCAAATAAATGCTGTTCTTTTGAACTTTCTATTCATCAAATAATCCTGAAGAAATGTGTCACGGTTTCCATAAAAATATTAAGCAGCAAACAACACCGATAATTTCATCATTAATAATTGAGCACCAATAATCCTTGATAATAACTGAGCAGCAAATCAGCATGATTTGTGAAGGATCATGTGACACTGAAGACTGGAGTAATGATGCTGAAAATTCACCTTTGATCACAGGAATAAATTACATTTTAAAATATATCAAATAAAAAACAGTTCTTTTAAATTGTAATAATATTTAACAATATTACAGTATTACTGTATTTTTGATCCAGTAAATACAGCCGGTGAGCATTTTACAAAAAACATTAAGAAATCTTAATTATTCCAAACTTTTGACCTGTAGTGTAGCTATTATTTCCATGAGGGGTGTTGGCCTGAAATGCTGAAAATAATTGTTTTTTAAACTAAGGGAAGCACTTTGACTCTTCTAATGAGATTCTAAGTGACATTAAGAGTGCATCACCTGCATACTGGAGAAGGAGGACTGGGGAGGAAGGCGGATTCTGTCCGAGTTCTGCTGAGCGGCCCGTTCGGCTGCTCTCTCGCTGCCCGGAGCGCGTTTATCAGCCACCGGACTCTCCGAGGCGCTGGAGTCAGAGTCTGACAACAGACACTCTGAACTAGATAGGTAAAAGAATAGGTGTAAACATGTTGGATGATCATCTACCTCTAACATCGACTAGTGAGTGACTGTTGAGTAATTGTGTTTGTTCAGATGTGTGTTCGTACTGTAGGAGGGAGTTCTTGGTGCCCTGTAGCAGCTCCAGGGCTTGCCTCTTTCCTGACGATGTCTTACAGGATGCCAACATCTGCTTCAGTTCATTGCTGTTTCCCGAGTGAGAAGGGCTTCGAGGCATGCCCACCTCCACGAACGTATCCGAGCCTGAAACACACACACACACATAGACGAAAAGGTGTTTTTCTTTCCTCAAGCTCCCATACTGAACATTTTAGCTGAGTAGTTTGAGATTGTATTCCTGCAGCACTCCGCATAAGAGAATCTAACATGCCATTTTCCATCACTTCTTCTAAGGAATAACGAGATTGAATTGACTTCGCCTCATCTCAAAGCAAAAACACACAGGCTAAATGGATGTAGGGCCAACTCAAACAGCTTTAACAATGCCGGAGCACGAAAAACCTTGGCCTTGTATTTCCATAAATGCCCTGTTCATAGAGCAGGAAGGAATGGTATTACCATTTGGAACTGAGTTTATATTTATCTATAATTAGACTGACCAAAGTCAACAAATTCTCATTTTCAATCGAGAGAAGGTCAAGGAGTTGTTTCAAGTGTTAATCAAATGGTTGACATAATTCAGCAGTGAATGTCACTGGTTGCATTAGGTTCGAATAAAGGTGAGTATAATATATCTTTCAAATAATGTAGCCTTGGAAAGTGGCATGCATGAAGTATTGATTCACATGTCATACATTGCAATACAAATAAAGCTTGCTGGCATTTACCAGATAAAACGACTAAATGTCAGGAATCACTCTTGTAGAATATGCCATCACACTTAATTGACATTAAGAATGAGTGTGTGTGTTTGTGTGTGCGCAAGTATGCATGTATGTGTATATATATATATATATATATATATATATATATATATATATACACACACTGTATACACGCAAACACACACTACACCATTTGAGTTCAGTAAGATTTTTTTGTTTTTGAAAGAGGTCTCTTATGCTCACCACAGCTGCATTTTTTTGATAAAAAATGTAATATTGTGAAATATTATTACAATGTAAAAGAACTGTTTTCTATTTTAACATATTTCAAAATGTAATTTATTTCTGTGATGGCAAAACTTAGTTTTCAGCAGCCATTACTCCAGTTTTTAATGTCACATGATCCTTCAGAAATCATTCTGATATGCTGATTTGGTGATCAGATAATATTTATTATTATTATCAACGTTGAAAACAGTTGTGCTGCTTAATATTTTTTTGGTAATAACTTTCAGGATTCTTTGAGGAATAGAAACTTCAAAAGAACATAATTTATTTGAAATAGAAATCTTTAGTATCAAAATAAATGTTTTCACTTTCACTACTGATCAATTTAAAGCGTCCATGCTGAATAAAAGAAAAAAAATATTTGAACCCTTTACAGCAGTGACTGAATGATTTTGAGATCCGTCTTTTCACACTAAGGACAACTGAGGGACTCAAATACAACTATTAAAAAAGGTTCAAACATTCACTGATGCTCCAGAAGAAAACACAATGCGCCGAGAGTCGGGGGGTGAAAACTTTTGAACAGGATAAAGATGTCCAAATTTTTCTTATTTTGTTAAAATATACATTTTTTTTTTCATTTAGTACTGCCCTTTGGAAGCAACAGAAGATACTTTCATGTTTCCCGGAAGACAAATTTATATACAATTTACATTGATCTTCAAATTCCAAATGTTTTCACCCCTCGTCTATTAATGCATCGTGTTTCCTTCTGGAGCATCAGTGAATGTTTGAACCTTTTTTAATAGTTGTGTTTGAGTCCCTCAATTGTCCTCAGTGTGAAAAGACGGATCTCAAAATCATTCAGTCACTGCTGTAAAAGGGTTCAAATATGCAAAAGATGGTGGAAAACTGAAGAATCTGCAGGACCTGGAGAACTTTTCTGAAGAACAGAGCTCAGTTTAACTGTTCAGAACAAACAAGAGACTCGTGAACAACCATCACAAAACAAACAAACAGTCATAGATCATCCAGGTAACCACACACAATATTAAGAATCAGTGGTTCACATACTTATGAATGGGGTTATTTTAATCAATTCAGCTATTTTTTTTGTCTTGTGGATTATATGTAAACATCTTTTATGTAAAATATCTTACTCAGGAGAGTACAAAATCAAAAATAACATGCATTTTGTATTATCTCCTTTATTTTGTTAAAATTATTCACATTTTCACAGATTCTACAAGTGGTTCACATACTTTTTCTTGCAACTGTATATAAAAATTCTATATAAAATTATAAAAAATATTTTTTAGTACATTATTAATTATAAAATCAATTCATAAATTATTTATAATATAAAATATTAAATTATATTATAAGATATAATTATAAGATATTTTTACAAGTCAAGTAAGTGATTTTTGCAGTAGAAATGCATCTTGTAATGAGGAGCTGTGGGTAATGCAGACCTTGGTCTTGGCTGGACTTGCTGGACAGCGGTTCAGAAGGACAGTGAGGGCTGGCTTCCTGCACTGAGTCACCATGAGCTGCGGTCAGAACTTTGTCTGTGAGAGACGCTGCAGACATTCTGCTGTACATGGTGCTGGGCTGCTATACAACACATGCACACAATATTGTGGTCAAGAGAAAGTCCAAGATGACAAACTATGAGAGATATTCAAGACAGCTTTTTAGCACAACTATATATAATCTCATGACAGTGAAAGAAGGCGTGCTCACTTTGCTACTGAGGGGGGACACAGCTTTACTGCAGTCTGATACTCCGTTGATTTGTGCGTCAATGGGGGCGAGACCAGGAGGAGGGGATGGAGTGTTCTGGGTGTAGCCTGGTACTCCTGACAGCAAGATGCTAGTTAGAGTGGCCTGGGTGGCTGGGTGAATCATCAAGGGCGATGAAAATCCTAAGAAAAATAATTAGCCAGCTTTTTTAGTATTGTATTGTAAAAGTCCAACATTACAAATAAAATAAAATATAATAAAATAAAATATACAAAAGGACTTTGGTTATAAAAAACAACAATGTGAATGTGAAATAGAATGAGACCCTAGAGAAATATTACTATTGTACAGTAAAATTCCAACATCTAATATATAAAAAATTAAATATAAAATAAAATAATAAACAAATGGACTAAAAACCAACAATATTATTGTAAGGTACAACGTGAATGCAAAGATAGATTTATTTCAAGAGAACTGACGTGCGAACATATAAGATGATGAATGCATATTGAGTGTGATTGTTTGTGGAGGAAGTCTGTCAGTCATCTCTTTACCTGGTGTGCTGGCTGGACTGGCCAGAGAGTTGGACCAGAGAGTGGGGCTGGGTGTTCCAGAAGTGGGTGTATGTAATGGGCTGATGGAGCTGTTGAGAGCGTTGAGAAGGGAGTTGGTGGAATGTCCTGTCATGGAGGCTGTTGTAGGTCCCAGAAGACCTGCAGGTCAGAGACAATAAACCATACACACACTGTCAACATAAGACATATGCTAAACACAAATGAAGGCACTTACTACGCATGCAGCTCATCAGCTAATACAGTAAATTTTAAAGCTGGCATTAAACATAAGTTGCCCTACTGTGATGTATATCCAGGTGAAATGGCTTCTTGATCAAGAAAAAAAAACTTGATTTTATCCATTGGGAATTGATTGGATCATTGTTGTTCGGTATTGATGCGATCTCATCGAGTGACAGGTTTTCCAGCCCTCGCGTTGGAAAACACGGTCACGTAACACAAAAACTTGCCCAATGGTTGCTTAGAATACCCCCCTCAATTTCTGTATTGTTTCCACAGTCCTGTATTTCAGACTTTTGAATACTGTAATGTATTCTCCAGTTTTAATACACAAATAATAGATTCATGAAAATTGAAGTCAAGCTGATTAGTAGATTAAAATATACTTTTATAGTCGCCATGACAAATTCACTGTTGTCTTACCCAAGCTGGTGAGGCCGAGGCCGGCAGAGGCCAGGATGTCGAGCCCCACGGGGCAGCTGAGAGCTGGAGGTGGGGGAGGGATGGACGGAGGACTGCCGCCATTACTGCTGGTGATGCAGCTGGTGTTGGTGGGGACTGATACACCACTGCTCTCCAAGCCCAGCAGATAGCGTCTGGCCTCATACATGTTCAGAGCGTTCCTCTCCACACTCTTCACTATCACTGACTGACAGCCCACAGGAAAAGAGATTTAGAGTTAGAATCAGCTCCCTTCCACTAGTGGGCGCTATATTTGATTATTACAGTGTTTGTTTGGTGTCTTTAAAAAAAAAATCAACGACAGCAGAATCCAGCAGAACAAGACACTAAGTTCTCATGAAGACAGCAAAGGCTCTGATATACTCATGACCTCAAGGGTTCCACATCAAAGAAGGTGGAGCCTCAGCGCACACCTATCTATTACATAGTTGCCACAAACCAATGGTAGTTCGAAGGTGTTTACCAGCAGGAGTGAACTTTTCCTGAAAGTTCGCTTTGGCCAGGGGTGATCAATCCAGCTCCTGGAGGGCCACTGTCCTGCAGAGATTAGCTCCAACTCCAATTAAACACACCTGAACCAGCTAATCAAGGTCTTACTAGGTATACTAGAAACGTCCAGGCAGGTGTGTTGAGGCAAGTTGGATTTAAACTCTGAAGAAGTGGTTCCCAACCCTGGCCCTAGAGTACTTCCAGTACTGCACAGTTTAGATATCTCTCTAATCAAATAGACCTTATTCAACTCATCAGGTCATTAGTAAAGGCTCCAAGACCTCAGATGGGTGTGACACATCCAAAATGTGCAGTGTTGGGGGTACTCCAAGAGCAGGTTTGGGAACCACTGCTCTGAAGGACATTGACCCTCCAGGAGCAGTTTTGGATACCCCTGGGTTTGGCAAACTGTTTTGAACTCCAGAAACAAACTCCAAACAAACTTTGTTTTGGCCTGATTTTGTTCGAAATGACGTCACACCAGTTTGTCCTTCAATTTCACTTGAAGTATATGCCGTTCACACGAACACGTTTTTACTTAACTACACATTTTGTCAAAATTTAGTTATGACTGGAATCTGATCTCTTAGGCCCTGTTTCCAACTGGTATATAGATGCGTTTTGGTTGATCGGATTACAAGTAGAGGAGGGAGACACATTCCCATTTCCACCTGGTCTCTTTTGTCCACTTTTAACCACTTCTGCCCTGATTTCTTCAAGGGGAGGGTCTATGGGCAGGTAAATGTATGGGTTTTTTCAGATCTTTTGATCTAATGGACAAAATAGGCTTGCACAATTTACATATGAACTGAAACATACAGAGCAGAGGAGCAGCTTTCATTTCTGCTCTGATAGCCGCAATACCACGCTGTGAAACGGTGAGAATGGTGAGTGCTTGGTAAGTTTTTTGTCTTCAAACCAAACTTGGGTCTTCAGCTGACAAAGTTTAAAGTCCTGTCTGGCTAGCGCGCTTCCCATAATGGTTACGAGTTAGGTCAGTAGGCAGAGAGTAGGCAGACTTTAGTGGCTGTTCGAACACATTCGACCACATGAGCATTTCTACTACGAAAGCAATCTGGTCGAATGCGTTTTCAACTACCTCTGGAAGTGGTTTAAAGTGGACAAGCTCAAAACGTTTTACACTCCATTTGCACCTGTATTTAGTGTCGTCCACTTGTGATCCGATCGACCAAAACACATCTTAATACCAGGTGGAAACAGGGCCTTAGACTATGATCTGATTTTGTATTTTGTAATTGATATCAATTCAGTCCAAAATTTCAAAGCTGTTTTTTCTCAGTTCTAGTGTTGGTGTATAGTCACTGCCTTTTGTCTTTGTAGTGCAGAATGTCATCATTATGAGTATATAGTGCTTGATGTTTCTTTTTTGAATAATTTTTTTTTTGCCTTAAGGTCCACTTATTGCGGATGTTAGAGGATCTGTAGAGCGGCAGGTGCTACACATGGCAAGAAACAGCACAAGGTTTGATGAACTTTACTACATTTTACTCTAATCATTAAGTTGTTCTTTTGTTTGAAATAAATCAAAATCCAAAGAATTCAGAACAGTTTCAAAAGGGTTTTTTTTTTTTTTTTTGCTGGGGAGGAAGTTTTGATTTCTGAAATGTACAGTATGTTTTCACTGTATGTCAAACTCTTTTATTTTTAAAAGACCAATGTTATTTTTATTTCTAATGACCCATTAACATCATGAAGAACTGCCTATTAGTGGTGAACTCTTTGAACTGAAATGAATCTAAGGTTTCTTGGTATGTATTGAAATTCTGCATGTCTGCATTCCCCCCCATTGAATTGGTATGAATTGGTATAGTATATACTTCCTTCCTAATATATGTGCTGTATATACTAGTCAAGGCTACTTCTGTAGTGAACTATTAGCAGAGTGAAAGAAGAGAAGCTGGAGGTATCAACACAAATCACTGAAATGGAAAAACAGAGGTTTATGTTGAGACTGATAATTTACAGTGCTGCCATTTAGCCTAAAACACAGGATAGGATTTCACCATTGACCATGACCAAGGACGTGAAACATTCCCAGTTTCCACATCCTGGTAGTAAACCACCCACAAATCCTATATGTTCCATACATTACTTTTACAAGACTAGGCGCCCTAATTTTGAGCCTCTGAGAATACTAGGCCTTAATGTTTGATCTGGTTCAAAGTGTCTTACATGGTGGCACTAAAAACCAAAAATCACGAAGGCTACATTTATTTGCTCACAAATACAGTAAAAACAGAAATATTATGAAACATTATTACAATTTAAATGAACTGTTTTTTATTTTAATACATTTTAAAATGCCATTTATGTGATGGCAAAGCTGAATTTTAAGCATAATTACGCCACTCTTCAGTAATATGCTCATTTGTTGCTCAAGAAAAATTACTTACTGTCACATGATAGCCCCACACATGACATGCAGGAAAAAAAAAATAGTAGGCTAAATCGTGTGCATGCTTTACTAATTCATTCCCTCGATTTATAAATCGTGCGCACAATTTTTTCTCCCTGCATCTCATGTGTGGGGCTCCATAGAAAACAGTTGTGTAGCTTAATAATTTTGTGGAAAACATGTTTCATTTTTTTGGATTTCTTTGATTAATAGAAAGTTCAAAATAACATGATCTATTCGAATTACATTATAAATGTCTTTGATCAATTTAAACTGTCACTTTTGATTAATTTAATGCATCCTTGCTCAATAAAAAGTAATAATTATTTTATATTTTTTTCTACTCATCCCAAACTTTTGAATGGTAGTGTATATAATACATATTAAAAAGGCAGCCATTTTTAAAGAAGTCATGAACTGCATCGTTTTGTTGTTTTATAATGTTTCCTACTGTGCACTTATAATGTTAGCATGAATTGTCAATTTAAATATAATAGGCATTTTTGCTACCCTGATTTTATTCCTCTGATTTTAATGCTCTGTTTGAAGGGGCGTGTCTGCTGCGAGACTTTAGTGTAAACACCCACTGCTGTGATTGGTTAACATCTTTGCATATGAAATAGCATGTGGTATTACATGTGGAATTTTCTCAAAACGTTTAGCACATTTTTACTATTACAGCTCTCAAGGTTAACTAATGGTGAAAAGTGTTGACTATAGCATTATATTTAGATCGTGGCATGAAGGTTGCAGTGATGAGCATTGTAGCCGATCTAATGAACACAACTGGATATATTTTAATAAATATCCTGACTCATCCGAGCTTTATAATGGTAGTGAACAGGGTTCACGAGTATGAGCTGAAGAAAGTGCTTCCATCCACATCCATCCATCATAAACTTGTACTCCACATGGCTCCGGAGGGTTAATAAAGTCCTTCTGAAGCGAAGCGATGTGCTTGTGTAAAAATAAATAAATAAATAAATAAAATCCATATTTAACAAGTTATGATGTAAAATATCTTTCTTCCGCCAGACCGTCTTCCGTATTCAAGTTAAGAACAAAGTGTAAACTGGCGTCGCATCAGTTAAGTTTTTCCGTAAGTTGAATAGGGAAGGTGTAGGACGTAGTGTAAGCTTTTTAAACGGCAAAGAGTTTTACACTTTCTTCGTACACTGAATACGGAAAACGGTCTGGCGGAAGCTAGATATTTTACTTCATAATTTGAAAAGTTTAAGTTTTTTTTACACAAATGCATCGCTTCAGAAGGCCTTTTTTTAAACCTGGAGCCGTGTGGAGTATGTTTATGATGGATGGATGTGGATGGAGGCACTTTCTTCAGGCCATACTCGTTGGTCCCGTTTACTGCCATTATAAAGCTTGGATGCGTCTGGATATTTATTAAAATATCTCCGATTGTGTTCATCAGAAAGAAGAAAGTCATATACACCTAGGATAGCTTGAGAATGAGTAAAGCTTGGGCTAATTTATATTTGAAAGTGAACTAATCCTTTATTGCATATGCATTTGAAGGAGTTTCTCTTTCAGATGTAAATTTATGGGAGGAGAGTATTTATTTAGATGAATCATGCAAGGTGATTTACTAATGTTTCCACTAGTCAATTTACTGGTATTTCCTTATTTGCGCTGCTGGTAGATTGCGTTGGTCATTAAGGAAATGATCCAGCTGCTTCTGTATTCCTTAATTAGTGTGTCGTCAGTAGATCACGAGAAGAACTTTCCACTCCCACTGCGCTTTTTTGGAATTGCGCTCTCACACTAAATTTGCCCTGTTTAGTAAATCAGGCCCTTAATGTGATGAACTACACCTGTGGTACCTCTGCTACGACAACTGTTTGAAACTGAGGAGAACTGACTTCATTCATCCACTAAAAATCACCTTGAAACAGGTTGATTAAAAGTAATTGCAAAAATGGCTCAAAAACAAAATGTTAGTTATGAGAAAAGCTCAGAGTGGGACGTAGACATATGGTGTCTGCCACCATATGTAATGTTGCATGTGTAGGTTCGGGTGAGTGTGCAAACCTTGCTAGGTTGCTTGGGTTTTGGTTTGACGCTAATGAACACATCAAGCTGTTCCATTAGGGAAGTAATGCACTGTGGTTCCACCTCAATATCCTCTTTGATATCAAACATCAGCACCAGTGGCAGGCAGCCCTGCGGAAAGCACAAGGAAAAAAACAAGAAACAGAGAGTTTTTCTAAACTGTTGTAAATCATTCATTGAGTCGAACTTTAAGTGTTTCAAGGACTCAGTTGGCCTCAGTCCTAAAGCAGCAAAGCTACAGTTATTCAGCAGTGATCCATCACCTACTTCTCATGTTGAAAAGAAAAACAGCAGCAGGTACTCCAGGCGTAAGGCTTTCATTTACTGGTCCTTGACCTTCTTTTTCCTCTCCTGACAAAGCTAACTCAGCAGGCAGTGAAGAAACTGCTACATATGCAGGAAAAGTTCTAGAGGCTAGATTGTGTGGTGGAAAGCCTTGCTATCACAGTCTTATTTGTGAATGCTAAAAATGTCCTTAATGGATCTAAATCGAGCCAAAAAGCATGAATAAATTATTCTTGAATACTGCCTCTTCCCTCTGCCTCCAGCTGCGTACTTAAACCAGGACTGGGCTATGACAGACGGAGCGATATCTGTCTCCAGAGAGGACCGCAGAGTAGTTAAGGGCTAATTATTTCGCTTTCAGAGCGTGGGGAATGCTCTCCACTTGTGTGTTCCTTGAAAAGATTGTGTTTTTATGCTTCTTCTGGTGCCTCTGCCTTTGTCACTTTTATATTCTTCTGTGTTAGTTGGAGACTATTAATTTGAAAAAGACCACCACATAATGAGGCAAACCAGAGTCACTATTTCTCTGATGGCTTGAGGAAAGATGAAAATGAGAGAAAACATGCTCGTTTGTGCAAAATTTGGCTCAACAACATTCACAAGATGTGCTAGGGTGTTTTGCATTGTTGCTAGGGTGCTACTTGATGGTTGCTAGGTGGCCGTTTACTGGCCCAAGACATTTCTTAATATCTCTTGCAATTTTTCTTCTAAATTAAATATATTATCTTTTAATGATATTTAGATATTTTTGTGTCAATGATAAATAAATGTCCTAGACAGAGAAAACAAATCTTTTATATTTTTTAAATGTAACCATCAATTAAAAAGTAATAATATAAAATGTAAAAATTATTTTTCAAGGTAAAAAGTATATTTAATAAATTGCATAAAGTGACACCGATTTTTTTTTTTTTTACAGAAACAGAAATCGAAGTTTTGATTTAGCCGAAAACTGAAACTAAAGTTCAGTTAATAATCAATTAACTAACTACTTTTAATAATCAGCACTCAAATAAAAACAGAGTTGTATATAAATATTTAAATTGCTCATGAGGCATTTTTAATACCAAAGGTGCAGTAAGGGATTTCTGAGAAACGCTGTTGAAAGTGGATTGGGCTGAGCATCAAAACACAATTGTAGCCAATCAGCAGTAAGGGGCGTGTCCACTCATCAGTGGGGAGGTGCCTGTGTTACACAGCATGTTTGTAAATTAGTGGGCGGAGCTATCAAGATTGGGTAGGGGCGCGTTTCTCAGAAAATTGCTTGTTGAACTATAAAATATTTTAACAGTGCTCGTAATAAAAACTTGTTGAATGAAGACAACAGGATAAGTAAAAATGTAAATATAATGTTCATACATTGTTTACAAGCTGTTTTATTGACGTCTTTCCGTAATTGAACACCGGCTGCGCAAATACATGAGACATTTCGGAAAGTTGTACTGTATTTTTCAACATGCCTTCTGATGTTCATTCATGTTTATTTGGTACTATAACTAGTAATAAAGAGGAAGACAGATCGATTCACGTGCCGCTTGAACAGCAATCTGTCAAGCCATGTTACAGGGTGTCAATACAATATTCATTGTATGAATTTCGTTATAAAAAATGACTTAAAGCTGAGACTTTGTTTCATATTAAAATTTACAAAGCACAAACACTATTGCCATTTATTGGATTGGCATGCTACAAATAATGTTTAGTGAAGTTATGTTCACACATCAACTTAATAGGCCTACAGCATAGACTAAAAGATTGACTGGAAGATTGATTAACAATATTGTCAACACAAAAAAAACGCATTATTGGAGAAGCCCTTATTAAACACTGTTTCAGTCAATGATTTCAGCCGCTGAAATTTTGGTGAATCACTATCAACTGTCATAAAAAGGTCAAATTATCTGATATTTTAAGAGATTTATTGAACTTGACACACAGACATGAGGGTCTGCAGGGGGTATAATTTTCCGTTATAAATTTTTCCCATAAAAAAAATTAATAGATTAGGACAAACAAAATGAGTATAATGCCACTGTCTTTTTCACAGAAACACTAGAACAGTAAAAAGAATAAGATTTACTGCACTCAAGTGTAGAATTTATTGCCAGACAGGTCTGATTGCTTAGAGAAAATAGCACACTTTTCCTTAACAAGCTGCACAATTTGAGGTTCCATTCATGTCGGTAACACAAACACTGTGGAACAAGACAGACAGAAACACTGAAATAAAGAACAAAACGATCTCTCACCATCAGGTACTGACGGGCCAGACACACAGAGTCAATGGTTCCCTGCACGTAGACGGTAGATTTCTTCTGTGGGCAGTTAGGGTCTGGGAAGTGGACCTGGGCTCCTGTGCGCTGCATGATGTGCTTGATGTTGCTGCCGTTACGGCCCATCATGAAGAGGTGGTGCTGGGGCGCGATGTCAAGCTGCGTGCTGACCGTGATGGCGCTGGCCAGGTTGCCCGCGAGGTGCTCTAGTAACACCGCTGTGCCCCTCTGCAACAAGACCAGTTGTGGAAATTAATGGGGACTTGGGGGAAACATGCCACTAAAACAAACAAAAATGTTCCCAAATTCAAGACAAAAAGGATTTGAACAATTAAACTAAATCTATTACAACTGTCGATTACAGCTATTTAATCAACAGTTTAAAGTAATTAAAGTGATATTTGGTTACATCTTCTCATGTTGAATCAATGATTTCTTTTTATACAATTTTTTTTTTTACAGTGATGAGAATTATAACCAATCACATACATTTCTGTTGAGTGTATGAATGCAATGGCCAATCAGAGGCATTTAGATTAGTCACCAGTGAAAAAATCCACTGAAAAATCACCCTCATGTTGTTTCAAACCTGTAAGACCTTTGTTCATCTTCGGAACACAAAAGATATTTTTGATGAAATCCAATTTTTTTTTATCCCCTATAGAAAACAACGTAATTACCATCATTCAAGGTCCAGAAAAGTAGTAAAGACATCGTTAAAATAGTCAACGTGAGATTGACAGGGTAGAGAAGAAATTGTTGAATAAAGTCATTCTTTTTGTTTTGTTTTTGCGCACAAAAAGTATTCTTGTCACTACATAACATTAAGGTTGAACCACTGTAGTCACATTGACTATTTTAACAATGACTATTTTTATGTCTTTTATACCTTTCTGGACCTTGAATGACAGAAATTACCTTGCAAATGAGCTGCTGCTCTCAAAAGGGGGCGGAGTTTCATGAGCTAGCATTAGCACTTAGCAGCGCCTCACATTACCTCACGCAGAAACGCAGAAACCGCTCTGCCTTTTATGTTCAAAACGGAGTTGGACAATGATGGAGAGGCTCAAGAAGAAGTGACAACATTTTGAATGCAACAGGATGCTTCTGAACAGTTAGGTGATGAATTTATGTAGCTGATGTGAAGTTAACTTTCTTAAAGTCACTGATTAGCATATTCTGTCATGATGATCCATAAATCGCTCCTGTGGGAACAGTTGTAAGATGCTTACAGAGCTAGAGAATATATGCTGCATGAGGATAGAACAGGTATAATTAAGATTAATTACGGTTATAACTTGTCATTTTGTCATCTTTCTTTTATGACATGCTATTGCATTTGTGTTACATTCTGTAATGCAGTAACATGGCCTCACCCCCTTTGTTGCGTGTTCTCGGGGGCAGGGTTTATGTAAATTTTAGGGTTAGTGATGTTACCAACCCAGGAAGAGGCTTGTTGTAGTCCCTACCAGCCGTTTGTTGTAGTCCTTAAACAGAGAATTCTTTAAAAGACAATGTCTCCGTTTGCATTGAACTTTCAGCGCTGTAACTTTGCAGATACTGTTCATGCTCAAGCAGCAACATTACACACTAAGTAAAGTTAAAAAAGTGAAATTGCAATGAACCACCCCTTTAAATGACAGAAATTTTATTTGTGGGTGAACTAACCCTTTAAGTTATGATTTTCTAATGCATAATGCCATGCCAGATGCAGCTTCTCTGCCACCTTTGCAGTGGCTTTTGTTGATGTTGATCAGATTTTATTGGTAGCAGTCTATAATATTCTGATTAACTGAAGTAACTGGTTAAATATGACATAGAAGCCAACAACAATACATTTAATAAGGTAATAATAATAATTGTACTTCCAAAGGTCAAAAATGCCCCAATAAATCAATTCCGGGGTAAATACTGCACTTTAATGTAAAAGTTGATTTCTGACCCCGAACAAAACTGCAAAATACCTCACTGACCAACTTTTTTTCAGACTCGTGTCAAATTTAACCACCCTGGTTATGAACCGCTAACACGACTGGTACTTTTTGACACTAATGGAGCATGTTTTAGTAAACAAGAATCTTTTTATGTTCTTGCTTTTCCATCTGGCATATACGACCCTGAGAATGGCCTAGACTGGGGAGTTTCTTTCAGCGCGACATAAAACTAGGGGAAGAGAGGAAAGGCAAAGGGGCTCTTTTGGGGTTCCTTTTTGGCTGTATTCGTAGGCGGTTTTGGCACGGCCTCCTCACCCCAGTTCTCAACACATACCAGGCATAGCCAATAGCCCACAGGACAACTTCAGCCCTAGACCCTTCCTAAAGACCAGAGATGGAAGAAGATTCTCTTTGGGAAGAATAACAGGCTCTACCAACACTAGACCCTTGGTCTAAAGCATGGCCAGCAGCCATTCGCACAACACGAAGAGCTCATCGTCACCAGAAAACACCACAGACACAGAGAGATGAAAGGTTGTGTGCTGGAGGATTTACTGTGTTCCGGTGTGGAGCTAATGTGGATGCTTCTTTTTAAGAAATGAAAATGCTTTGTGACCATATCACTCCATAGGAAATGAAAATCACAAAAGGGATCTCTAATATCTAAAAGTTTTCAATTTGTTTCTTCAATTTTTCTCCTGTGAAAAAAAAAGGAGCAATCCCACATGTATCCCATTTAAGAGATCTCAACAATGTCACACTGTGTAAATGTATTAATTATAAACTTTTTACATTATTTTTGTGATCAACTTAATAAACAAACAGCACTTTAACATATTTCAGATGTCACAGCACAATATCCTGACTTAAAAGTGCAATATAACATATTCACAACCCTCTTTAGAAAATATAAAATAAATAAATAATAATAAAAACAAATGGGTGAACTATCCATTAAGTGCTATATTTGAAAATACAATAATGTGAATGACATCTAAGAGTTTAAATGAAAATTAATATTTAAATGACAATGGCTGAGAAAAAGCAAAAAACTCCTGAAAGAAAAAACTGCAAATGCCCGTTTACACGAAGAATAATAACTATAAAAATAACTATAACAATAATTATAATAACGATATTGTTCCGTTTATTCTAAGCGAGTAAGCGTGCGTTGCAGTTATGTAGTCCACCGATTTAAATGCTCAAGCGCTTTTAAGCGGGATGGATTTTGATTGGCTGTCAATGTTTTTATCATTCATCAGCTCAAAAAAATCATTCTGAAAGTGATAACAACAATATAGTAACATGAACTAAAAATGAGCAATACATTTGTTACAGTATTTATTAATCTTTGTTAATGTTAGTTAATAAAAATCCAGCTGTTTATTGATTGTTCATGTTAGTTCCCAGTGCATTAACTAATGTTAACAAATACAACACTTGATTTTAACAATGTATTAGTAAATGTTGAAATTAACATTAACTAAGATTAATAAATTCTGTAGAACTAAAGTAGTTATACTAATGTTACCTAATTAAACCTTATTGTAAAGTGTTACCACTATATCCTCAGTTATCGTCCTTGGTGTGAACGGGCTTTACTGTAAGTCATGAAATATTCCCCGAAATGTCGTCAGTGTATGAGCATCTCACCTTCACAGCCGAAGCATTATTCTGAGAGCCCCGCACTACTCCTGTCGCTCCATAGAGTCTGGACCTCTGTTTGAAGGCCACAGAGATGTTGTATGTCTGGGAGATGTGCTGGATGGCAGGAGAGCTGGGGTCAGGGTTCAGCTGTACTATGACTGGCAGCTCGAACATCAACACCAGCGGGAGTAACTCCTGAAAGAATATGAATAAAACCATCAGTTAATGTTATATATCGAATTATTGATACTTAATTACAGTCAGTAGACTGAAATCAATTTTGTGATTTCAGCTGGAGACAGGTAAGGATTATGAGTAATTGATCAGCAGACCTACACTGGTTCAAAAGGCCATTTCTTTTTTGGGGGACTTTTGAAACATTTATTACACAAAAATAAAATAATCAGGAAACCATGGGAAAAAAAGAGGAGGACTGAGACAGATTTAAGCACAGCTCAAGATATCCCTTGTGAAATATATATATATTAAGACTGTACGGGAACACTTTATTTTGCAGTGTCCTTGTTACATATTTTACATGTATTTGCTATACAGTATATTATGCATAATTACAAGCAACTAATCCCCCCCCCCCCCCCCCCCCCAAAAAACAAACAAACAAACAAACAAACAAAAAACAAAACCCTAATCCTAACCCTATAGTAAGTACATGTTGTGAATTAAGACAATACATTGTCCGGCCAAAAAAAGGGTGGTGTTTGGATTTTAATAGGCAAATACTTAAGAATCTATTAATGGATCATTATTACAGTGATTATTATGTTTCTAGCATGTTATATGTTTGGCAAAGCTTCTTTTAACCCTTAAAGATGGAGTGTGTAGCTTTTCCTTTCTTAAACAACCATGTAGGAAGACACATCATGGCCATATTCCAGGATGACAATGTCAAGATTCACCAGGGTTAAAACTATGAAAGAATAGTTCAGAGAGCATGAAGAATCATTTTCACACATGAATTGGCACCTCTGAGTCCAGACCTTAATTTCATTGAAAGTTTTTGGGATGTGCTGGAGGAGACTTTACAGAGTGCTCACCTCTTGCATTGTCAATACAAGATCTTGACCAAAAATGTATGCACCTCTTGATGGAAATAACATCACAACATTTATTTCCATCGAGAGGTGCATCAATTTTTGGTCAAGATCTTGTATTGACAATGGAATTGGATCTAGGAAGTGCTTAAAAAGTCAAAGGCTTAAAGAATCTTCAACTGCTGCTTAGCTATTTTTTAGAGTTTGTGCGAGAATGCAATTTTGGGACTGTAGCTAAGTTGAGGAGGAGAGTGACTCATGCACATAGTCTGCAATTAGTTGTGCACATAATGATTTCGACAATAATAAATAAGAAATTTGGGGGTGACAGGATAGTGTGTGCTTGGTTTTAGAAGCAAACAACATGGTTTGCTCTAAATGAATGCTGGTCAGAATAACAGTAACTACTACTAGGGCATTTGGCTGACATTCAAGCCTTGAAGTCTTCCAGAATACAATGGCATAAGCAAAAATTTCCCATCATTCCACTGTGATTTAGGGTCATCAAGGGCCCAGCAAACAGTGCCTCACCAAACTGAATTGGTAAACAGAACGAATGGCCAAGCCGTAAAAATGCGGCTCTGATCAGTCCCATATGTTGTGGGGGTTTCGCTCACCCTCATGTTCTGTACCGGGGGCCAAAAAGAAAGACATTCTCTGCCCCTTTAGATGTGGTCAGGACAGTCACTCTCCCTTTAGACCAGGAGATGTTTATTGGGTTCAACTTTAGCTGGGAGCAGGGAATCCGTCATGGAGCGAGCTCTGGAATTCCAATCATTCATCTTTGTTAATGGTTCTCCTCATTCTTGAGCTATTAAAACCATAACCATGGTTATTTTTAACCTAAGGCTTATGCATCGGCTATGAGCGGAGCTTTCCAAACAAAAACCTCCTGTGCTCTTTGTTTTGAGTATTGTTAATAAAGAATTTGAAGGGGAGTGCTTTTTTCTGATCTTTTACAAACAAGTGGTCCGAGCTTTCCTTTGACCTTCTGTAGAATCAGTAACTTCTGTATTTGCTTTCCCAGTGTTTTCAAAGACAACACACATCCAAAGAGCCAGGAAGATGCTCCGTGGATCATTCCACTGAAATGAACTCAGCTCCTCTGAGAAAGTAGGGCTAATGTTTAAACTGTTTAATCTCTCAAGCATCAAGCGTTGGGACATGATCAACACGCAGGGTCTCGCACAAAAAACATTCTGCTTGTGGGTCAATGACATGACGTTCAATTTTTTGAATAAAACTCTTCTATGATGAACATGTTTTTAATTTCTAAAGTAAAAATGTCAGGGTGATACAACTTTCTTGATATCATAATGAAGAAAACATCACCTTAAAACATTGAAATTCTTAAAGGGTTAGTTCACCCAAAAATGACAATTCTGTCATTAATTACTCACCCTCATGTCGTTCCAAACCCGTAGGACCTTCGACTTTATTCAACAATATCTAGTGAAAGGCGATTTCAAAACACTGCTTCATGAAGCTTCAAAGCTTTACAAATCTTGTTTCGAATCAGTGGTTCATCAAACTGCCAAAGTCACGTGATTTCAGTAAACAAGGCTTCGTTACGTCATAAGTGTTTCAAAATTTCAATGTTTCACCACTGGGGGGCGTGACTTTGGCAGTTTGATACACGCTCTGAACCACTGATTCGAAACAAAAGATTCGTAAAGCTTCGAAGCTTCATGAAGCAGTGTTTTGATTGTTTTGCAGTGATTGTTGAATAAAGTCGTTATTTAGTTGTTTTGGTGCACAAAAAGTATTTTTGTCACTTTATAATATTTCTGGGCATTTGAAAGTGTTAATTGTCTTACTGTCAATGCAGGCCTCACTGAGCCATCGGATTTTATCACAAATATCTTCATTTATGTGTTCTGAAGATGAACAAAGGTCTTACAGGTATGAAACGACATGAGGGTGAGTAATTAATGACAGAATTTTCATTTTTGGGTTAAGACAGCACAGACATACATTTTAGTTTAGGACTAGGCTTAAGCCTTTTCTGTGAAACCGGGCAAGAATGTTTTAAATATTTTTATTAGTTGTCATTGACCTTTATACAACATTAAGATTTTGTAAAGAAGTGGAACTATCTAATTCTGACAACTGGACAAAAATCTGCATAAACTGCCACAATAATCTCAGTTGGCTTTAAAAGAGAGTGGTCAAACTCGAGGTTAAGTGTGAGAATTATGCTTGCCCTATACCATTCACATGGGTGTAACGACACAAAGCACAACGACTGCGGGTGAAGATCTTTGAAAGACAGAGAAAAGAGGAAAAATGGAGACGATTAGGTGGTCAGGAGAAGAATTTTGGTCACACGAATGAGGAAGGGAAAAGTGAAGCTGCCCCACTAACATCCTTCCCTCAAATGTACATTTTACCCACAGAACTTTATGTTTGGACAAAAAATGGAGTGGCTTGGGTTTTTCAAAGGTGCTCATTTTATACAAATTGCTTTTTGAAACAATAGTGAAGGCGTATGATAGATTCTGGTGTAGAACGTCCTCGAGTTAATTGGGGCTTGGGCTTTGTGCAAATACTAAGGAAGCCTGCTGTGCCCGAATGCTTTGGTTTGTTTTTCTTGGTTCTCTCTGAGGAGGAAGCACGTGTGCGCTGGTGAAATCCGAGGAGAGTGTCTGGACAGAGAAGGAGCGCACAGGCGACACCCGGCCAAACAGTCAAGATATCACTAAAACTGCAGTTTCAAACCAGCTTGAATTAGCACCATGTGTTTCGCATCAAGACATTACTAATGCTGGTCTTATACGTAAATCACAATTCCAGGTCAAGACCTTGAGTGTCAAAAGCTTCAATTTGAAATGACAACCTTCTTATTCCTTATGTTTTATCCCATTAAAAGGCTTTTGTCTGTACAGCTGGGTGAAAAGAAGGTGTCCATGGCATTAAGAAGTGGCTGTAATGTTTATAAAACACCAACAGAGGGTAGCAGTTCTGATTCAAACACCAGATTCTCACCTAGAAACATACATTCCTGAAAAAGATGAATACTGCTTGTTGTGTTGCTGGGATTACTGTTGGGATGCTGAGGAATGTGTTTATCTAATCCAAAAAAATAATTTATGTTAACACCCCCCATACCTGTCAACTTCCTCAAGATAAATAACAGCCTCCCACCTCTACTTCCTGCTTATCTCAGGAAAAACACAGACGTCTGTAATTGTATTATGAAAGTTTATTTACCCGAATTCGGGCTCTGGCGGCCTCCACTCCTCCTGGCTGGCCGGCTATGGACACCTGCAGAAAAGCAACGAGAAAGTATGTTCATGGAGATACCAGGAACAAGGAACTGGATTCAAGTACATCATGCATCTGGTATGGAATAAAAATAAATAAAAAAACATAAAATATAACATTTTTATTTTATATATATAAAACCCATACTGCTCTGACCCTTCTTGGCATGGAGTATACAAGTTCATGACAAATTGTCACATCTGTCCTGTTTAACTCCAGAATGATGACCTCCTTAAATGCCCCTATCTTTAATGGGGAGTTGCTCAACTTATTTCTACAGAATCCCCCACAGGTGTTTATGAGTGTTAAGATTAGGTGAAATACATGTCCACAGAAGGTTTTTCACCTTAAGAGAATGTATATAGTCATTGTAATGTTGAAAAAAAGCCCAACAATGCAGGGAATAAGATCTTCTGTTTTTGTATTACATCAATAGTAGTGTTCATGACAGCATTGATAAAGCACAACTACCTCACACCTTCACATCACTATGAGAGCTTTACTACCACTGAACTTTACTGTGGGAACCAGACACTTCTCACTGTACTACTCCTCTAGCATTTTGGATGGTGTTAGATCCTAAATGACTGACTTGGACTCATGAGGCCAGAGCATGGATTCCCAGAAGTCTATATTTTGTAAAATGAAGGCTAATTGACTTTATTGTGCTTTGGCTACAGTAAGTAGTTCCAGTGAGGACAACGACCATGCGTGTCACTTCTGCTTACTCTGTGAGATAAACAGTCACTCTTTTCATAGCTTTTGTTGGCTCTGAGACACTCGCTTGGTATTTCTCCTGCTCTTTGTCTAGCAAAAAAATCACTCAACACTAAATGAAAGCTTAAAATGAAGGCCTGATTATTTCAGGGGCCTTGTTGCAAGTCCATTTTTTAAATGTCTGTGTTTTGCTATATTTTCACACTAAAAACAATGATTTGGTAATCCTCTTGTATCACCGTCCTCTTTTGTGCTAAGAAATAAGTCTCCTGACAGTTCTCTCCCAAGTGGTTCCATTGTTGTCAGAATGATTCAGCGAGCTATATAACACTTTTAATTGTCAAGAAATTACTTCTCTTTAAATGTTTTGGTTCAACATACTTATCCGTTGATCAAAAATTACACCAGAAAAAAAATATTTTGTTTTATTTAGAGGCTTTCAGGAGGGTGTACTCTTTGCAACACAACATTTTTCCACTTTGAGGAGAAAATCTTATTTTCCTAAATAATTTTGACATGCTTCTTTGGTAATTATCAAACAGACTTGCTGGAAAAGAACCGTAACATGTCTTCTAAGTAAAGAATATTTGCTGAATTTTCAGAGGGGGTGTACTCATTTATGCTGTGCACTGTATATATATATATATATATAAAGCCTGTATAAGATTTAAGCAATAAATGTTTTTGGTAACACTTTAGTATTGGGAACACATATAAACTATTAACTATGACTTTTCCCCTCAATAAACTGCTAATTTACTGATTATTAATAAGTTAGTTGTTAAGTTTAGGTATTGGGTAGGATTAAGAATGTAGAATAAGGTCATGCAGAATAAGGCATTAATATGTGCTTAATAAATACTAATAAATAGCCAATATTCTAGTAATATGCATGCTAAAAAAGCAACTAGTTAAGAGACCCTAAAATAAAGTGTTACCATGTTTTCACTAAATATTTAGCTTAAAATGAACTCTGTTCCTCACTCAAAGCTATCATATAACATGATGAAGTCTTGGAATATACTGCACAAGTCACATGGGCTACTTCTCTGGTACTTTTATTTTATTTCATTTGTTTTCCACAGAAAAAAGAAAGTCGTGTGTTTGGTGAGTAAATGATTTTCATTTTTGGGTGAACTAATCCTTTAAGAATGAAAAATACACTTCTGCCCCCTTATCATAAGAGCATCACTAGGAGGTGAGAATTCTTAATTCTAGCCTGACTGGCTCTCATTCACCTGTCAGCAAGTACCGGCCTCTCTAAAGCCAACACATGAGCCCACACTGAGGGAGTGCCATGTCATTGCTCAATTTCCACATTCCCCACTTTATCAAGCCTGAAAACATGTCTCGCATCCAATTATAACTCGGTCTTTATCCCTATTGCTGAACCTCCCTAAGCCTGCAGCAGTCAATATGCATAGATACAGTAGCTCAGCTATACATTTCATTTTAGAACTCAAAACCAGCCTTTAGAACCTGAGAACCTGAACCTCTTTTGGGTGAACCTCAAGAGACCTGTCAAGAACACGTCCAGGTCATCTTTCATTCCAAAATAACAAGAATATAATTTTAAATGATAGATAATTTAGTGTAATTAAGAATTATACAGTATGTAATATTATATTTCTAAAAATCCTTCCGAAATTAATACTTTTATTCAGCAAGTACACAAATTTCAGTAACTGATTATATTTTTTTTCTTTTGATTAATGAGGTGAAATGAGATTTGGACATATTAGCTGCACAATTAGCTATTAGCATCCATTAGCTGGGTAGGTCAGAATCTCACCTGGTTGCTCTTCTCAGCCTGGTTGTTGCGGTTGGAATCGGGGAAGTGGATGTGACAGCCCGTGTCCTCCATCACCTTCTTGATATTGTTTCCCCCTTTGCCGATGACATGTGAATGCTCTGTGTGCGAGACGTCCATCTTTAGAGTCACGCGGTTGCTCTAAGGAAACAAAAAAGTCAGACTGGATTAACTGTGGTACCATAGCAGCACTTGATTTAAAGGTAAATGTTTCATTTCTACGCTATTATCTATACTTTAGCATTCCCATTTATCAGTTTCCACAAAATATTAAGCAGCACAACTTCTTTCAACAATAATAATAATAATAAGAAATGTTTCTTAAACACCAAATCATCATATTAGAATGATTCCTGATCATGTGAACAAAATTACTTCACTTTTAAATACAGAAAAACAGATTCCGCCCCTCTGAGTTGCTTCATTAAAGTTGTGACAGACTGAATTATATCTATGAGATACAGCCAAGTCAGATTTCCTTTACATCAAGACATTTTACGTCATCAATTTGAGAGAATTACCTCATAAATCTACAATGATGTTACAACAAACTCTTCAGTTGGTGTTGGTGGATGTTCTACATTATGTCTGGTAATAATTACCAAATGAATGGATGTAGTCTTGAATCAGTTGTGCAAATTCTATAACAATCCCTAATGTTTTGGTACAGCTCACGCAGATGCCACAGATGTCAGCCTTAAAGTCAGCATGAAATGAAGTATAGTCACGTGAAATGGCTCCTTGAACAAGAGAAAAATGTAGGACAGAACTTGATTTTGCCCAGCAGGAATTGATTAGATTGCTGGCTCGTTGTGGTTTGCTATTGGTCAATCTCATGTAACTGACAAGTTGTCCTTAGAGAAGAAAAGTCACTGCAAGTTATTTTAAAGTTGATTTAAAAAAAAGAAAAAAAAAGAAAGATGTGTATGGATACTGCAATATTTCATAAAAAGAAAAGAATTTTCATTTTGATTTCAGGGTGATTTTAAAGTCAACCAATGTTATCAGGCGATAAGTAATGGCATTTGTCTTCTTTTCAACCAAATACGCCATTTAAGCCATGATTCATTTTACAGCTATATGAGGAGCTCCTGATGTCAAGTTCCACCTAGTTCCTCACAGAATCTTCAAGGTTCATTACTTCAAATGTCACAGATTGCCTAAAACCCAACGCACTGCAGCAAGCAGCAGTATGATAGGTATGGATGAATGAGGCATTTTTGTGTTGCACAATGTTGTTGTATCAAATAAGAATCACCCAATCTGAACTGACACGCTCACCTTTGTGTCCAGTACAGACATGATCTTTTCCTTGGCTTCCTTCACATTGTCCCTCTTACCACTAACTTTGATGTGTGGATCTGAAAGACAAAAATACATAGTGTAATCCATGTAATAAGGTTTTTTCACACAATTTATAGCATTTCCATCAGCACATATTAATTAACAAACATCTAACCCTTTATTTTAAGGTTTTATGCAACAGACATGAATAAAAAGGCGAGGTGTAAAATTACTGTTGCTTATTTTCAACTGGCCGATGGGTTTTCACAAAAATATTAAGCAGCACTGTTTTCAACATTGGTAATAATAAATGTTTCATGAGCACCAAATCAGCATATTAGAATGATGAAGACTGTGGTAATGATGCTGAAAATTCAGCTTTGCCATCACAAAAATAAGTTACATTTTAAAATATATTAATATAGAAAAGGTTATTTTAAATTGTAATATAATTTCACAATATCACTGTTTTTACTGTATTTTTGATCAAATAAATGAAGCCTTGGTGAACATAAGTGACATTAAGAACAAAGAAAACATTACCGTACCCTAGTATCATGGTGGACAGTTCTACATAGGCAAGCAGTGCTTACATTTTCAGATAATGTAAAAATCTAGTTTTTATATTTATCATAAAGCTCCATTAATGATATGGCCATTTACTCACATAAATTATATGATAAGTCATATGTCACATGAATAATGTTGGGATCAAGTGGGGCTGGCAGAAAAATGCATGCAGTGTTTCACGGATAAATAAATCCAGACATCATTTATATAATTCCGGTACTTGCTCATTCTGTCATTGACTTCCGCACCAGAAACATCTGTCTCACTGTGCTGCAAAACCCCCCAAATTCTACAGAACTAATCCACTTCATGCCATCATGCAGTATATCTCTGCTTGGTGTCCCAAAGGAAGACTTCTGACTAACGGCATAAGGTCTGGTCTACTTTACAACGTATTCCGGTCAAGATAGCCCACTTAGACAAGAAGATACCAATGAATTGCATGTAGAGAAACCCCCTGCAGTTTATTGCGGGTGGAAATACACTACATGGCTTTTGCTCAGATTTTTGCCCCAATTTGCTCTCTATATGAGTTGTCAATAGTTGTTGAAAGTATGCAGGTTTTGGGCAGTCGGAGTTGACAGACTTCACAGAAAATCATGTAGCGTATGATGGGCACAGACTCAGATTTTTTAGCTTCAGACTATGATTCCATCCAGACCCTTCTTTGGAATTTGGATGAATAAATCAAAAGCAGGACTGTACAATTAATCAAACTGCTATTTAAATATGATGTCTGCATGTTCTGTGTGTGTCTGTGTGAATGAGCAGCACAGTTTCATCCTCTACACATACTAAGCATGCATGACCAGTGTTGGGGGTAATGCATTACAAGTAACTTGAGTTACGTAATCAGATTACTTTTTTCAAGTAACTAGTAAAGTAATACATTACTTTTAAATTTACAACAAAATATCTGAGTTACTTTTTCAAATAAGTAACGCAAGTTACTTTGTTTTCCCATGTATTGACTGATATCTCTCCTGTCGTCATGTTGAGAGAAATCGAGAATATATTGCAAAGGCGTTGTGTGTAAACATGATGGTTATTGTATTCCTCAAAATGTATAAAAACAGTGAAATGCAATCTCAGAATATTGCACAAACCTGCAATCATTAAATATATTAAATTGAACAAATACTTTATGTATTTAATCTCACTTTATTAACCAATGTCTTTGCTGCTGACCTTCGATGATCCAATTCAACCATAATAAGCAAAAATGACTTTAAATAAACATCACATTTGTTTGCACATGATCAGTCTGAAGCTTATTCATTTCACTTTTGGTGTGAAAGGACCTTTAAATTTGCCAAAAATATAACCTTTTTGTTGTTATTAAAAAACAAACAAGCAGGTGAGGAAAATTAACACAATTTAATGTAACGCATTACTTTTCATAAAAAGTAACTAATTCAATTAGTTACATTTTTAGGGAGTAACTCAATATTGTAATGCACTACTTTTAAAAGTAACTTTCCCCAACACTGCGCATAAGCCTTGTGGTGTTTACAGTGCCTGCCGTCTCACCATATGAGGACATGGACACATGAACTTCAACTCCAGAGCTGCTCTGAGAGTCATTTCACGAGCACTTCACCATTTTATTTGATTCAAAATACACATAAACTCAAAGGTCTTCACTACAGCCTGCCAAAATAAGAGTTCTGTTTGACCTGAAGAAATTATGACAGAAATATATTACTATTGTACAGCAGAATGTATTTCTCATAGTAACAATAACACAATTTATTAAAACAATATTTTTTTAAGGAATCACACAATTTTGTCCATGTTGTAATTTAAACAGTAAACCTCTGTCATGCAACACTTTGTTTGCCAAAAAATAAAAAGGAATCGTTACACTGTCATTTGATTACATACTGAAAGATTAATTAAACTGTTTAAGTCTTATACATTCATTTGATTACCACCGTTTTTGATCAAAAATATGTATTAAATCATAAAACACAGAATCCAGCAAAATTGAAACAGACAACACAGAACTTCCGAAAGAGTAAAAAATAATTTTGAATAAAACAAAACAGATTTCATAGAGCCCTATACATGTTTTAGTAACAAGGCAGTTTAAGAATATGAAACAACCCACAAGACACACCAAGCCATATAATTCACTCTCCGCAAAGGAGGAAGACAAGCACAAGGATCCGGGTCTAACGCTACACGTCTGGCTTTCCGTGCTATAGCTGCTTTTCCGGAGCTTAAAGGAAACTCGTGATGAGAGCTTTCTATGCCAGAGGGAATGAGTTAAAAAGCCATGCTAAATCACTGTCCCACGCAGAAGTGAATTTCTCCACCACAAAATCCTGCAAAACATCCATTCGGCCAACTGGACGGACATTGCGGGAGGAAATCTCTCCAGCCTGGCTCCAACGACATTCCATGCATCAGAAAATGTACAGAGCGTTTCGAGTTAGCCACTACAGTAAGACTGGCCTTAGTTAAAATTGCATGTAATGTGACCATTTTCTGTGGTCAAGCTCAAGTGCTCAGTAGAGGTTTTACAGTTTATACTGTGGTGTTAGGGTGAAAACAAGAATATAATCGCATACAAAGGGGCTTGTCTCATGCAAACATGCCAGTTCAGTGTGGTTTAACACATGTAGGATTACACCGATGATTAGGATCTCTCAGCTTCCACACTGGCAATTATTGTCCACCTCACCAGTTTTGAGTGGCATCCCCTTAAGGGTTGGATTTACAAGAGTGGTGAAAACAGTGTAATGTAATATGTTCAGTGCATACCAAGTGAAGCAATGCTGGCTATTAAAATGCGCCAAACTTTCGAATTTGTGCATGCAAAGCAAAAATGGCTTATTAAATTGCTTTGAAACCATAAATCATCATGCCGCTGGTGCATTTATTGTTTAAATGTGAGGGAGGGTGCCAATAGGGAAAGCATTGACAAAATGTTTGGGATTCCAGAGATGGTCATAAAAACTGTCTGGGTTTAACCTACATGTTACCATGGTAGAATAAATTTACATTTACACATCTGGCAGATCCAAAGCAACTTTTTTATGCATTTAAGTATACATTTGAATGAGTTCCCTGGGAATCAAACCCAAAACTTTGGTATTGCTATCATAATGTTTTAGTAGTTTAAGACCCCTTTAAGACACAAAGTTCAGCAGAGTTACAATCAGGGCCGTCCTTATGTTGTGCAACGGCACCAGGCCCTATGCTTTAGGGGACCCAAGGTTAAATGCGAATGGACCAACCACAAAGAACCTTTTGTGCAGCAGAAAGTTTTCATAGATGTTAAAGTTTCTTAATGGGACCATCAATGTCAATAAAAAACCCTGTATTTTTAAGAGTGTATACTATTATTATAATTAATTGTTATAAGGATGAAATTTAAAAAAGTAAATGAAAGTAAATAGTAACCATTGCAAATAGCATATATATATATATATATATACACACACACACACACAGTGGTATGCGAAAATTTGGAGAATCTGTGAAAATGTGAATAATTTTAACAAAATAAGAGAGATCATACAAAATGCATGTTATTCTTTATTTAGTACTGTCCTGAGTAAGATATTTTACATAAAAGATGTTTACATAAAGTCCACAAGACAAAAAATAGCTGAATTTATTAAAATGACCCTGTTCAAAAGTTTGGGAACCACTGATTCTTAATACTGTGTGTGGTTACCTGGATGATCTACAACTGTTTGTTTGTTTTGTTATAGTTGTTCATGAGTCTCTTGTTTGTTCTGAACAGTTAAACTGAGCTCTGTTCTTCAGAAAAGTTCTCCAGGTCCTGCAGATTCTTCAGTTTCAAGGATTTTTTGCATATTTGAACCCTTTCCAGCAGTGACTGTATGATTCTGAGATCCGTCTTTTCACACTGAGGACAACTGAGGGACTCAAACACAACTATTAAAAAAGATTCAAACATTCACTGATGCTCCAGAAAGAAACACGATGCATTAATAGACGGGGGGTGAAAACATTTTGAATTTGAAGATCAAGCTAAATTGTACATAATTTGTCTTCCGGGAAAAATGTAGGTATCTTCTGTCGCTTCCGAAGGGCAGTACAAAATGAAAAAAATGATATTTCAAAAAAAAGAGAAAAATGTGGACATCTTTATCCTGTTCAAAAGTTTTCACCCCCCAGGTGAACAGGGTTATTTTACATAAATTCAGCTATTTTTTTGTCTTGTGGACTTTATGTAAACATCTTTTATGTAAAATATCTTACTCAGGACAGTACTAAATAAAGAATAACATGCATTTTGTATGATCTCTCTTATTTTGTTAAAATTATTCACATTTTCACAGATTCTGCAAGGGGTTCCCAAACTTTCGCATACCACTGTATATATATATATATATATATATATATATATATGATATATTATATTATATTATGTATTATACTTTACGAAACACATTACAAAATAAAACAAAATTAATATGAGAACCTATGATAAATATTTAGTATTTTGACTTTCACAAACTGTATATATATATATATATATATATATATATATATATATATATATATACTCTGTACAGTAATTATACAACATTTTAAAATTATATTTTATGTTTGTGATTTTGGAAATGGATCTTTATTAGGCATTTAATAGGTATTTTTGGCTCATTTTGAGCACAAAGTACACTCACAAAAAATGTTAAGATTTACGAATTTCAATTGTATAGTAAAATTTCACCAAATTGAACTGAATAATCCTTACATATTATTCATATTATGAATTAAACACTTTAAATAAAAACAAACAAACACACAAAAAAACAAACAAACAAAAAAACTAGACCTTAATAAAACTATTTGTATAAATATTAATGGAACAAGGGAATGGACCATTTAGTTTATGTTATTTGTATTCATAAATTTAAACATATTTTCATTTTTTTTTTTTTTTTTATGAATATGAATCACATCACATAAACAGAAATGGTCCATTCCCTTATTCCATTAAGATTTATACAAAATGTTTTATTAAGCTCTATTTTTTTTTTTTTTTTTTACTTGTTTAAAATTCTTAATTCATACTATGAATAATATGTACGGATTATTCTTACATATTTCTATACAATCATCTGATGAAATTTTACTATACAATTGAAATTCGTAAATCTTAAAAAAAAAGCAAAGAAAAAAGGAAAAGGCATACAACTTTTTTTTTTGAGTGTATGTGCTTACTGGAATTGTTGCAAATGTAATTGTGATGTTGATTTATTATTATTATTTATTTATTCATATTAGGGTGAATGCCTGGCTACTTTTGAATGATTGTAAAAGTGTTGAACGTGGATTAGCATCGTCTACCTACTCTTATGTGTGTACATGTACAGTGCGTATGAATACTGTGTCTAATTTTTATCTAATTTTTAATGTATCATTTGTCAAATGCTGGCTTTTGAGTCCACTACAAAACAATAAAGTATATTTCATTTCATTTCATTTCATCAATAGAGAAAGACTTGCCACCATAATTGTGTAGTTACAATATCCACCAGCAGAGGCTAACTAGCAAAACCCATTGTGGAATGTTCTTTCACATGGTTTGCTCATGCTCACACCTTTTTGACTACAGCGTTTAAATATAGCTCCATCTAAGGCTGCTTACACACACCTCCATCCACAGCTGGCTTTGATAAGCGGCACACTGCACTGATTGTGGCGGACACATCTGTTGAAACACATTCCTCTGAGAATCTAAATCAGTCATTTCAAGCAGCGGGGGAATGTGAAAAAGCGAAGAAATCAAACAACCAACAAGCTGAATATACCAAAGCAGGTCATTACAATTATGATTCATCATTCTGAATCATGTGGAAGGAATCTGTTTGACTGCTACTGGCTATAGAAAGCATGATAGAAAGCATGTTGTATTGTGATCCTTTGGTTTTTTAAAGTTTGAATTTAGGTGGGGAAGTAGAGTTTAAGAGAGCAATGTCTTTTCAGAGAGTTATTTATCCACACTGGGGGTGGCGTGGACTAAATGGAGCATGCTGTTTTGGAGGCCGCAGTGTTTTATGGGCTGCTTGGAAATACCCAGAGTGGATTGTGTCATGTGGACATGAGAAGCCCGCAACTTGTTGCACTGCTGCCACTGTGAGTGAAAACAGCAGAGGCAAAAGATAGCAAAAGGTGTTTTGCCATTAGCAGTTAGTACTAAAAAGATGTTCAGGAGAATGTGCATCTACATCCTGAGAACCATGTTATACGCTCATGTTCTCATTAGGGCTGGGCTGTATAATGGTGTATATACCATGTGACAAAATAAACGCACTAACTGTTATGCTATACTCTGCTTTACATTATTTTACAAAGTTAAATAATTTCATTAAATCCATCACCGTAAACCCGAATAAGGGGGCACAACTCTACGCTAAGAAATTCAAAGTTTAAGTCAGCAGAACTGGCAGATATTTATTTTGTACTCATATTTCTGTTGTTCTTAACTTGAAATATTTAAGTAACCTCAATGTACACATTTTATTAGTGTAAACTTAGCTAGCTATAACAAGCTAATTCAGAAAATGCTAACTTGCTAATGTGCTAACTTGCTAAGTTCATATGTTATATTAACAATAGCATGGTATAGCACTTCCTGAATGAGTACAGCAATATAAAGCATTTAACATACTTGCTCTAAAACCAAGCAACATGCACCACTTGTCACCATGATGGTAACTCTTCAAAACCCCACATTAACAGAAACTCTTCTAAATTAGCATAACAAAACATTAATCACTACTAAAACTCCAATTTAACATTAATCTTGCACAACAAGACATTATATAACACTTAGTTTTAGCATTTACTCTTCCGTTCGAGTGCCATGGGCAAAGCATGCTGGGAAATAGAAATCCCAGCCCAGTTTCAGTTAAACTTAATTTGTCTAAATTAAAAGAATTGAGTTCATAAAACTCAAAACAATCAAAACTGTTCAGTTTACTTAAAATATATCAGTTCTGTGATCAGTTCTTGAAAGAAAAAGAAAGTGCTAAATACTAGTTGATTTGACTGAACTAATTTGTTTAATTTCAGTTTGTCCTACTCAAACCAATTAATTATTTTGAGCGTTAGGGTTAACAGTGTTTTATTTAGTTTTAATTATGTGATAATTTACAAATGATGTAATAAGTGACATAATAAATGTACATTTATGCATTTGGCAGATGCTTAATCCAAAATGAATTATATTGCAATAAAGTTAAACATTTTCATCAATTCATGCATTTCCTAAGAGTCAAACCCATGGCCTTGCCGAATAGTAGAGCTCAAATGCTCCATGCTCTACTATTTGAGCTACAAGAATCTACTGAAGTAAATGTAATTTAATATGGATTATTACTTGATTTTTTCTTCAAAAATAACAATATTGTGATATTTAAATGTAATATAGAATTACTCATTCCGTGATAAAAATATATATATATATTTCAGGTTAGGTGTCCACTGAACAGAGCTCAGTGCCCTTTTACTAATTGATTTTAGTATTACTGTACCACTAGGTGGCACCCTCAAGACTTTATGTGTTGCTTTAAACTTTAAGGTGGTCTAATGAGGGAAGTATCCTCACAGAGATGTTCACCAATTATTCCAAGAGAAATAATGTTCTTGCGTCCTTGTTTTAAAGGTTCTTCAAAATATAGGCGCTGTAAATCTACTCCATTTCTTAGCTTTAAAGTATGCATTCTCATGCGCTTCATAAGTCACATGATTTAGCACATCTGGAGTCACGGCATCTTGCACAACAAACAGTGCAAAAATATGCGACTCTACTGCTGTGTGTGACCGAACAGATGTTCGTGAGCTATAACAAAAACAAAATGCACTCACGCACTCTGGCTAAATTCACAGCACTGTTCACATAAAAAAAAAAATTATAAAAAAAAATTAATTAAGGAGGCTAACAATTAATTCCAATTTAAATGATAGTCAATTTTAATGGAGCTCTTAGGTCACACAGGCGTATTTGCATGGAGGAAAAGCAGGAAGCTGCTCTGTTTTTCTACTACATACTTTGGATTGCTGCACCACCATCAACAGTCAGATGTAGCGGCAGCAATGGAGACGTGATAACATCTTCTCGTGTGAGGGCTGCAGCCAAAGAAGGCTTGATGATTATATTGAGACCTTAATGGAGAGGCGCAAGCCTTCCTGAGGCCCTTCGAACAGCGATGAGCCCTCCCGAGTGGCTCTGGATGTTTATTGCTGTTCTGTTCCCATAAAATCACAGAGAACACACGTGTGCTGTATACGCCTTGCCTCATTATGTAGCAGAACACTGCTACACTGAATACAGTGCATCATTAAGAGCTCAAACTGACATAGGCAAAGGCGACTGCATCAGTTTTTTTATTGGTGGGAAATACATTATCACTAGTTAGGGCACTAAAGGAATCATAATTTTGGAAGGATTTAACAATTTTGACTTTCTGCAATATTTTCTTTACCAAAAGAGAAAAAAAGAAAAGAAAAAATCCAATCCTAAATAACAGCCAACAGAATTTACATTTTACATTTATTCATTGTGCAAACGCTTTTATCCAAAGCGACTTACAACTGAGGAATACAACAAGCAATTCATTGTGAAGAGGCAAATAGACAGAAGAAGTGCTCACAATACAAGCTTCAGACATTGCTTAGAGTAGCATAAACTAGAATAGGGAGAGATTAAAGGAAGTGAAAGCATAGTTTTTTAATATCATGAGGAGGTTAAGTGCTCACAAAAGAGAGAGTTTTCATGCTGTCTTTTGAATATTGCCAGGGATTCTGCATTCCGGATGAAATTTATAAACATTTAATTTTGATTTAATTTCATATAATTTTCCCACTTAAGCCCAAAATATAGACCTTATGTAGTGCCGCCCATTTTTTAGCGCTGTGCTCGTTGTGTTTTGTATTTCCACAGCATGAAGGTAAGATCTTATGAATGAACCACTTGCTTTAAAGTCTTCCCGGTCTACTGACATTTGTTATGACATCCGCTTCAATGCTCATGATAACTTTCATTAACTCTACAATAAGTAAAACCATAGAAATATACAGAGCTACCGCAAAAACAGAAGTTCAAACACAAAATTCTAAAGATGGCTGCGTGCTTGTTTCTCTGGCGCATAGGACCGGGTATACTTTATTTTCCGCATTCAGTTCCATCTCACGCACACGTAAAGTGGAGAGTGTACCTCGTCTGTCCGCGTGGTCACACAGTCTGCGTAATTATCATCATCAGGAGGGTCTGTGGATGTCCGGTGTGCATACAAACAACGTCCACTACATAGTGCACACACCATCCATGCGCACACAAAAATTGGGCTGCACGCGGACAGTGTGCGCAGACATCCGTAGACCCTCCAGAAGATGAAAATTACGTCAAGTGGACCATCGCAGAAAGCAGCCAGCCGAAGTATACTATGAGCTTTAGGTCTATATTTCGGCTGTCCACATTGTGAGACGGTCAGCACACTGTCCGTGTGATGTAATTTTCGTCATCAGGAGTGTCCGCAGATATCCGTGCGTTGGTGTGCAGCCCAATTTCTGCGGATGGTGTGCATACAACACATAGACTATAAAAAAAGATGGACAGCACGACTCTGCTTCCTTCCACTGTAGAAAAATTAGGGCAAAATATCCTAGTAATGGTAGCTGCTGAGTTTTCCATCTTAGAAGAAACATTTTTTTTTTTTGCATCCTATTTGATTACATGGCGAGGGTTTAAGACCTATACTGCAGCCAGCCACCAGGGGGTGCTCGAAATGCTTTGGCTTCACTTTTCAGGATGAAGATATCAAGGATGAAAGGTTTAGTTCACCCAAAAATGAAAATTCTGTCATTTATTACTCACCCTCATGTCGTTCTACACCCGTAAGACCTTCGTTCATCTTCAGAACACAAATAGGTTGTTTGCAATCACGTGGTTCTGGTGACGCGCGAAATTAATGTGGAGGGCAAGCAGTGAAAATTAGAATGGAAGAGATGGAGAAAAGTCCGTACTGTGCTGGAGTAGAAAGGTATATACAGAAAATCACAACATATTTTGGACGTGAACCTTATGTTATGAAGAGGAGCGATTTTTCTACTGAATTGAAAGACTTGACTGCCATCGAGGCGGTAGATATAGAGAATGTGAATGCCCCTCCGATTTTCCTCCATGGTCATATGGGAAAGTGAATATTTACAAAGAAAATATTAAAACTACAGTTACATTTACACCCTTCCAACAAAGAAATGGATCGACTTCTGTCAGCATGTTGAACACATTTTTTTTTTTTTTGGACATTTTCTACCATATTATGGCTGAAGCAGCCGCGCGTGACACTTGTTTTCACGGTAACCAGATCAACATTTTAAACGGAATTCTACAAAACTGAAGTGAAAACACCAAATGTTCATGCAATGGGATAAAATAGCTTCTCTTCCCTGTAAACGATACCATGAAGAATGTGAAAATTTAACCAAATCAAAAACAAAAAAGGTAAGCAGGTATTCATTTCAGTATCAGCAGACGCAAAACGCTTTAAAAGGTGACAACTTTTAAAGTTAAAAAACGATACAAGTTACGTAAATGATAAAAGCACCTTGTGGTTTGATAGATTTGAGCAAACATAAATGACGCAAAACACAGGAATTTTGAGTTTGTGATAGGATTCCTATATAGAAAAATGCCCTCCAGCCGCATTTCGCGTACAGCAATGACGTCATGTGCAAACAACCTATTAAGATATTTTTTATAAAATATAAAATGGTTGAACCACCGTAGTCACATGAACTGTTTTAAATATGTCTTTAGTACCTTTCTGGGCGTTTGAAAGTGTAAATTAACTTGCTGTCAATGCAGGCCTCAACGAGCCATTGTATTTTATCAAAAATATCTTAATTTGTGTTCTGAAGATGAACGAAGGTCTTACGGGTGTGAAACGACATGAGGGTGAGTAATAAATGACAGAATTTTCATTTTTGGATGAACTAACCCTTGAAGATGTCAATTTTCCAAGGCTGGACAGTGCTTTTGGCCACTAGTGTTTAGGTTATAATAACATAACATAACATAACATAACATAACATAACATAACATAACATAACATAACATAACAACAACATAATCCATAAAATGAAAATAAAAAAAGTAAATTACAATGTACATAATTGTCATGTATATGAGCAAAATGCACTGTTTTATGCTTATATCTTAGTTTAATGTTTTAAGTTACAAAAATAAATAAATAAATAAATGTAATCATGCAATATTATGTAATGAAATAAATATTAACCCTGGGTATAATAAATATATAAATACATTTCATTTAATTTCATCATTTGCATAGCATGCATGAGAAATAACAATGCTAATGCATGAGCTCTAATTTCTCACTGCATTATTTTATCAGTTTATTGCAGCAACTCTAAATTAATGATACATTTATGGAACCTTTTTATAGAATTTGTTTTGTATCAACTATAAAATCTTGTTGGAGTCATAAAATTCCACCGTCCCTCAACATCTGTTGTTATGGAAACGACTCATTTGCTCCTCAAACTGTAACAAAGTCATTCTGGGAAGAAATTTATTTCCTTGGGATCAAGAGGGCAAGTCCATTGTATCCAAAATCTGCTGACAAAAGAGCCAAAGATGTTCATTTGAAGTTAGGAACTTTAAATCCCGTCTCCGTCCACTGTGGGAGCATACTGGGCAGCGCACGCCAGCAGCCTAGCAGCTCTCCATGGAGACGAGGGCCCAGTCTGATGCAACAGAGCAGTGGACAGGGTGATACTGGAAGAACGGAGCGCTCCGGACTGTTTTTACAGCTGCTGCCCCCCTTTAAGAGCAGGCCAGTGGGAGTTCTGTTCTCCTGTCCTCCTATAAATCTCTCCATACAGCAGCCTGAGATTTATTCAGCGCTCCAAGTTGGATTTGCCAAGACGGCTAGGAGTGAGGGTGAGTCAGAAATGTCAGCCAGGTTCTGGGTGTTTGAATTTGAGAAGATGGCATGGTTCGGGCAGAGGGAACTCCAGCAAAGCACTATTTAAATGTTTAGGGCATTTTTAAAGAATTAATTTAAGATGAACTGATAATTGTTTCTAAAAAGAGACGTACCAGGAAATATGCAAAAATGTATCTAATCACTAATGGGCTTCCCTTGCACTTTTTTTTTTTTTTTTACACAAACTGTGGTATGTTACACACTTCATATTTCAACTTGTGTTAGTAATTCACACTGTTTAACTCTAGCACTCAACCCATGGTCAAAAATCAACATAAAAGCTGCATGAAAAATCTTTAAAAGATTGTGATCTCAATTAAAACACCCTTGTAAATTATTCTTAAATGACAATGGTTCAGCTCTGTCTATTAACAAGTATCTTTGACAAGTACAATCATAGCAGAACATTTAAATCTGCGTTGCCACTGCTGTTGATCCAGAGAGAGCAGTTGTCATGTTTAGGTATGAAAAAACTTCACAAACAGTCTTTTCAACCACATAGTATCAGTAGTTCTGTGTTGCAATAATACAATTCATCACAGAAGAACTAGGATAAAAATGTATAGTTCAGATATAAACACTGATGTCTACTGTAGTGAACAGAGTAGCTAAATCATCTTTTGAAAGTAACTTGACGCTTCAAATAAAGATTTTATCAATCACATCGTTACACCAGTAGGTGGCAACGTAAGTCACATGATAATGACAACATGGCGAATGTAATACATCCGTATTACATTCTTACTACACACTTACTATTCAGGGCAGTCACTAGAGTGAAGCAAGGTGATGACGATTCTCGGGCCCGCGGCTTTCGGATTTCAACCAAGAAGGGCCCGCAGCAACAACCTGCATTGGGGCCCTAGATACCCTAGCTAGCTACGACCCTACAAACATTCACAGTATATCGAATGCACTTTGTGCAGTTGTGAAGTAAATACTTTTTCAAAATAAGCACCTACTCAAGACCTCACTCGTACGAATTCATACAGTTCTTTGCTAAATCATACGTATTTTACGAGTTGCCAAATTCGTATGAATTCATATTAATGACCTACCCCAAACCCTGCCCCTAAATTTACCCGTCACTGGGGTTTAGACAGATCGTATGAATTTGTACGAGCGAGGTCTAATTCACCACTGGTTCCCTTAAAATTTTCCCATGAGTTTTTTTATAATATGTTTCTTATGAGTAAAATAAGGTCTGTGGTAAACATAACTTGACAATACTTGAACGTTTTGCTTTACAGCATAAATTACACAATCAAATTACTCTGAGAGAACTGACATTAGACAGCTTAATATCTGAACTGAAAGCAGTTTGTTGCTCTCTATTTACACTAATTATGTCTTTAATAAAATAAAATCACATCAACCTTTAAAGTCAACAGAACAGCATTCACAATCCATGTTATTTTTGTAATATGATGTATTTGCAAGTGAACCAGGATATTCAACCAGAGAGAAAATGCAGGCCAAAAGATTGCACAGTGATTACATTGTGAAAAGTGGTTTCTGTGAGACAAAAGAGTTGACAAATAGCAGTGCTTAGTGATGTCAGTCCTAAAGGAGTTTTCAAGAAAAAATAACAAAGCATTTTGTTTTCTATTAGAATAACATGCACACATGAATCGTTCAAAATAAGACCACGAATATGCATTAACAAAATAAATATAGGATAAATGTTGAATCCATGTTGACTTTAAAAAGATCCAGCAATAAAATGTTGCTAATTTTAGATCAGGACATTCATTGAATACCGCTAAGATACAACAAGAGGACATCATTTTGATCGTATGTCAACATACGCACTCAGAAAAAGAAACTCTGACAGAGACAAAGTCTTTCAGAGTAAATCAAATCCAACGTTTTGTGTGACAGTGCTGTGTGAAGGTCTACGGAGTTAACAACCTGAGCTTTACGATGGCAAATGAGTGAAACAGACCGCGAGAGACTTCAGAGACCAAGATGAAAACTCCCTACGTCAGCTCAGACTTTGCAGAAAAGGAATGCGTCCTCAGGAGCCACATAAATACACCGCAAGCTGCATTTCCACTTTTAACACACAAAGAAAGTGTCTCGGGGCCATTTCTAGTTCTTAGCATTCCAGTTAGGGCCCATCTGAAGGCGATGATGACTGCATTAGCTGTGATGGCTCTTTGGCCAATAGAGGCGAGAGATAATAGCACATAGCTGTGGGTGTTGGTCCTATCCCAGATGATGCAGGCTTCCAGAGACTCTTAGGAGCCTGTAAATGTGTCTGCAAAGTATCTGTCATTATTAAGAAGTCGAGGCCCTGATATTACTAAGCACTTTCAGCCACCAAGGGACATGCCTAGCATACAGATTAAAATATTTAATTGTTAGTAAACTTCTACATTTTGGCAGAAAAATAATATGTGCAAAAGCTGGTTCCAGTGATGACACTCAAAGTGAAAAATAGTGCACTGTTAGAATATAAAGACAAGAAACATAAGCTCACTGGAAAAAAAATTGCATCTACCTACATTTTCCTATACATAAATTCACTGCAGTTTCCAGCTGAAACACCATATAGTGGCAGTAAAAAAGTGAAAAGTATGTTCATTTCTATGCACTCAATACTTGGTTGGGTCTCCTTTTGCATGAATTACTGCATCAATGCGGCATGGCATGGAGGCAATCAGCCTGTGGCACTGCTCAGGTGTAATGGAAGCCTAGGTTGCTTTGATAGCGGCCTTCAGGGCATCTGTATTGTTGGGTCTGGTATCTCTCATCTTCCTCTTTACAATACCCAATAGATTCTCTATGGGGTTCAGATCTGGTGAGTTTGATGGCCAGTCAAGCACAGTAACACCATGGTCATTGAACCAGCTTTTAGTATTTTTGGCAGTGTGGGAAGGTGCCAAGTCCTGCTGGAAAATGAAATCAGCATCTCCATAAAGCTTGTCAGCAGAAGGAAGCATAAAGTGCTCTAAAATGTCCTGGTAGATGGCTGCGTTGACTATGGACTTCAGAAAACACAGTGGACCAACACCAGCAGATGACATGGCACCCCAAACCATCACTGACTGTGGAAACTTTACACTGGACTTCAAGCAACATGGTTTCTGTGCCTCTCCACTCTTCCTCCAGACTCTGGGACCTTGATTTCCAAATGAAATGCAAAATTTACTTTCATCTGAAAAGAGGACTTTGGACCACTAAGCAACAGTCCAGTTTTTTTTTCCACCTTAGCCCAGATAAGACGCTTCTGACGTTGTCTTTGGTTCAAAAGTGGTTTGGTACGTGGAATGTGACAGTTGTAGCCCATTTCCTGAAGACGTCTGTGTGCGGTGGCTCTTGATGCACTGACTCTAGCTTCAGTCCACTCCTTTTGAAGCTTTCCTAAGTTCTTAAATCGGCTTCGCCTGACAATCTTCTCAAGCCTGCGGTCATTCCTTTCACTTGTACACCTTTTCCTACCACACTTTTTCCTTCCAATCAACTTTCCATGAATATGCTTTGGCACAGCACTCTGCGAACAGCCAGCTCTTTCAGCAATGACCCTCTGTGGCTTACCCTCATTGTAGAGGGTCTTGATGATCGTCTTCTGGACAACTGTCAAGTCAGCAGACTTCCCCATGACTGCTGTTGGGATTACTGACCTAAACCCAGTATTTATACCCTGAGAATGGTAATTTAATAGACCTTGAAATTAAATATTCGAATAATTTGAGAAGACTGTTTTTTATTTTATTTTGATGAGCAGTAAGCTGTAATCATCAAAATGAAAACAAAAAAGTCTGGAAATATTTCACTTTATGTCTAATAAATCTAGAATATATTTAAGTTTTACTTTTTGAATTAAATTACAGAAAAAAAAAAAAAAAAACGTTTTCATGATATTCTGATTTATTGAGATGCACCTGTATAGGGAGCCCTTACTCGCACATTACTATAATATTAAAGGTTACAATTAACAACAGTGCACAAACTATTAAATTAAGCTGCTATTTATTTTTTAGATATAATAATCAACACTCATAAAAATTGTATGCAAATATTTAAATTGCATATGAGGCAGTTTTACTGTTAATAAAATTATGTTTCTACTCAAATTCGTTGGTAAAATATACTCATTTACACAGTGGCCGTCATAACTTGTTTTCATGACAGATTTATTTAAACATACATTAATACGTTAAATAATCAAGGTTAAGTAAAATATAATGAATATATAGGCTAAAATATTAAGCGAAATAATTAATTTCTCTAGCGAACTAACAAGCTGTGGACACTGAATGGCATTTCTGAGGTAAATGCTACGCGACAAGCTGTTATATTGACGTCTTTCTGCGGTTGAAACACTGACGGAGTGATTACAGGAGATATAATACATTTCAGTAAGTTGTACTGTATCTTTCAACATACTTTCAGATGTTCATTCATGTTTATTCTGTAACTAGTATTAAAGAGGAAGGGATGATCGCGAATTGAGGTGCCCTTACTGCGATCTGTTACGCCACATCAAAAAGCGTCAAAAGGCATTTATTGTTTAAATTTCGAGATAAAATTGACAGAATTTAAGGGACAAGACTTTGTTTCTTATCGAAAAGTAACAAAACACAGAGCCTATTGTGATTATAAGTGGTTAATGGGCTACAACTCTGTATTTGTCGGTACATGTGTACCGAACCGAAAGACACATACCGAAAATTACGTGTGCCGTTACACCCCAGTTATGACCATAAAACACTTTTACCATAGTGCATGATTTGTAAACTAATACATTTTGATACTTTCATCACATTGTCAGCTCCATATGCATGGCTATTCTGACATTGTAAGGTAGCATTTGCACTTGCAATGTTTGAGCGCTCGGTTACCCGTGAAACACAAGTCGCAACATTCAATAAAATAAGACTTGTAGAATCAAGCTAAATTGGCATGGTTTCTTCAGTAAATGTGCTTTTGTCATCAGTTAGGTTTAGGGTTGGATTTTAAAACGTGATAGATTATTAAACTTTTAGCGTCACTCACCAGAACTTTCATTTCTGAACTGTCGTGATACATGCAACATCCAGGGTAATAAAAGTTGCCAGATTCATGTTCATCTGTTTCGAATAAAACTGAATACACTTTTAGTACCACTCACTAGAAATTTCACTTTGAAATGTGCAAGAATCAATGTTATATCATTTTTTAGTCACCAGAGCACATTTTCCTAATGAACCTGAGCTGAAGACAATCAGGGTTCCCAATCTAAGCCAAATGTCAAATTCCCTGACTTTCACGGACTAAAAAGCTGAATTTCCATGACCTATAATGAACGGAATAACAGGCCGCTGTTGTGCTGAGCACTGAGCTGACAAAAATCAGCCACAGACAGTATTTTAAAACCATCCATTTGCAAGCTTTATTTACTTGTTCACAGACATTTTTAGTACAAAACTAAGTTAAACACTCATACACACTACTTTTTTTTTTTTTTTTTTTTGCACTTTTACCCGTTAAATGCACTTTGATATTTTTCTGTACTATTTCTACAGAAATTAATTTATAGTTTTTATGGTTTCAGGGGTTAAAGGGATTTTCTGTTTGTTATCAAGTCTTTTTATTTCTTCACATTTAACTTTGCAGACCGTCTTAGACTATTTGACACTAGGCTATTTCTGTAAAATGGTTATGATTATTTAAGTCTGAAAGAATTATTACCCATATTTTCCTTCAGAAGTAATGTTGACAGTTTATCCAATATATATATATATATATATAAATTTATTCATATTTATTCATTCTACCATGGTGAATAAACAACAGTAATGGCTACGCACGACCAATCTGAAAATTGCAACAGTCGTATCCTAATGTCGTGTGCAGTGAAAAGGCGGCTTACCATGTCCTTTTTTTTTTCAGCTTACCTTGTCCTAAGGTCCTAACCAGACATGACAAAGCTACAAAAAGACAAACTCAATCATAAATCACAGCCAATCATAACAGCGTGTGGGCGGGCTCTGCAGCTAAACACGAAAATCAAACGAAATTTAACCATAAAACATTATTCAAAATACATACTTAGTGACTGACAATCTTTGTCATGAAATACACTTGTTTGAGCTTTGCATTATATTAAAATGGTTAGAGTTTGAATTTCATTTTGCATGACTTTAATAGCCACTATGAGAGCAACAATGGACAATTTAAATGAAAGGAAACAAGCTGTAAGCAATAAATACTTTTTATTGTGCATTTATGTCCTTGTTCCCTCTGTATGAACTGAACTATTAGCTGCAAAATATAGAAAACATTTCAAAAATAGAACCATTTGTCATGTCGCGGCTGGTTAGGACAGTCTTTGAAGTGGTCATTTTGTTGCCAAAGCTCTTGGAATTTACAATTTCCTGGCATGTTTGCCATAGTTAACAGGTACAGGTGACTGCATTTGACTTAAGTGATTGCCAGGTTGACCAGTGGGAAGGGAATAAAATGCAGCTGAAAAATAGCCTAACTAAAACAATACGCAAAATGCTTAAAAAAAAAAACATGGTATAGAAAAATTACATTTTGATAAATGGAAACTAAAATTTAAAGCGATAAACAAAAATCCCTGATATTCCATGACTTGGACAAAAAAAATATAGAATTCCCTGACTTTAAAATTCCATGATATTCCAGAAATTCCATGACCCATGGGAACCCTGGACAATAGACAGATAGATATCTGCAGCAGTGATTACACAAAATTCTGTATTTTTTAAACGGCATTAAAATGTATGGTAAATGCAAACACTTCAAACACAGTCGATTAAAAATCCAATAGAAATATAAACATTTGTCAAACATAATTGAATTCCTTCGTAGAATGATTTTAAATGACTTTACTTTTGTTAAACCAGAACCTTGTTTAATCCCCTAAATTACAAACATCTCCACTCCTCAACAATCACATACACCCAGCACTTTCATTGTGCAGCAGAGGTGGACCCAAAGTCAAGGCTGTTGGTTCAATCGCATGCTGTGCTATCGAGCTGACCCGGAGCGTGTTTTGTTCCAGAGCTGTTGCGCAGGATCAACACTTCTTAACTGTTGTAATAAGCTGCAGACAGACTCGCAGGAAACAGCAGGTCCCTGAAGGCCACACGGGCTAAGCCGGGCCTGGTGCGGTCCACATGTCAGAACCGTGCATGTGGTTCCCATCATTAATTAACTGGGATGTTTGCTGCATGCAGTCACCAGATAACCGCAAGCGATTATGCAACATTTTTGTCAGCGCAGAAAATGCCCCCGGTCGCTCGCCAACATAAACCATGCGCAGGAATGTGAATGGCCTTTGACTTGGGCCATGACCCTGAAAACACAATGTTGGCACACATGAACTTGATCTGATGTTTGTTTGGAACGGCCAAGCTGTTGTTGTCATTGTTTGCATTCCGTCCACTCGACTGCAGCATTATTAAACGAACATGACTGTTGCCATAAGCTATTAAATCTTTACAGAGAAATGAAACACTTGTGTAATTGTGCAACAAATGTTTGATTGACATTATGGCTTAGAAAATATCTAAGCATCAAACATGCTCAGCAAAGTTATCCAGCAAGAAAGCATATGTTCCTATGACCTCTATGAAAGAGTGCAGCATTTGGAAAGCATTGAATTCTAACCTTATAAAAAAAGTGTTGTGGTAGTACCATGGTACAGTGGTCGTTCAGATGGTAATATCATGGTACTGCAGTTGCAAGTTCTTGGTTTACCAGTTACTTCCAAGAATACTTCCGTCCAAAAAAAAATCATAGTAGCATCATACATGTTTAATGTTTTTGAAACAAAGTCTCATGCTCACAAGAAAGGCTGCATTAAAGGCACAGTATGTTTTTTCGCCACTAGGGGTCGCTAAACTCTTCAAAACATTAACAAAGGCGTAGATTGATGACGCAGGGAATGAGCGTGGGCTCATGGAACTTGTTGTCATTCCGATGGCTCTAATAACGTTTATGGCGAAATAATGTTTATGGATGAGCGAATGCATTCATGTTTTTTTTTAACATGACTGTGGTATAAAGCAGGGCGTAGCCGAGAATCACGGGCGCGATTGCTAATGAGAGACAGATATAAGTGCCACACACGAGTCCCAGAGGATAAAGGAATGAGGACATTTCATTCTACCGAACTACTCGCAAAGCTGAAATACTTATAATACAGGTCAGTTTATTTGACGAAATAAAATTGTGAGGTAACGCAGCACTGTTTAACTTGGTCTTACGTTACACTATCATACTAAACTGCATTGCAAGTTGTAAGGTTATTCTATGTTGGCTGTATGAGACTAACAGTAAGCTAGTTCAACATTAGAACATCATACTGATGATATTCTAACATTTCATCGTGTTGAGCTATATAACATTGATTAGTCTTATGTAGCCTACATTTGCTAATAACGTGCAAGAACGCGTCGAGTTCTGTCAAGTCAAAGTTGGCACAAAACTCTCACCATCTCGGAAACGCCACGCCGATATTGTTCCTTGTTTTATTTCTCCTTTTGTCTCAAAGTTTGCTTGCCATGGTCCATAATGTTTGAAGGAAACAACAACAGCATGCCGCTAGACGTTACGCAGCTGTCCGCGTCTGTTGCCATGATTACTATTACAAGACTATTACAAGATTACAGTACAAGGAAACCAGGGATAATGCAGATATTTCAGGCGACAAGTGACAAGTGAGGAAAACGGGCACTATTTAAAATTGTGAATTTCTCTGAATTTACAAATTCTTGGAAACATTTGGGATAATGTAAGTACACAGCTGAACGAAATATATAACACTGTGCAAGTGGTTTTTGGATATTTTAATATAAAAATCTTACTTATTGTGCCTTTAATTTGATTTAAAAAACCTGGTAAAAACAGTAATATTGTGAAATATTATCACAATATAATATAAAAGTTTAATATAACATAATATAACAGAAATCTTTTGTAACATTATAAATGTGTTTACTGCCACTTTAGATCAATTTAACGCATTCTTGATTAAAGTATTAATTTAAAAAAAGAAAAAAAATTGAATGGTAGTGTAAGTATATTGAAAAATATTTAAACGAGCAAATTCACATACATTCTAAGCCATAAACATCTTTAAAACATATGCTAAATATTTTAACATCTGACAAGGAGCATTTTAAAAACTTATTTCAGATGAGAAAACACTACAAATAAGACTTTTACATTTTCTGATGAAAAATGCGTTGTGGTTGCTGTGTTGATCTGGGTGGTTGCTTATTTTTCCAAGTCAAACAAGTCAAAAATTATAAGTCTGATCGCTTAGAAACCTCTTTTCAAAAAGCCACATGATTTAATCATTCATTTCCACATTCATTTTTCTGTAGCAAAATCATTCATTATTCTGTAGCAGCAGTTCGGGACGAGTTATGTGCCAAAGTTTAATAGGTTAAATGCTACAAAGGAAGAACTGATTGGACTCATACACAGTACTAGTGATTAAGTTTCTGATGATTCCAAAACAAATGAAGCAGCAAACTCCTCATGCACAGATACACTGTAAATATGATAATATTCCAACAAACATATTGTCAAAACAGGACTGATAAAATGAAGCGCAAGTCGCCCTCTCCTCACGATAACTTAGACAAAAGACACCCTAAATCAGGATAGCCAATGCTGAGATACTACTAAAACTATCAATCCGACCCTGAGGCCAAGATACTGCCAGGAATGATTATGTGATGATATTTAAAATGTTGTTTTGTAACCACATCGTTTATGTAGCACTAGACAAAAATTCCAGTGAAACCAAAGCAAGACTGTTAAATGCTAAACAGAAGGTACATTTACCAAATAATCTATTCATAATCAGACTGATGGCTCAAAAGTTGGCATGAAATGGAAACTGCAATAGTCTTTTCTTCCCTATTGTGACTTATATAGTATACATGTATGGTGCATGTAAATGTACCTAATGAGGGAGTAACAGTAAGAGCCCACATCAGAGAAATCAAACAAACAAAATCTTCAGAAGAGCGTATCTCAAATGAGGGACACCAGGTCTTACCTTTCTTTGATTTGGCACCAATCTTTAGCTTAGAAGGCCATGCAATTTGAGTATCTGTCTCCTCCATAACCTGTGGGGAAGAAACGGATACACACGTTAAAAGGACCATATTCTACACCTTTTTTTCCAGTCAATTCTACTTCTAAGTTTAATGAAGGTTTTTTGCACCAAAAATAGTCACATTTTTTTTTCACCATTCTCCACACACACACTCTCTCTCCCTCTCTCTCTCTCTCTCTCTCTCTCTGACAGGTCAGTTTTGCTACTGTACCTTTAAGAGTTCATATAAATGACTATTAAAGGGGACCTATTATGCAAAATTCAGTTTTATAAGGTGTTTGAACACAGCACAGTGTGTGTAAACAACCAGCCTATAATAGTAAAAATCCACCCACTCTGTTTTTTTTATTTTTTATAATCCCCATAAATCATAAACAGTCTCTCCAAATGAGCGGTTCCAGATTGTGAAGCCCCGCCCATGACTTAGCTTAGCTCCTCCTCTGAGGGAGCTGTACACAGTCCGCCATGTTTATCTCCTTGCCAGAACATTTAACAGCAGCATTCAAGTAAGAAATGTATTCTTATTAAAGCTACTAAAGTTATTTAATCAAGAGTAGTGAGTGAGTTTTTTTCTTTTCTTTTGTTGTTTGATTCATATTAACAGCATGCATAGCAGTAGGTACTGTATATTATGCTGCTGTCACGTTAATACACTGAATTTTCAGCTTCATTACCCCAGTCTTCAGTGTCACATACATAAAGAGACTTCTTTCAAAAACATTAAAAAAAAGCATTATTATTCCAAACATTTAAGTGGTAGTGTATATCCATGATCCATTCTCTTGCAAAAAGATACATCTAAATAATTGCATCTAAACTATTATTATCCAGCTATTATGATTAGCACTGTTGTTTGTCTTTACTTCCTCACCATGGTAACGTAATGGTCAACATCAGAAATTAGCCCGTGGTAATCCACATTCCAATAAGCTGATGTTGGTCATCTGAATAAAATGTGAAAAGTGTGTCTGCTTAATATGTTATTAATGATAAACCACTAATTACTTACAACATCAAAGTAGAGCCAAGAAAATATTATATTTTCACAGTACTGGACGTGGAAGGAGTTTCTGACCTTTCTTTAAGATTTAGATGACAAGAAAAAGAAAACAACATGCATATACAGGTAATTCATAATCACAATATTTATCCCTCAGCCTTAACAACGCATAATGATGCTTTGGGAATTTTATTTGGACAAATTAAGCTGTAACTATTTAATTTGGTTTACTATTGAAATACCAGTGCATGCATGCAAGACAGTAAAGCAACTGCAAAATCTGTTAAAGATTTAATTTAGGTTCAGGTTTTAGGCTTTGGTTCTGCATATCAAATGTGTCTGTGATGCATCTAGCTGTTGTTAAAGGTATCAATGTGTCCTCTATGAACGGTCCCTAAAGACACTATAAATGCATGCACGCAAAGACAAGATCAATCACAATTCAAAATCAAAACAGATGTAAGAAAGAAGATGAACAAATTCAATTGTTGATGATGAAAGATAATCAACATGTAATCTTAAAGGTGCAGTAAGCAATTACTGAGAAACACTGTTGATATTTAAAATCAACCCAAACAAACACATCGCTCCCTTCATTGCTCCACCCCCAAAATGCACGAACAATCAAAGTAAGAGTGTCTCTTTATCATAGCTGAAGCGAAGCAAAATTATGTCACCAGCACCAGCTCCAGCTCCAGAATGACACTCAAAACTGTCCTGTTAGGTAACATTACAAAAACTGCTTATCTTGGTTCTGTGCCCCCTACTGCTGATTGGTTACAGGTGTGTTGTGGTGCTCGGCCCAATCCACTTTCTACGGCATTTCTCAGAAATCGCTGCACCGTTAAATTTTTATCAAGCTGTACCAGCTGGCCCGGATCGCCACGGAATGGAACAGTTACGCAATGAGAACTGTTCGGCCCGGCGGTGGAAAAGCGGCTATAGATAACATTACAAATGGAGAAATTTTACAATTTTATGCACAAAATGAGCTCATTTCAAATTTGATGCCTGCTACAGGTCTCAAAATAGTTGTGACGGGGGCATGTTTACCATGGTGTAGCATCTCCTCTTCTTTTCAAAACAGTTTGAAGACATCTGGGCATCGAGGTTATGAGTTTCTGGAGTTTTGGTGTTGGAATTTGGTCCCATTCTTGCCTGATATAGGTTTCCAGCTTCTGAAGAGTTTGTGGTCGTCTTTGATGTATTTTTCGTTTAATGATGCGCCAAATGTTCTCTGTAGGTGAAAGATCTGGACTGCAGGCAGGCCAATTCAGCACCCGGACTCTTCGATGACGAAGCCATGCTGTTGTAATAGCCGCAGTATGTGGTTTTGCATTGTCCTGCTGAAATACACAAGGCCTTCCCTGAAATAGACGTCATCTGGAAACCTTTATATACCTTTCAGCTGCCCATACCGTATACACTTATGCACCCCCATACCATCAGAGATGCTGACTTTTGAACTGAACGCTGATAACATGCTGGAAGGTCTCCCTCCTCTTCAGCCCGGAGGACACAGCGTCTGTGATTTCCAACAAGAATGTCAAATTTGGACTCGTCTGACCATAGAACATTTTCCACTTTGAAACAGTCCATTTTAAATGAGTCTTGGCCCAAAGGACATGACTGTGCTTCTGGACCATGTTCACATATGGCTTCCTTTTTGCATGATTGCATGGCATCTGCAGATGGCACGGCAGATTGTGTTCACCGACAGTGGTTTCTGGAAGTATGTCATTGACACAATCATGCCGATGAGTGATGCAGTGATGCATTTTGATGATATTATGCACTGTAGATGATGAGATTTGCAAAGCCTTTGCAATTTGACATTGAGGAACATTGTTTTCCATAATCTTTTTATGCACTCTTTCACAGATTGGAGAGCCTCTGCCCATCTTTACTTCTGAGAGACTCTGCCTCTCTAAGACATCCCTTTTATAGCTAATCATGTTACAGACCTGATATCAATTAACCTAATTAATTGCTAGATGTTCTCCCAGCTGAATCCCAGCCAAAATGCCCCAGTGCCAACTATTTTGAGACCTGTAGCAGGCATCAAATTTGAAATGAGCTCATTTAGTGGATAAAAGTGTATAATTTCTCTGTTTAAACATTTGTTATGTTATCTATGTTCTATTGTGAATAAAATATTGGCTCATATGATTCGAAAGTCTTTTAGTTTTCATTTTATTCAAATTTAAAAAACGTCCCAACTTTTCCGGAATTCGGGTTGTAAAAAAATGGCACCTACAGCAAGATTTTGGAGTCAGTCTGTTAAGTTGTTTGAACTGAATTAATTGTGGAAGTTAAATATAGTAAGTAAATATATATATAGTAAATATAATATAGTGCAGTAAAAATACAGCAACTTTTTCCTGTAATGGCAATTTTCAGCAGTCATTACTTCAGTCTTCAGTGACACCTGATCTTTCAGAAATCATTCTAATATGCTGATTTGCTGTTTAAGAAACATTTATTATGTCAAAAACAGTTGTGCTGCTTAATATTTTTGTGGAAACCATGATAAGTTTGTAACATTATAAATACCAATTAGATTTAACCAATTAGACTGACTAAATCATGGAGTCATAAGGATTACTTTTAGGCTGGCCTTGTGTGCTTTTTGAAACATTGCAAACTGTGTGTAATATAATCAGTTGAAACCACCCATGTTATGATCCATATCGCTGTCACATATGTTGTACAGTAAGAGTAAAACAATACCACCTAATTAAAATATCTCAAAGTATCTAGAGCAAAAAGTCAAAAATCTCAGGAAACCGAAGATCTATAAATGGGAAACAGAAAAAAAATATCCCTCCAAATAGTTTCTGCATTACAAATGGAGCATGTAAAAGCCCGCAGCCATCAGGAGAGCATTACGGCCTGAACAGGATGTGAGGGCCAGTTAAGAGCTTGTGAAATTCATTGTGTATATCTAGCGATATCAGTAGTGGTCAGTACAGTCCTGTAGGGTCATTGATTCAGTTGCTGTCTGGATAATTACAGAGGTCTTGAGATCTTACAGACAAACTCTGAGGTGTCTTCCTCAAGTGAAAAGCAAACAAGCTGATGTCACTTCTGGGCAGTAGGCATTTCCCAGGCCTCTTACTAGCAGATGTCGCCTCTGGCTGTGTACCAAAAACCTAAGTGAGCGGCTTCCATAGGCAGCATTTTTAGTCATCACAAGCACTCAGGATGCGAAGGCACTAAACTGCATTATTATGTCTTTTAAGATGCCTACTTTTGGCATGAACACTAGTGGCAGTAAAAGGGCAACAACATTTATACCTTTTCATACAAATTATGATTATGGTGCAGATTATCGTTTAAAAGATGAATATGAAACATAAAGAGACACCACTTGCATTCAACACACTGTTCCAAAGCCTAGTATACAATCTTGATGTCAACTGCCTTCTTAAGAAGCATCCAAACTGAAATGGAACCTCATTTTGAACACCGCTCAAACTTCTAGTGCATCATACAAGTAACGCTCCTCACACAAAGACTCAAAAAAAAAAAACAATTTCAAGCATGGTTCTAAGCTAACAATGTGATACTTATTGTGCATAAAGTACAAATGCTGGGTAAAATAGTCTTAACTTAAAATATTATATAATTTTTAAGCAAGATTTTTCACTTTGTCCACCATCTTGGATTTCACTTGCAGTACTTTCTAGATTTGCATGCAGCTCACTGCAAATTGTGTTTGCTTCTTGCACATTTTGCGGCACTTTCAAAGTGAAATGTCCAGTGAGTGGCACTGAAAGCATGTTCAGTTTTATCCAAAACAGATAAATCTGGCAGTGTTTATTCTGGTAATTGTTGTGCCTATTGCGTCAGTTCAGAAATGAAACATTCGGTGAGTGGCGCTAAGCGGTTAATACTCTATTGCATTTGAAAATAACGTACTAGACCCGACCATAAACCTAACCGATAGTGTTACCAAAAGCAAACTTGAGATAAAAAAACACATTCGCTGAACCAATCATGCCATTTTAGCTTGCTTCTACAAGTCTTTGAGCTCTTTTATCGTGACTCGTGTTTTATGCGACTCGTACATGAACACTATGCATTGCTGTACAAGGTGAGCTACTGAGCAAGTTTACTATGTTACAAAAGCCATGCATATGGAGCTGATTATGTAATGTCAAATCATCCACTATAGGTTAAATGTGTTTTGAAGTATTTTGCAAGGAACCACATGAAAATAAGTGTTTATTAAGGTTCTTTATCAATTGCGACTGTGAAGAATTCTGTTTTCTCTATGGTATGGACTCACTCAGAGAACTCTGGCTGGCGTCCTACTATCTAACAATGACCTGCGTAAATGCTTCTGTGAAAGCTGTTTTTGGCAAAGCTGTGCCCGCCTGAAAGACATTTTCAAACAGACCACACACAGCTCCTGAAAACTTACACAGCCAAAACATTTTACAGGACACCTCCGTAACCGGTCTAATGTTCTTACAAATTAAATGGACTGTTAATTTAACAAGCTCTGAATTAATAGTCAGCTCTGGTTGCCCACAGACACGCTTTCAAGGATATTGCTTTTTTAGAGCCAGATTAAATTTCAGATTTATTCTAATTTATACATTTAGATGTGAATACACAGTACAGGTGATGACAAAAGTGCAAAGAGCCTGAGATGTCTTGATCTGCTAAAATACAAATAAACAATTCACAGCAACCTACGACAATTTTTTTTTACCAAAATTAAACATTGTAGCAGAGACATCTATAGCAAATGTGAAAAAAAAACCTCCAAAAAATATAATAATTATATAATAAATTAAATACATGATATGCCAAGTAACTAATCTACATAACTAAAAAACTAATCTAAGTAACTAAAAAACTAAATTTAAGTTTCAGATTTATTCTATATTATAATTTGTAAATTAGGATGTGAATGTAAAGGTGATGACAAAAGCACAAAGAGCCCAAGATATCTTATAGTTTCCTTAAATATAGCTTAAATATGAATGTACAGCAACCTACAACAAAATATTATACCCAAACTGAACATTTCAGCAAAGACTTCTACAGCAAATGTGACAAAACACTTCCCAAAAAAATCAGATTAAATTAAGTTAAATACATGATATGTTAAATAATTATTCAAATGAATTAATATTTGATGACAAAAGTCCCCACATAAAGATAATGGATAAAATCCATTATTGTGGCAGATAAGTAAAACATTGAACACACACACACAAAAAATGTGTCAATATATAATTTCCATAATTGATCACTGCCCTTCAGTTCACAGAAATCCATTACGCAATGTGTTCCCCCAAACTCTATTAAATAATATGAGTAGATATGTGCATAAAACGAAGGTTAAAACATAAAACATAAAAAGAAATTGGACCTCTGAGAAAAAGCTTGAAAATCATTTGTGTACAGCATGTGCCAGACTACCAAGACATGTTTTAGAGAGAGAGAAAAAAAAAAAAGATTTTACGTAATATATTAAGCCATGTGATTATGTTTATGGTGCGAGCACACTCCTGCTGTGCTCCACAGTGAGAATGGACAAAATGATGCAAGACTGTGTTTGCCACCTGTTTCCTGCCCCAGTCCCGCTGTGTGGTGCCACAGGTGTTCGGCAAGAAACTGTGGGCCTTAGGACCAGACTCAATTTGGGCCTAAGTTCACATAAACAGCTTTACTGTGTCATTATAAAATATGAGGGGCCTTCTATTGACTCAGCTGAGGCTCCGAAGTGTGTTTGGGCCACTGGGTCGGAGTGACATTGTTCCTGTTTTTTTTTTTTAATCAAAGTTTGGGTACGTAGAAAACATGAACTCACAAAAGTGAGAGGGACACGTAATACAAATTCAGCTCGGCATCATAGATGCTCGGTTTGCAGGGTGAGCTGACTAGAAACAAGCCTTTTCCAGAATCACATGGAAAGGGAGGAAATGCCTCAAACGGTTTCTACTGCGGAGGCCGGAACTGTATAATATCACCGTTTTTCTTGATCTCCTCAAAAATTGCTATCTTTGAAGATTCTCTTCCATAAATAGAAAGCATCGGGGGAGTTGAAAAACAAACACGGGTGCTCTATTCATGCTCAGTGAAAACAAAAGCACATCCACTGTTCAGGAAAAGAAACAGAATTATTTCTTTTAATCTGTTTTATACATCAGCAAAAACACTTAATTTCACATTGGCCCTCTGAGCATCATGAAAAGCAAACTATTGCTACTCCTAGTTAATGAATTATAGAGAGAAAGCGACCAAAACAAGACTAATACTAGAACGTTCCCATCCTATTACAGTCAACAAAGCTGTCACTCTATATTTATACAGTTTAATGTGACTGTTTGAGTCTTGCAGTACAGCTTCAGTTTGTTCTGGACTCTCGTGAATAGTCTCATAAATGGGAATCTAAAGACACATCTGTTCTGTGAGTGATATTTACCTTGTTTTCCTCACATTTCACAGTTCATATTTCACCTCAATTCATTTCTCAAGTATGCTACATTCTGTACAGTACCAGCCATTTTCTGAATATGATATTCCTGTATACATGGTTTTTGTAAATATGCCAGTTGACCGTTCGAAAAGGCCCGCCCCCTTTAGTTACTGTTGCTACGTCCAGCAAGCCATGCCGATCTCTCGCCACACATCATGTTCTCACGCAGTGAAAAATACAACGCGGAGCAAAGAGGACACTGACAATGCATCGACAGAAGACAGAGCAGGTTACTTTTGATATGAAACAAAGTCTCAAATTTCAAGTTTTGTCATTTTTAAAGAAATTTAAACAATAAATACCATTTTGTAGCTCTTTAATGTGTCGTGACAGATCGCTGTAGTGCGGGTCGTGATCCGATCATCTCTTCCTACTAGTTAATTTATAGCATCAAATAAACAAGAATGAACATCATAATGAATGTTGTTTCAACCGCGGAAAAAAAATTCTGAATCAGAATTGGGGAAAATGGTCTTAAAGGGGTTATGATGTCAGAAATCAAATTTGCCTTAATCTTTTAACATATTAAGATATATTTGTACCAGTAATGCATAATGCAATATTTAGAGCTTAAAATGTCCTCCTCATTATAAACAAAACATTTATTTAATCAAGCTCCAAAAATGGCTCGTTTGGATATTGGGGGACTTGTGATGTCACACGGGGAAATGTATTTGCATATGCCTGACTCCAGAGCAAGACATCGACGAATATTTTTTCATCATCGCACCATAGGCCCCTGACACTTGCCTACACCGGATGCGAGCGTCACGTCAAAAGCAAATAGAACCATTATAATCACTGATGCTGTCTACACTGGATACAGTATACAGATGCCCGCTCACTTTACTTCACGAGCTTGAGTCTGCTGAAAACAGGACATATGGAAGAGTAAATAGAAGCGTAAAGGAACATTCGCTTTGATGTGTCCAATTTAAACAGCTTGTTTGTGTCTCTGTACAGACTTTAGAAGGATCCCAATATCAGGAACAAGTGGATGGTTTATTTTTAATGCCGTCCTGGATCGTTTTGGAGGATTATATGTTTGTTCAGAGAATTTGACCGTAGATGTTCTGTAAATGAGGCACAGTGTAATGGAGAGTCCACAAAGAAACTTTTGCTGACAGATGAAGCAGCCAGCTGTATTGGATTTGACAGCAGCTACATCGTAAGTAAACTATTTAATAATGTTTTGTCTGTAAATGAGGGTTTTACATGGATAATATTTTCAAAACACTTACTCACATGTAATAGCGAGTGGACGTTAATACTGTTTCCTATGCAATGATGTTAGCCAATCATAACAGTGGCCGTTTACTGACAAGCCTTAAAGGAGCCGGCCCTTAAAGAATTAGTTCACTTCAGAATTTCCTGATCATTTATTCACGTGTGTGAGTAAATTATCAGGAAATTTCAATTCTGAAGTGAACTAATCCTTTAATGGATCATTTCAGACAAGATGGTCAGAATGAAGGTTGAAAATAATTGTTTTTCCACACATACATTTAGTAACATAAAGAACTTCAAAGAAAAAAAAAATCCATGTCAATGACCCCTTTGAATTAAAGCAGGAAATCAGATTGTGGCATTTACATGATTTAATACTAATAAGAATATTGCTAAATTCTGAGTAATATTGGAATATTACAGATGTAGATGTAATCACTGACACGGTTGTCTCCTTGCTAAACAATAAGTAACATTTGAAGAAAAGAAATACGGAAAAAAACGTTAGTTGAGGTGAAAATTATGCCACAACTGTGAGATATATTTTTTTAAATGGTTAAAGTGTTAAAGTGAACTGAAGTCAGGGACATCAAAAGGTATGAATGGTACCCATGAAAAGGTAAAACACTAAAATCTATGCCTAAAAGACACACTTACCAATCAATGAATGCAATCTCATCATAAAAACCTGACCATGTAAAATATGTGATTTTTCCTTAGAATTTACAGTTTGGGTTTATATCTTTTATCTGATAAAATAACACAATTTAAGGTGCTAAGTCTACTAAGCATAACTGGTTTAAGATTATGCATGTAAACACACTCATTATTTTTTTTAGCAATATGCATTCCCAGAGTTCTTTGCTTTAGCCCTACCAATAAAGATTGAAGATGATGTTGAGTGAACCACTGAATCTTGAACCAATGCTGTTTTGCACACCAGCCAAATTTCTGCAGAGATGCTCCTCTGAGATTATAAACTGATTGGACATCTGAAAAAATGATCAAGTGGAAACCTACGCTGTTAATTGCGTACAATAAAATTCGTCATTTAGAGACTTGGACAGAACAAGGCCACTATTTTCATTGATGGTATCTATGATCAAAAAGCACATGGCTGAATGGCCAGTCATCTGTCACTTGGTCAGCATGGCTGAGCAAGGCATTACTCATTAGCATAATAGAAACCAGCCCGTTTGGAATAAAAAGACTGAACCACAGACATATATTATAATAGTCAATATGTAACCACCTTGTTATGAGTGAGTGATTTGTTACCTCAAACATGCTTTTATGACCAATGCTACAAATCCCAAAGGAAAATTAGCTCTTTGACTATGTTTTTAAATCAATCTTCTTCTAATATGATCTACACCCCATTTCAAATAGCTTCACTTAGGATCAAGGCAAGAAAGAAAGCCATTCTTCATAATGCAGAACATGTCACAATGGAAATGTTTACAGCGCAGTTTCCATGAGATGGATGGAGTCTCTAGAGGCCCAAAGCGCTATTAACTCATCAAAGATGTGCTTTTTTGCTCCTTTGAAGGGATACAACTTCGTCCAACAAAAGGAAATGTACTATCACATTCAAAACAGTTCTCTTTCGATTTGAGTTAACAAGAACTTATAAGTAATATTCCGACCTCACACACATCCTGGTCCAGGCTTGGGAAAATCCCTCGCCTTTTGTTTTGGAAAAAATGTGCGGTGGAAAGGTCAAAAATAAATCCGGCCAACCAGAGCACTTCATTATTACGTTCAGCGGAAATCAGGCAGACAGACAGTGAGCAATAGCAAGTCAAGTCATCTATCACGAGGCGCGGGGAAAGCTTGGCAATATTACAAACTCGCCGAGTAATTCCATATGATCCCTGTGGCAAACAGATTCTCTTATATCTGTGTGAGGCACAAACACCCGCTGAGGTCCAGAAGTCTGATCCATCGCGCCAGCACACGGAGGCTTACCTCACAGCTTGTGTGTCACATCCAGCGAACGTGTTTGTGGGTGGAGGGCTAGGAAACGGCCCAAATCAGTGTTTCCATGAGCACACAGTCTTCAGCGTACTGTGCTAGATGTTGTTGTTCACCCTGTGCATCGTTGAGATTGGCATCTTCCACGACTGACGAATCGTGTTTGTTTTTATATAATTCATGACATCTTGTCAAATAAAGAAGACATGTAGGAAAACTCAGACTCTAAGGGGAATCGGGCCAAATGTTTTTGTAGACAAAATCAAGGATTCAGCGGTGAGAAGAAGTCAAAAACAGGAAAGATCAGGTAAGGCTGAGAACATCACTGATGCAAATTTACAGAATAATAAACAAAATAGCTTAACCAAAAAGTCTTGTTGATTCAAAACCGCATGACTTTATTTATTCTGTGGAACACAAAAAGAGAATGTTCACGTTGCTCTTTTTCATACATGAAAGTGAATGGTGACCAGGATCTGTCAAGCACCAAAAGGACAAAAAAAGACAATAAAATCATAATGAAATAGTCCATGTGACTTGTGCATTATATTCTGAGTCTTCTGGAGCCAAACAATAGAGTGCTGCAGGGATGACATATTTTTGTAGGCAAAAATCCGGAAACGAGTTAGTATTTTAGCATTTCTGGTTCCATCAATGGGTTCCATAATGGTAAGCCAATGGCTTTTTTGGATGGGTTTTTGGTTATAACAATGGCTGTGGTTAACACAAGACCAAGATATTTTCATGTTTTATTCTACTGCATAAAATATATCCGTAATACCCCCTTTTGATATACACTATATTGCCAAAGGTTTTGGGACGCCTGCCTTTACGTGCACATGAACTTTAATGAACTTAATCCGTAGGGTTTAATATGAAGTTGGCCCACCCTTTGCAGCTATAACAGCCTCAACTCTTCGGGAAAGGCTTTCCACAAGGTTAAGGAGTGTGTTTACGGGAATTTTTTGACCATTCTTCTAGAAGCGCATTTGTGAGGTCAGGCGAGAAGGCCTGGCTCGCAGATCATCCCAAAGGTGTTCTATCGGTTTGAGGTCAGGACTCTGTGCAGGCCAGTCAAGTTCCTCAACACCAAACTCTCTCATCCATGTCTTTATGGACCTTGCTTTGTGCACTGGTGCACAGTCATGTTGGAACAGGAAGGGGCCATCCCCAAACTGTTCCCACAAAGTTGGGAGCATGGAATTGTCCAAAATGTCTTGGTATGCTGAAGCATTAAGAGTTCCTTTCACTGGAACTATAAGGGCCAAGCCCAACCCCTGAAAAACAACCCCACACCATAATCCCCCCTCCACCAAACTTTACACTTGGCACAATGCAGTCAGGCAAGTACCGTTCTCCTGGCAACCGCCAAACCCAGACTCGTCCATCGGATTGCCAGACAGAGAAGCGTGATTCGTCACTCCAGAGAACACGTCTCCACTGCTCTAGAGTCCAATGGCGGCGGGCTTTACTGACCACGCTCTGTGATTTTATGTGGCCTACCACTTCGTGGCTGAGTTGCTGTTGTTCACAATTGCTTCCATTTTGTTATGATACCACTAACAGTTGATCATGGAGTATTTAGAAGTGAGGAGATTTCACAAGTGGACTTATTGCACAGGTGGCAACCTGAATTCACTGAGCTCTTGAGAGCAATCCATTCTTTCACAAATGTTTGTAGAAGCAGTCTGCATGCTTGATTTTTTACACCTGTTGGCCATGGAAGTGATTGGAACACCTGAATTCAATGATTTGGAGGGGTGTCCATATAGTGTATTTTCAAAGCTTTTATTTGTCTTGAAAAAGTCTGTTGCTAACAAGTGGCTAAATATGATTAGAGAGATTGTCAGGTACACTAGACATCATCATGCCGAACATGTAAACTCATCTACTCACTAGTCTACTTTTACAGCCTCATTGAGTTTATAATCACACTCTTGCAAACTATTCTAACTCAAAGTCTAATGGAAAATGTTGTAACATAAAGACTGAAAGAGTTATTGGAAGCTTATTGGTGGTGACGTTGAAGACATGTGACCGTGGTGTAGTTTGTTTATATCCTACTGAAAGAGTTATTGGAAGCTTATTGGTGGTGACGTTGAAGACATGTGACTGCGGTGTAGTTCGTTTATATCCTATTTTTAGCTTTTTACTTCTGGCGATTGTATTTAGGCTTCAAAATTCATCAAAGTTGTGTTATCATGATGAACAAAACATGTTATAATCAAATATTTGTTGGTCACAAAGTTTATTTTCTACAATAATCCAGAAGCCAATGGAAAAATGCAATTGGGTTTTTGTCAAGGGAACCAGGGTGATGCTGACTTCTGGGTTGGCCTACAAAAATACATAATGACTTTAGCACTCTATAGTTTTCCATGCAAAATAGACAAAAAATTAAGTTGTAATTCATTGAAAATGCCATGGTGAAAAGAGCAGCTTATACATTCTGCAAAATAACTCCCTTTTGTGTTCCACAGAAGAAAGAAAGTCATACAAATTTCATGAAAAAGATATGATAAATGAATAATAACAGAATTTTCACTTCTGGGAAAATAATTTCCTTGAATAATCATAAAAAAATAATAAAAGTACCACAGAGGAAGCTCCGATTTCAGACCTATTTAAAAGTCCAATATGAAATAGATTAAATTATGGCACAGAGTACAATGCAAGTCTTTGTACAGACACAAGTGCCATGTTTACTTTTTACGCCCACCGTACTTGTTGAGGCTTTACGTAGTTGCTCCAACCAGCATGCACCTGCTTTTCATTTCCCTCCCAAAATTCCACATCAGCCTGTTGACAAATAACTTTACAACAGTTTACAATTCATCCTCATTCTATAAACAACTAGGAGAGTCTGAAGAGGCAAAGAGTTTATAAAATGAGTTTACGATGATGGTAATCCACGCCAGAAAAAAAATCATGCAAGACCAGCCGAACAATTATCAATTCTTTCATTGTCTAATTTGTGTAAAAAAACAATTCTAACTACACTACAACATAGATGTTTATATTTTCTGAGTGATGCAAGCCTGCGACGCCACAATGCTAAGGTGTTGTGGATGGTGTCAGAGCGTCGTTAAGGGGTTGCTAAAGTCTTCCGATTGCTCGTTAGTGAATTGCTATGTTGTTGTGAGTGTTTTATGGGTGGTTTCTAGGTGGTTGCTTACTGGCCCAAGTCAAAAGAGCCTCTATGATAATCTAGTCCTGGGGTGTCCAATCCTGCTCCTGGAAGGCCAGTGTCTTGCAGAGTTTAGATCCAACCAGCTCTAACACACTTGCCTAGAAAAAATGTTTTTAGTGGTTGCATCAGAAGGCATCAAGACATGTTAGCTTCACTTCCTGTCTCCCTAATCTGATAGTTTTTTCATAGATATATCCTTCGCTGCCTATGATATCCCACAATCCCATGCATTCCATTCTCTAAGAATTGTGCTAAAAATAAATATGGCATCTGAAAGTTGTAGTTGGTGGTCCGTTTGTGTGTTAATGTACGTTTTTGACCAACTTTTTCCACTAGCACTATAGTACTAAATCTATTGTAAAGTAAATATTTGCTTAGTTGTCACCAAAGCTCACTCTATTTTGTTGTAGATTATTAAACCGTTGCGCTGCCTCAGAAGCCTGTCCAAAATCAGTTTTTGTGAGGTCTTGCGCAAATTATAAAAATTGTGATTGCAATTTAAAATGCAAATTCAAGAAAATCCAGGTTTGCTGTACTTGTTTATAGACCTTATGCACCAGAGAAACAAGCACACAGCCATCTTTAGAATTTTGTTTTTGAACTTCCGTTTTGTATATTTCTATGGCACCGCTGTCAAAGAGTAATTAGCTGCTGAAGTGGATTTACTTATTGTAGAGTTAACAAAAGTTATCATGAGAATTAAAGCAACTGTCATAACAAATGTCAGTCAACTGGGAAGAGTTAAAAATGAGCAGTTCATTCATAAATCCGTAAGATCTTACCTTCATGCTGTGGAAATATAAACCAGAAGATAGAACACAACGAGCGCAGCACTGGAAAGGGGCGGGGCTACATAAGGTCTATAGGGCTGTACAATTTGGCCAAAATATTCTATACTGTATATTAATATGGCTATAAAAATAATATATATATTTTTTATTTTACATATATAAAATTAATAAATAAAAAGGAAATATTACTGTAAAATAATAAAAAAAGTATTTAAGAAAAATAATATATTTTATTTTACATCTGTAAAATTGCAAAACTACTATTTATTAATTTCTTAATTTTCAAATGTTAAACTTTTTTTTTGACCGCAGGGAACCCTTACATTATATACATAGTTCTGTCATGAAACTCTAGATGGCGCAGGCTGATTGGTCTTAACGCAAGCTGATGATAATTAGAGCGTTAACTACTTGGCACAAGCTGATCGGTCCATGTCACATCTGCAGCCAATGAGCTTGTTGCTCACACATTTAAATGGCTGGTTACATTCACTATAGCAGTTTGCAGCAGTTCCTCTAAAACCCTCCACCTTCCCCAGCTCCACCTGTATAGATCTGCTATGGGTTATTGATATATGCTATTTGTGAGCAGCACTATGTCTTTCTCGCAGCAGCGTATCGGCGTATATACTGGCAGTAGCAAGTTCCTGTACTTTCTCTGCAGCAGCAGCAATAATGTACGGCAGATCTATTCTGCCAAGACCAAATACGTTAACATGGTCATATCCATTACCATGCTAACAATATTCCGAGAGTTGTCATGACAGAAGTAAGTACAAGCCATATTGTAAATCTAAATATCTAAATATTGCTGCATTCTTTCAGAGAGGTGAGGCAGGGTTTCCTGAGGTTTCGCCGTTACCTGATCAGAGCTCTCAGCGTGAGAGAAATGTCTAAGGAAAAGGGCTGAATCCCATCTTTGTGCAGAATCACGGAACACCTGATGGCTTCGACACGAAAACCCAGCCACCATGATGGACAGGAATGTAATGTTGTTATTGAAAACACATGTAATTTTAGCAGGCTGGTATCACTCTACTGAAGACATGCTCTTGGGGCGTGGGGTGCTGATTCGGCAGAAATATTTCCCTCACAGTCAAAAGACAGATTATATGCTTTCCTTTTTTAAAATACATTTCTAAAAAAAACACTCTTTTTAAAAAGATTTGTTGTTGCTTTCAACATATGTGAGATAATTCCTGAGGTCATTTTTCATGAATTCATCTATGTCTCTGGGTGCAGGCTGAATTTCACATTCTTACATAGTGTATTTAGATAAAGTATTTGTTTTCAGCACAAGTATGTTGACGTGAGCAGCAAAATACCACTCTTATCTTATGTTAAATCACATTTACAAGGTTCCTTAGGAGATAAACTGTGTTATTTCACAGAGGAAATATCATATCCTTCTTTTTTAACATCTACTAATTCAGATGACAAATAGGGTCTGTCCCAAAGTGGAGCAGTCGTCCACAGTGCACACTTTGCAGAAAAGTGCATAGCTGCTGCAAAAGGGGTGCTTGTGAGCATGGTTCTGAAACCTAAAATGAAAACTTGGTTCCCTTGACAAAAAAACCCAATAGGATTTTTCCATTTAGGATAATTTCAGAAAATAAGCTCTGTAAGCAACAAAAGATTATGATTCTTACATTTTCATCATGATAATCTTCACAAATACACACAAGCTTTATGATTTGTGAAGCCAAATACAATCAACAGAAGTAAAAAACGTAAACGTCTGAAACCTAAAATGAAAATAGGTTCCCTTGACAAAAACACAATAGGATTTTTTCAGTGGCTTTTGGATTATTGCAAAAAATAAACTCTGTAACCAACAAACTATTCTAACATTTTCATCATGATAATCTTCACAAATGCACACAACTTTTATGAACTTTGAAGCCAAATACAATCCCCAGAAGTAAAAAGTTAAACGTCTGAAAAACTAAAGTGAAAAATTGGTTCCCTCAACAAAAACCCATTAAGAATTTGGTTTTGGATTATTGCAGAAAATAAGCTCTGTTACCAACAGTAATCAAAAGTTTATGATTCTTACATTTTCATCATGATAATTTTCACAAACATAACAAAATACAATAAAAAAAAAGTAAAATGTTAATCGCCTGAAACCTAAAATGAAAACAAACAAAAAAGAAAAAAAGAAACAATAGTATTTTTACCATTGGCTTTTGGATTTTTGCAGAAAATCAGCTCTGTAAGCAACAAAATGATAAAACATGATAATCTTCACAAACATACACAAGTTCTATGAATTTTGAAGCTAAATACAACCGGCAGAAGTAAAGCGTTAAACATAGGCTATAAACGAACTAGACCGAGGTCGCATGACTTCAACGTCAACACAATTAAGCTTCCAACAACTTTTTAAGTATTCATTTAAAAAAACATTTTCCCTGAAAGTTTAAGTTGGAGTAGTTTGGACAAGCGTGATTATAAATGCAATGAGGCTGTGAAAGCGGACTAGTGAGTTGATAGTTTTTCCTGTTTGGCATGATGACGGCCTACGAAGGAATGGACTTCACGAACGCACGCGAGCAAAGTCCATGAGACCGCAAATCCACATTTAGGCTGCCATTTGGGACACAGCCATTGCTAAAATGCTGTTCGTGATATGGTAGGTTATGTTTATTTGAAAAGCAGGAATTGCCGTTTCTGAAGCTTTGCATCAGCTGTGACTACCCAAATTTAATGCAGCCCGAGGCTTACGGTGCAGCCAGCCGTATCTTCCAGAACTGGCCCTTTCCAAGCCCTCTTAACTGGGTCTGATTATTTTCACACACCTTTCAGGTTAACACAAATGAAACTTTGACATGTGCCGGATTTCTTACCAATATCGACTTGCCTGCGAGAGTTTATTTTGAAGGCCAGCACGCTTCGATTCAGGTGCTGAACCTCATTCCTGTCCTGAGATGTCTGGTTTCTCCAGCCTGTATTTATTCACAGCCTGCCAATTAGACCGGCAAGTGTTTGCCCTAAAGGCCATTCTACCTCACTGAATCCAAATACGCAAAGTGTGCTTGTTTTGGCGTGGCCATAAACAGACGGTAGACCTGTTTTGAGTATCCTTCGGCGAAAGGTGTTGTGTCACGAGTCACCGACTAAGCTCTCGAAGTAAAGGTGATTTATCACACACTTCAAACTTCTGCATGGACTTCCTATACACTTTTGCAGAGATCAATTTGAATTTAATTATTTTGCCATATTAGGATCCAGATTTTCTAACAGGCAGAGTTTACCATTGCCAGCTAAAGTATCACATATATCACTCATGTTGTGTTGGATTAATAATATTAATCTAATATTCAATATGGTGACAATTAAGCAATAAGATACCATTTAAAAGTTTAAGGTCTGTCTGTATTTTTTAATCTTTTTGACAGAAGTCTCTTATGCTCACCAGAGCTACATTTAAATGATCAAAAATACAGTAAAAACTGTAATATTGTGAAATATTATTACAATATAAAGTAACTGTTTTCTATTTCAATATATTTTGTTATTTATTCCTGTGATCTCAAAGCTGAATTTTCAGCTTCATTATTCAAGTCTTCAGTGTCACATGATCCTTCAGAAGTCATTCTAATATTTTACTAATTTCTAATATTTTTCTAAAAATATTTTATTCTAATATTCAATAAGGTGATAATTTAGGATCAAGGTACGCTACTATCATTCAAAAAAGTGTGGGGTTGGTATAATTTTTTTTATGTTTTTGAAATAAGTCTCTTCTGCTCACCAGAGCTGCATTTAATTGATCAAAAATACAGTAAAAACTGTAATATTGTGAAATATTATTACAATGTAAAAAAAAAAAAAAACACAACTGTTTTCTATTTTAATATATTTTATAATGTAATTTTTTCCTGTGATGGTAAAGCTGAATTTTCAGCATCATTACTCCAGTCTTCAGTGTCACATGATCCTTCAGAAATGCTGCTAATATTTTACTAATTTCTCTTTTTTTTTTTACTTAATATTCCACAAGTTTATCGTACAGTTTCTTAAATATTAAGTTGTATCTCACCAAAAATGAGAAAATGAGACTTGGTGCTTCATTAAGCATATAAATGTGTCACATTGTACTGCCACTGCCTAAATTCACCCAATTTTGACATTCATTAAATTCTTTCCTTTTGTCTTCTGAAGAACAGATAGAAAGTCATACAGGTTTGGAACGACATGAGGTATGAACTGTGGAGTGACTATATTCACAATACACCACATATCCTACTGCTTTTTTTTATTTTTATTAAAATCCAGTATATTAAAAATATGAAAGACATTTTCATAGAAAACTGAATTAACTGAATTATGTGTTTTCTAAATATGCTCATTTTCAATTAGACCTGTAAAGTGCTGTCATCTCCTCTTAAGATTGGTTTGCTAAGCTGTGACAAAAATCAAATGAGCCTCTTTATGTTACTGAATACATACAACTTCTATTTTGAGCAAATACACACTGTGCATACAACGGTAGTTATGTAGCACCGCATTTATTCTATTACCGCAGTAGTAGTATTTTGAGGCTTGAGTACCGCAAAACTGTTGCACTGCTGTGTCGTGCAGCACTGATTGCGGTTTGTCCTTCAGCAGAAATAATTACACATGCAACATGATGCTAACCTATTTTCTACCACTGCATGAGGCTGCCAAAGCAAAGTGGTTTTCTTTACCTTTTGAAAGAAGTCCTCACCTCCGTTGACTCGCCCCTCCGTGGCAGCTGCGGAGAAGAATGGGACATTTCAGAAAAAGCGTAACATCAGGAATCACTTATGTTGGCGTATTAACAAAATCAGCAATTCATATCAACACATTCTTCCACATGGCCTTGGGTGGAAAAATGTCTGTGCAATTTAGGCAGGGCGGGGGTCATTTTCCTGTCCATTTGCAGCAGTCACCTCTGTAGAAAAATCAAATGCATTACTAGTTTCTAAAGGTTTATGCAGGATTATAATAAACTTTGTGATGCGTAATACACATTTTTGAAGGTTTAAATGAAGTGTGCTCTGTGTTCGAATCCCATCTAGGGCTTCCTTTAGCTCATCTTGTAGATCATGGCACTAGCAACGGCAAAGTCACGGATTCAATTCCCCAAACACCGATCAGAATGCATGCAGTGAATTCACAGTAAGTTGTTTTGTATAAAATCGTCCACTGAATGTAAATTTAATCCACATGAGACAAAGAAACTGGCATGCTTGTTCGGTTTTAAATGTTTGCAAAGAACATTTGATTTAAATTAAACAATAAAATACAGACTTGTTCATCAGCAAATTTGGATGTTGTTTAAAGACATTGAAACCAGAAAATGCAGCAGCTGATGGACGTCTAGAACTTTTTCAGTTCATATTTCTCTGGATCAAAAACATGACCTACATTGTGAGATGCAAGCATAATCTTGTTGGGCCAAGCTTTAAAATGTGTGTCTACTGTAATCCAGACAAATGTGACATGTTTATTTATATCCAATGAATTACAGGGGAGTTTTTCAGAGCAGATTGACTGAAAATTGCTCAAACCACAGGCACCAGCTGAATCAGCCCTGCTTTACCGCTAAGATATGCTATCCAGAGGCAGTGGAGGAAGCTCTGGAAGCCCTGAGAACAAACTGAACTCTACAGAGTTAACTACATTCAGAGAGAAAACAGAATTACTCATTTTTCTGTGATTGGCCAAGAAACAAACCAAAACAGGATCTAATGGATTTATGAGACTGTGGAAAGGCCTCAGGAAACTATTCATAAACACCATAACCTTCTCAAAAAATTATGAACAGACTTTGACCATTTTACTTCATGTTGCTCAAAACATTTGATGTGTGACCACCATGTGCCAATAACAAGGGTGGTCTCAGCCTCACACTCATGAATGCCCACGGTTTGTTTTCTCAACATTTGATGCATATTGCACACAACACTGGAAAACACTTCACGGTGTTCAATCAGAGGTTCAATCAGATTGCTACAGTGCTAGTTTTTAAACCACAAAATCATGTTAGTGATGCACCAACATTTTTGGCAGGAAACAAAATTCTGTTTCAGACAAAATCATTCTGGAGGGCCGAAATAATTGACCAGAGCAGAGACGCTTAATTAGTGCTTCTCCAATAAGGTGTTTTGACTGTGTCAGCGTCTATTCCGTGTACACAACGCGGATAAGCTACAACAGGTAATGTGGACGTAACGTTGAAATATCGAGAGGTGGTTCATTGACGAAGAACTCAACATACAACTGGTTTGATTTATCACCTGAGAACATGACACCCTGAACAACATAAAGAATTCAATTACCCAAATTTAATTACCGAAAACCATTACTTTTGGCTAAATGAAAACATCCCCCAATTACTCACATAACCTCGGTTCGCTGAGATATGGGAACGAGACATTACGACTAAAAATCGATCGATAGAGACAAGCTCACATAGCCGCGTAAGATAATCCGTCATGTCCTGTCCAAATAAAGATGTAGCTTTGCATGAATTAAATAATACAGCCATGAATTAGCACATGTTGGAAATAAAAGCGCTGAATTGAATTCTCTCTCTGTTGTCTATGCTCATCATTAGTCTCGTGAAGTCGTCTGCATTTTGCTGTTCGCTCAGCGGGTTGATGCTCAGGAAATGCTCCTCCAGCACGGCCACCGCATGTAATTCTTTTAATAAGAATTTCTTGTTTAAAACACCGTAATTATATAAACATTTACTATTTAACCATTAATTCGCTAATATACATCCAAGTAAACGTGACTCTATGGAAATTAATTATTTATTACCTCCGCGAGCGATCCCAGTTTGAGTATAGTTCTGTGTAAATGCATAGATTAACAGAGCTTTGTCAGCAGATATTTCATAATCTAGAACGACAAAAACATTATTAATAATTCTGATATAACATACCAGTTGAGAAATGCAATAAAATACGATGTTTTTGTTCCAATATTCCAGAGAATATTATTCAGTTATTTAAAATTATCCAGCAAATTATTCTTCACTCTTTAGCCTATTAAACAGCTTATAAATCTACTAAAACTGTAGTTTAAAATGAACTATTACATTTCTGCAAAGACTTCTGTCTTTAATTTATTTTCTCCATTTGACATTCTACATTTATTTTGCTTATTTAACATTAGTGTTGCTGCTGATGCTTTTTATAAATACAATTTTTGTAATATGAAGATTAAAATGAACATGAAAGACTACTAATTTTCAACAAAAACAGTTTAGTAACAATGCACTTTTTTTATTTTTTGCACTTTTTATTTACTGGTGTATAAATAAGATTTGTTTTGTTTTCTATGCAAGGAGGGAGTGATTGTTATAAATAAAATAGTTTGTTCAGTTCAGTGATGTTGTAATAGTGTCAAAAACAGGAGTATAACAGTAAATAAATATCGGTTCTGCATATTGGTTATCGGGCACATAAACACACAAATTATCGGTATCGGTTCTAAAAAAATCAATATTGGTCGATCACTGATTACGACAATAGCTGACACTATTGGGGAAACCACCTTTCTCCGAAAATACTGAAGCCTCACTCAATCACGCCAGTGTAAGTGCACTGTCCAATGACGTTCATCGCCTGAAATAGAGGCGGGCTTGACATTTTCTTTGAATCTTTTGACTAAAGTCTCTGAGCTAAGTAGCACAGCAACACATGCCATGATTGTTTCCTTATCTCAGGGAACCAAGGTTATGTAAGTAACTGAAGACGTTTACTTTCAATTTTCGTAGGGCTGCCTTCTAATAGTCAACTAAACGTTAGTCGATGAGATGAGATTTACTAACAGTTTGCACTAGCGCAAACCTTTTTTTGGCCTTAAAAACTACTGTCAGGATTTACTAAAGACACGTAGTGAAAAATTTGCGCTGAAAAGGCGTGGACAGTTATTTTTGCGGCTGACCTTACTGCATATGCATTTGTAGGAGTTTCCCTTTCAGACTCAATTTATGGGAGGGAAGTATTTAAATGAATCACACAAGGTGATTTACTAAGGTTCGCGCTAGTCATTTTACTGGTATTTGCGCCTTTACTTACCACCCAAAAAAAGCATGTTTTAAACCAGACACTAATTTGATAGATTGCATTGGTCATTATTGAAATGATCTGGCTGCGTCTGTATTCTTTCATTTACGTGTCGTCAGTAGATCAGGCGCAGAACTTTATACTCCCATCCACGTTTTTTTTTTTTGGAATTGTACTAATTTGGTTTAGTAAAGTTTAGTAAGTTTAGTATATCTGGCCCTTGGTTGACTAAATTAGAATTGGTGAAGTCACGCAGTGACAGACTGTTATCATGGCTGGTCCATGCAGTAGACTAATATGTTGGTCAGTAAAAAGTGTAGGAAGGTTTCGAGAGGGTAAAGAATGACCACGAAAAAGTAAAGTACAACCTCAAACATGACTTTAAAACATGTTTGTTTGTGAGCGTCAATAACAAATATCTTTTAAAATGTGCAGTCAATACCACTCCCTGTACAAAGAGTAAACGTGATCATGAATTTGAAAGCAAAAGTGAAAAGCAAGCGTGCATTCAATACCCCAGATATATATAGTGCCTTCCTGGTACCCACAAATTAAAGGCTCACTGAAGTGACAGGGCAGGACATATCAAACAGCTCTTCCCCTGTTTAAAATAGCCAATAGCATTTTGATTTATATCACAGCTCAGCCAGAGCCATTAAGCTAGGTAAAACCTCAGTTTTCTTGTAATCTTTAACCGTTTCTGCTCCTAATCTCCTCCATGTCGCTTTAAAATATAGCATTCTGTGTAGAATTCAAATGGGTCCGATACGTTTTGTGGTCTGTGCCGACTTGCGGATATGATCGGTTCTGTGCTATTGTGTCTCCGGACCGGAGCTGAAACCAGACTTCATTCGCCTCAATGGAAAGCATATTTACACTGTTTTAATTGTTGCCTATCCCCTATATAGTGCACTATGTGCCATTCACTATGTAGAAAATAGTAAAGTCTAAACAAGTGACCGATTTCAGCCGCAGCTTCAGCGTCTATTTATAATGTAAGGGGCGGGACGCTTTAGATTCTAGAGAGCATTTCATTGGACAGAAGATCTGATGAGAAGCTGAAGTCTGCTGTGATGTCATGAAAATCTGTGATCCATTTTAGTGGAAGTGAGAGACTGTGGCCCGGTTTCACAGACAGGGCTTAGCCCAAGCCAGGATTAGGCTTTAGTTCAGTTAGGATATTTAAGTAACTTTAATAAACGTACAGTAGAAAAAAAAACATTACTGGTGTGCATCTTGAGACAAAACAATGGCAGTGACGTATTTTAGGATCTGTCAGTACAAGTTGCTTTCAGTTAAAACAGCTCAAACATGCATTTTAGTCTAGGACTAGCTTAAGCCTTGTCTGTGAAACCGGGGGTGTAAGTTTTAAATGCTTATATCTCCTAAATGCGAATTTTGTCATTGTTTTGGAACACACCAGCTTATTCATAACCTTAAGGCTAACATATTCATACTAATAGCTAAAAAAACTTACATTTTGATTTCAGGAGGACTTTAAAGGCCTATACAGGGGAGTACACGTGAATGCGATTTTAAGTCAAAAGTGAAAAGCGAGCGCGCATTCATAAGCAATTTCAATACCCCTATAGATAGCGCCTTCCTGGTGCTTGCGAAAAAAAGGCCTATACACAGAGTACACGTGATTGCAAATTCGAAAGCAAAAGACCAAAGTGAGTGTGCATTCAAAATACCCTCCCCCTTCCCTTCCACCCGGTGTTATCGGTAATACCGGTGTTATTGCAAGTTTATATATCGGCGTGAAAATTTCCTCACGTGACATCACTACAAGGAAAGTATAGCAATGTTGAGTGTACCAAAATCAAAAGGGAACTTTAAAGTATTTCAACTTTACAATAGTCATTCATAAACATTGCTGAAACATTGTTAATAGGATAAGCACCATTGGAAGCCATTGTAAAATAGACAATAACTGCACATCTGTGACTACAAAACCTTTCTACATTACTATGCCAAAATACTAGAAATAAAAGTAACTATTTACTGAACACTGGTGTCTTTTATTCTGTTGCTGTTGTTGCCATTTTATAAAAGCAATAAGCCACGCAAGGCAATGCATTACAGTGATTTTATCACATATAATGTGGTTTCAGGCACTCTTGTTGATTATAGTAGATTGCCACAGAAAGGTACATTTAACTTATTATTCATTATAACTACACTTGGGAGGTCGAGCAACTGCTCTTCGCTGTTCTTCATGCCAACTTCTGTATAAAAGCTTCAAAGACATATCTTTTTGTAGTTGACATTATTTTTACTTGGCACTTAGTGTCTTATTGCTTAGTGCAACGTGCCAACAAAAGCCACAGCCTTATGGAACACAAGAATAAATCAACAAAATGCTCAGCTCCACAGACAAATGTCAAGACTTTGTCCATCGACACATACAGTGAATAAAAAAAACATATCTATGAATTGCTGGCACAGATAACACATTCATTCTTATCCAAGATGGGCTGTGTTCAGGGAATAGTTTCCCAAAGCAGATTAGTGACCCAAATGTCTTCTTTGTGACTAGATTTCTTCCCTTTGGAGCAAAGTGCAAAGTTAAAGAATATAGTGCTGCCAACATCCTCTCATGCAAGGTTAGTGGTTAACCTCAATGTAAGCAAAGAAGGCCACCAGGTTATTGAGTCTGGATAGGCTACACCGGCATGAGAGGAGGCTTTTATAAATGGGTTTCTACATTACAGAGAACATAATGTAATCATACATAAATATAGTGGGATTTTTTGCATCCATGGTTTAAAAATAAAAAATATATATGTTCCTAACTACAGTCCCCCTAGCAAATCTCGGCCATTTTCGCCAATGTATATAAATGACTTTAACACTACTTTATTGGCAAATTGAATTTGTATTCATAGGATGAATCTGAAATGGTAGAGACCCTACAACAATATTTTGATTCAATGTTTTTTCTATATGCACTGATATTAACATTCATTAAAAATATTTTAACCAATAAATGGCTGATACTACAATTCTATACTATTTTCTCCACATAAATTAAACATAAACTAAAATCATTTTAAATACTACAAGTGAATTTAGGAATCACAACATTATAATAATGAACAAAATATTCTCTTTGAGATTTGCTAAAGATTAAATTTAACAGAAATTTGGTAATAGTATTATTAGCATTTTTTATTAGGGGCCAAGCACCGAAGGTGCTTAGGCACCTATTGTATCTGTCAGTGTTCTTCTTCTTCTTCTTCTTCTTCTTCTTCCTCCACTCTTGTGTCTATGGCAACCGTATGGTAAAAAGTTGTGAAATTTGGCATACTGATAAAAGATAGTCTGGACATTAACCACAGCAGTTTTGGAGTCTCTAACTCAATCCTTCTAGCGCCACCAGCTGCCCAAATTCACACTTGTGTTTATGCAAATAACTTTTGAACTGTAAAGGCTAGAAACAAAATTCCTCTGATTCCTTGGCGATTTGATTGCACCCAAGTCATTTTCTGTCATGAAATTTTTATTCCCCATTTTAAATTTTCTGAGAAAAAAAAAAAAAAAAAAGCCTCTTCCTAGACCATTGTTCTGATTTTCACAGTGTTCTCAGACCATTTTCAGACCATGTCGACACATAAACATGGAATTCAAGTAGATTCATCAAATTGTTCTTGAATAACACGCAAATGAATTTGATAAAGAGCATGCCAAAATGGACGTGAAGCTATATCTTCACAATGCTTTAGACTGGTGTGTGTTATAATAACCATAATCTGAGGATACCTGCACAGTTTCGGTGCAGTGCCACCTAGTGGTCAGGAGATGGCTATAGCGTAACTTCTGAATGCTTTGGCCAAAACTCACGAAACTGGTCTCTTTAGATTTGGTGTAGTGCTGAATCGAATGATAACTAATTTTCTAATATCGCCTATTTGGGGCATCAGCCATTTAGAATTTTGTCGTAAAATGCTGTAATTTATGAACGCATTGGCGTATCATTACGAAACTCGGTAAGTGTCATTGGCACCATGCCCTGAAGGTACTCATAAAGTTTTGGGGCTGTGCCATCTTATGGTCAAAAATTATAGTGACATTTCAAAAATGATAGTACCATCATTGTAATGAAACTGGTCTGAATAGTTTCTCTGGGTCATGTCGAGAACCAATTTTGCCATAGTCGGCCACACTTCCTGTCCACCAATTTAATCAGAAAAAAACAAAACAAAACAAAACATGGAGTTCAAGTCAATTTGTCAAACCATTTTCATTTAACTTGAGAACAAATGACAAAATGGGCTAAATCTAAGCCATCTATTCTGACCAAACTTGGTGTGTTATGACAACCATGACCTGAGGGTACATGCACAGTTTCAGCACAACGCCACCTAGTGGTCACGAGATATGAAAAAAAAAAAAAATGCTTATAACTTAAGTTTGACCAAAAATCTCCCCCCTCCCCTCACATTATAAGTGATTGTATTTATGGGCTTTTGACCATTTTGCTTAAAATCATCTCCAAATGTTTTTACTCATTTTTGCAACTGGTCTGATGCTTGCTGCCTTGATTTTTAGCTCCTTATTCTGCCTTTGTGGTGCTTGGTCCCTTAATTTTTTTTTTTTTTTTTTAATCCCACAAAAGTGACATCTAAATAGATGACATATAAATGTAACAATAGAAGAAATGCACAATTAAACACTCAATATCAGGCAATATGCTAAATAAAATCTCTAATATCAACTGATATGGAACCCATATATTGTGCAACCATAATGTCTTTATTATATCATCATCATCATCATATTGTCAACTTTCAAGAGTGCTACTGTCATTAATTGAGATTAATGAGAATACTAATGGACAGCTCCAGGTATATTATACCTCCTTGCTTAGATCAGTATGGCAGTATTTTAATAATTAAGTGTGAAGCTTCTGTCTCAAGTATATTCTTGAATGGAAAAATACTGCAGTTTAATCCTGCTCTGTCATAACTGTTAACATTATTATATATTATTAGTACTCCTGATCTTAATGCAGTGGAATCTTAATGGCCAAGGCTCTGGCCTTCTAACAAAAGGGTTATAAGTTCAATTACAGATGGGAGTTATCCATGAACTGAGAATTAATGAGAACTTGTTCAGTTCTTTAATAATTCTGGCACTTGACACAAGGTTGCTTCAGAGGGACCGTATCTTTAACTTGTGTACTTTAACTTGCTTATGATGGAAAACGTATCTATTAAATGTCATTATGCTGGTTCAATGGACCTCTGCGGGAACAACGGCCGGCAGTTGCCTGGAAACCAACAAACAATTGCACAGATGTGTGATGCTAACGCGTCCAATGCTCCAACTGGATTTGCTGACCTCATAATTGTTGGCTAGGATATTATGAACTTTCAAACTGATGTCATGGAAATGTTGCATAATGCAAATAGCAGAATACTGATGGTTTGATGGTTTTGAATGCATAAACAGTGGCAAGTTAAATGCATCACAGTTTACAAACATTTTAAAGCCCACATTACATTGCATTAGGGACCAAGAGCGCACAATGTTTGTGACATTTAAGTTACAGCACTATGATGCAATTACATTTCACAATAACATTTCATATCTAGCAATGCAAACATGACTAAACAATCAAATAGTTACAAAATCAGGTACATATAGCAATATAGCAGTTGAATTATGTATGATGTACAGTATATTACAATGTTATGATGAACTATATGCCTTTCTCCACTGACTTTCTATGATGTTCAAAGCATTTCTAAGGATACTGATTTTTAGAAGGCAGCTGCCTGACTCTGACTCTGAGACGGCGAACAGAAACATGGTTTGTGAAACATTAGCAACACATTTTTTTAGCTGTTTGATAACGTAGTCAAGCCAAAGGCTAATCATATCAATTACTGTTAGAGAGCGATACATAAAATACATAAAACACACTACCATTCTGATACATCGACTTGTAGACAAGCCTGTATAACACTCTTCCTTTTCTTCTTCTGAATCAGTTCCTGGTTCAAACATATATGGCTGAATTAAACCAATATTTTCACTTGCCTTGTTAAGCGTTTATTACAGTAAAGTTGACAGAGTAGCTGAGGTAGTCTGAGCTGGTGTGATTGGGTGGAGGCAGGGACTGATTTGCATATTCATGGATTCCACGTATACTGTTTATTGTAGAGTCACAAGAAAAAAAAAAGTTTAAATATGTCATTTTGATTTTCAAAGAGGCGTTTTAAGGAATTGATGACTGCATGGGGACTTTAAAAAAAGGTGAAGCATTTTTGATTTACAAAATAATATTTCTGTATATTTTACAAAGTTTTTTTTCTGTCAAATCCAAGTCAGTGAGGTGTAACCAAGCCATGTTGTGTTTTAAGGTCAGTAAGATTTTTATTTGTTTGATATTTTTGATATTGTTCAAATATTTTAAAACAAGTGAGTATGGGTTTTCAAATATCCATTATAATAATTCCCCCAAATATTTACGATTTCTTAAAAATACTTTTATTCATGAAATATATATATATATATATATATATATATATATATATATATATATATTTATATACACATTGAAACTAATAATAATTAAGAACAAGTCATTTTTAATGACATTTTTAGATTAATTTGGGCCGTATTTATTAAACAAAAGCAATGAATTTGCGGTAATAATGCAACAATATGTATGAATGGTTTTATCAATTATTTACAAAAGAAAACGTTCTGCCCATGCAGTTGAAAACAGTTCCCAAAAATGTATAAAAAAAAACCAACATGAGTTCACTACAAAGATTACCCTTTCATGAACTTGGCAGGCACAGAAGTTTTAAACTAGTTTTAAAAGATCTTTCCTTTCATCATCTCGGATATCCTTTGTCTACGACCCTTGAAGAGAGTAAACGGAAACCATTAAAAATGATAAACAAAGCTCGCAGTTTGTCTGCAGATTGTGGCACATCATTCACATGTCCCAGCTGAGTGTGAGTCAGTCTAGAAGAATGCATGCTTTCTCTAGATTATCTGTGGATGGAGGGTACATACCATCAACATACGCACTATCCGCCAAAAGTTGGACTCAACAGTGTATTGAGAAACCATTATCAGCAGCTGCCTTTCTTGGCTCTGTTTACTGAGATTAAGATCCATCAATGGCCGTGTTCAATTTAAGAGTCTTTAAAAGCAGACATACTGTAGATTATCTGCTCAGGGCTCATATAATTAATAATTTTACGTTTAAAATGCACATACGTACAAAAATGTAATATTTGTATTCATGTCACTTTCTTGCAGTTTTGGAAAAAAAAAAAAAAAAAAAAATCATATAATTAAAAAAATGCTGATTTAAATGGTTAGTTCACCCAAAAATGAAATTTCTGTCATTAAGTACTCACCCTCATTTCGTTCCACACCCAGGGTTAGGGTTAAAAAAAAAAAAAAAAAAAATAAAAAATAAATAAATAATGACAACAATCTCTTCTTTTTCCTGTCATTATCCTTATGCAGTTGCTGCAGTAAGCACAGTTAAGGCTTCCGTGTTTACGTCTGAATGCCGGCTCAGTATTGGCCAAAGCTGATCATGTGAGAAGCACGACGTGTGTGATGCTGACACAGGAGCCGGCCAATAATGAGTCGGCATTCTGATGTAGAACCTGGAAGCACTGGACGTAAACAACATACGAGAATGACACAGAAGAGAAGATATTGTTGAATAAAGTCGTTATTTTTGTATTCATGTTGCTTCATAAAATTAAGGTTGAACCACTGTAGTCACGTTGACTGTTTTAACGATGTCTTTAGTACCTTGAAAGTTTTGATTATATTGCTGTTTATGGACAAGTCATATACTCTCAGATTTCAACAAAAATACCTTAATTTGTTTTCCGAAGATGAACGAAAGTCTTACTTGTGTGGAACGACATGAAATGGAAATTCATCCTATCTGTTTTTAAAATGCATGTTATAGATCCTATTGTGAACGATTTATCCAAGCATGTGTGTCTTTTTTGAAAACTCTTTTGAGTTAATTTTTCACCAAAATGTCATAACTCTATAAGTTAAAATCTGCCAAGGGCTAATAATGGAACAGCAGTTTTAAAAAGTGATTTTAACTGTTATTTACAACAGAATCTGCATTTGCATGGGTTTAAATAAAATATTTTTGTTATAAGAGACAATAAAAAAACAACTTTGTGCTTCAAAACCACCTGGTAAAAAAAAAAAAAAAACTAAAAAAAAAAAAACCTGATTTGTTAGTCTCTAAAGTAATTTATTTAAGCAACGAAATAAACTTCATTGCGTAAAATAAATATGATGATCTAAGCAAAAAGCATTTTGAACTAAATAAGGAAATAAATAATTATTACCTTACGATCCATCTGTTTTCAAATCCACATCATATGAATATCACAACATCACTGTCTGTTAAATAATAATGTGCACAATACACTCTAGTATTTACAAGAAGAGATCCAGCAAGTACACACATTTCCTGGAAAACCCACACTACTCAATGTTTTGAATGCATCAGAGACAATAACGTACACAATACATAACACACAGGAGTATAAATTTGTTCTTTACTTGCTGAAATTTAATCAGAATAATCAGGAAACTGAGTAAAATACTTCACACTGCATGCTAAAGAGAATAAACGCCAATCCAATTGAGATACTTAGTGTGTCGCTCAGTGTGTTGGCTTTGACGGGCATTTTTTATGCACAAACTACACATTCTAATTCTAACAATCTTGATTTTAATATTTTCAGAAATGTTCTATTCTTGACTGATCTTTTTTTCCCCCATAATTTTGGGAACAGATGAACTGTTAAATGAGTGATCTTGAGATGAGTCCCTGTAGTCATCCAATTTGACTCTCATGCTGATGTAATATTGTAAAGTTGACAGGTCATTTTTTTTACTATTGTAACCCCCGTTCCCTGAAGGAGGGAACGGAGACGTTACGTCAATACTGACGTAATGGGGTCTCACTTGGGAACCCAATCACCTGGTACAAACGACTCGATTCCCAGTCCAAAAGAGGGGAAAGCTATGGAGACCACACGCTGCCCGAAGGGAGGTGGTGTGTGGAAGACACATATGGACTGACCTGAGGGGCAGTAACGCATATGGAAGATCTTTGAGGTAGGTCCTACCTCCAGGGAGGAACTCTACCGCTCAGAGACAGGGCAGAGCAGAGTTGCCCAGGGAAAGACACGGGTTTACCATCAGGGAAACTGTACCCGTGGACAAACACATATGGGATTACCCGCAGGGAATCACATCATATGGGCATATAGCCCAGAACAAAGGGTGACCAACACACGAGCACTGGACCTGCCGCAGGATGCAGGAGGAACTCCACAGGGTTCACCATCTGGGGAACTGAACTGAGGAGCAGGAAAAGTGCTCGTATTCCCTCGCCCGAGGGAAATGGCACAAGCAAGCGAAAACCCGTGGCTATCTACGTGTAGACAGCACACGGGAGGACACCGGGTCCACTCGGAGATTATAAAATCTCGCAAATGTGTTTGGTGTTGCATCAGCTCTGCAGATTTCTGCCACAGAGGCGCCTTGCGCCAATGCCCAGGAGGAAGCAACACCCAACCCTCTTAAAGGAAGCGAGCGCAGTCAGGAGCACTGTCTTCAACGACAGATGTTTCAGCTCAACTGACTCGAGGGGCTCGAAGGGAGCTCTCTGTAGGCCCGCCAGGGCGACAGGTAGGTCTCAAGAGGGAACGAGGCGAGGCCTAGGAGGATTTCACCTCCTGGTGCCTCTGAGGAACCTGATGATCAGGTCGTGCTTTCCTAGTGACCTCCCAACGACCACATCGTGATGTGCTGCGATGGTGGCCACATAGACCTTTAAGGTGGAAGGGGACAGCCTCCACTTCAAGCCATCTTAAAGGAAGGAAAGCATAGAGCTGACCGGGCATTTTCGGGGGTCTTCCTGGCAGGAAAAACACCACTCAGCGAACAGACTCCGCTTCATGGCGTAAGCGCACCTTGTAGATGGGGCTCTAGCCGAAGTGATAGCGTCAACTACCACTGGCGGTAGGCCACTTAAGTCCTCCGCTTCCCATCCAGAGACCACATGTGGAGGTTCCAGAGGTCGGGACATGGTTGCCATATGGTGCCATGTCCCTGAGAAAGCAGGTCCTTCCTCAGGGGAATCCGCCAGGGAGGGGCTGTCGCAAGGAGCATCAGCTCTGGGAACCAGGTCTGGTTGGGCCAGTATGGCGCAACTAGCAAGACCTGCTCCTCGTCCTTCCTGACCTTGCACAGTGTCTGTGCGAGAAGGCTCACTGGGGGAAATGCGTATTTGCGTAGGCCCCGGGGCCGGCTGTGTGCCAGTGCATCTGTGCTGAAGGTCCCCTCGGTCAGGGAGTAAAACAACTGGCAGTGAGCGGATTCGTGGGAGGCAAACAGGTCTACCTGTGCGTCCCCGAATTGGCTCCAGATCAGCTGACCTACCCGGGAACGTGAGCTGTCGTGAGAGCGCATCAGCCGCACAATTGAGCTCACCCGTGATATAAGTCCGTCCGGACCAGTACGTGCTTGTCGTACACCAACTGTCGAAACCGGCGCAGGGCAAGGAGTACTGCTAGCAACTCAAGGCAGTTGATATGCCACTGTCGTTGGGGTCCTGTCCAGGAGCCACCCCAGCCGGTGGTGGAGACATCTGTTGTGACAACAACATGCCTGGACACTTGTACTAGGGGCACTCCGGCCCGTAGAAAAGTAAGGTCCGACCACGGACTGAATGTACGGCGACAACTTGGTGTGATGATCACCTCAACACCACAGTACTAATTTTATAATACTACAGTTTTTAAGAATTCCTGTCTTTTTAATGTCTTAAAGTTTTTTCTACATTTTTATCTCACAATGACATACACATTTTACTATCATGTTAAATAAACATTTAAATCTGAAAAAAAAAGGAATTTTACTTTAGACATTAAAAAAAAAAAAAAATCATAGAAGAGTTGTATTATTGCTTATATTGCATGTTTAATATATTTCTGAACAACTTCCAGACAAAAACAAAAAAAAAGAAGCGCCACGTCATTGACCCTTTGAGCAAAGTTCCCACATATGCAGGCAGCTGGTATCTGGGAAACCACAGCCACTAGGCATGCAGCAATCATGGAACAGACCAAAAAATAATTCAACTGTAACTTCTGCCTTAAACTGCACATAATATAGTGGATCTTAAGTGCAATAGGTGTGTTAGGATGTGAATTAAAAAAATGCCAGAGACATTACTCATTCTGCCAGGAAACTCTTGGGTGGATTCTACCGAGTTGTTTAAAATGAACCGAGAGGTTCAACTAAACACAAACTATGAAATGTAATTACTGATTATTTATGTATATGATGCCGATGCCAATGCCAATGGCAAAAAAAGCAAATTTGAAAGACAAAAAAACAAAAAAACAATAAAAACTATTTGTCTCTTCAACATAAAACACATGCCTACAAATGAAATGTGACAATGTCATATCCAAGATGTAACACATTTACAGGTTTGATTGCTTTGAAAAACAACCATTTCGTTTTCGACTCAGATGAGTTGAGTTAGTAGCTGTAGTGTAATGGCTCGTTCTTTTCCTTGTCATAACAAAGTCTCTGGTCCACGCCAGCATTTTTTAAAAACAGAGTCTCTCCAACAGCTGCAGTGAATTATGTGCTGTGAGCACTGGGACTCTTCCGCCCACCACCTCTCAAGGGTCCCTCAGACCCGAACAACACAAGCCAGGGTTTCCTGAATAGTCCCAATATACTTGATTCTACCACCTTTTACAGACTGATTTCCATTCTTTCAAACATTTATTGGCCTTTTGCATTGTATTACATTTGCTACGTTGCAACTGAGTTGCTAGGCTTTGTCTGTCCGATGTGCTTAAAACGCCATACTGCTATGAACTCAAAAACAAGACCACGGCGATTCACCTCAGCAGTAGTTCTTGGGGAGAATGCCACGTTTACCCTCTGAAAGCTACAGGGAAAAGTGTTTCCCTAGGCCTCGATCCAGAGGACAGTTAGCCCCAAGCACATTCCTCAACGAACTCACTTCCTGTCTCTATACTTTCATCCGACAGACAACAAAAAGATGAACTTTTTAACCAGGCCTCAGCCAAGCACGCGCACAAACATACCCAGGACAGAGTTAGCCAAAGTACACTTTTAAGACACAAGCAGTTTCAGAATGTACTCTTTATATTTCCATAAATAGAAGACCAGTTGTGTGTCTCGGTTTACTAAGAATTTAGTAAGCAATGATACTTAGTAAATAAATTATTGTCGTAGTAATAGTCAGAAGTCTTTAAAATGGGAAAAATAACTCCAAAGCCAAACCAGCTTTCTTCGGCGGAAGAAAGTTCACCTATTTTCCACATTATAAACATGCTATAAAAACTGAAGTGTTTAACAAAATCACCAGGCAGCAACAATGTTTTATTTGGGCTCCCCAGAATGGATCAAACCCATCTGCGATAAGAGTTATGCTTGTTAAACAAGCCATTTGATCCCTTCCTGTTTGGAATCTTAAACAGACTGCTAGTTCACTTTGGTGCCCGACTCTGACCTACGGTGATCAAAGACATTGAGATGTCGTGTAAACTTGTTTGGGAATTTCTTTTGCAAGGGTACTTTTGCAAATCCCCTGCCAAGATTTGGGAAGAGAAACTGTTTCCATCTCATCTAAGACACGTAATGAAAAACAATCTGGGCTTTGGAAATTTGGAAAAACCCAAAGCCCTTGATGTAGACTGGACAGAGAGTACTACTCCTTATTTGTACAAACACTATCTAGAAAGTCGAGAAATTGGAAAAATAAACAATTATCTCCAAAATATGCAGTCAATGACTGCTAGACATTTAACTTGACCCCTGAACAGGGCTTTCAACATCACCACTGCAGTATATCCTAAACACGTTGGCCATGTTCACACAGCAGCAGAATACGGTTGTCAGTCCTGAGTCCTTAATACGGTTCTGTTCACATATAGTTTGGTTATTTATGGGAGTAACAACCGCATTCTATTACCAAACCCACACCCGTAAATTTTCAGGGCTCACAATCGTTTCTTGGAAAACCCACACTGTGTGAACGGAACCGGACTGGACAACTAATTGTGCGAGAAAGCCGCACGACGCTGCACGAACGCATGTCTACCGTTTGCTGTGGGCTTTCTGAAGGTTTTAGATCCAGTCACTGTTCACCACCGAAGCTGCTCCCATCAGTTTTTTTTGTTCTACACATGACATAAATGCTCTGCTCTCCACCAAGATATAAAATCTGCTGTTGGTTAATGAAGATTTGACGGGTGAACTAGCTTCTGAATTTGACTCTTGTTGTATCAAAAGTGATAACACTTTTCAGTTTTATGGACGTCGGCCATCTTTGATAATACTTTGGTCACTGTCTCTGGTAAGAGAATTCGGGCTTGAATCCCATTGCACGTTCATACACAGACAGGATTAGAGACGCTACTGTAAGTTAGTTGCTGTTTGAACGGGACATTTTGAGACTCACACCTGTAAGTATATGCGGTTGTCAATCCCAAAAGCTGACAGTGTGAACACAGCCTTTGACGCTCAAATCTGAGTCCATCTCAGTCTGTTTCCATTAACCTCTGGTAATTGGTCTCAGAGTAAATAAAGCAGGATCCACAAGAATCAGAGACAAAATATCTTGATTTATAAAGAAGAAATCAAATTCAGTTCAGTTGCGGAGCTACTATTTATCTGTTTACAAATGACTAATTGAGCAATGAGCAATGACATTATTAACATTTATAGCTCTTTTTACGAAAATCTAGTGGGTTAACATTTTGCCTAAGGGACTGTGTAAAGCAGAATCCTGACTTAATGGAACCTCATAAGTGACAGTCTGAACACTATATTGGCCAGGACGTTAACGGAAGTTAACGCTTTTTTACACAAATGCATTGATTCACTTCAGAAGGCCTTTATTAACCGCCTGGAGTCGCATGGATTCATTTTTTTTAATGATAGATGCATTTTTTTAATTTTTTTTTGTCTTCAGAATTTGAGTTACCATTCACAACCATTATAAACCTTGGAGGGTTAAGGATATTTTTGAATATATCTCAGATTGTGTTTGTCTGAAAGAAGATAGTCATATACACCTAGGATGGCTTGAGGGTGACTAAATCATGGAATAATTTTCATTTTTGGGTGAACTATCCCTTCAATATTAATTTTTTAAATCTGATAAAGATTGCATTAAACAATGCTATTAAAGGGGTCATGACCATTTTTTTTTTTATGTTATAATGTTCTCTGATGTCCATAATGTTAGCAAGATTTATACATCAAAACATCCTAATTTAGAAGCAATAGGCTATTTTTTATTCTGTTTTTGACCCTCTCTTTGTAACACTGTTTTAATTCTTGTTATGTGAAGCATTCAAGAATGGTAATTAACAAGTTGTAATTACCTTTTTTATTCTGTGATGAAAAAAAGCTTCCATTCCTAATAATTAAGCTAATCACATTTTGGAACAGCTTTAGTGTTGGGAGCCTATATGATGCATTAAAATGCTGCCTATGTAGGCAGCTCACTATAGATTTTCAACAGACTGTATGTTACATTATCAGGGTGCTGATCTTTAGGCATAGAAGCATACATCATTTTGACACAGTAGTGCAGTTAAAATTAAGATTAAACAGAGACAGAGTCATCCTGGTATGGATGCATTCCTGCTCAACATAACCTACACAAATACAAAAAAGAATACGTATCTGGTACAGAAAACAAGTTCAGGCCTCCTTTATGTGATCCAGTATAGAGAATTCCAGGATGACAGTGTATTTCGTTCACTTGAGCCAGCTAAAATAGTTATAAAATGAAATGATGAATGGTTCTTTCCATCCAAGAGGTACAATAAGATTCATAAAAGCATTCTTGAATGTTGCTTAACTGCTCTCATTATAGCCTATCTGATGGAGAAAGAGCTTTTGGAGCACGCACCTGTGATGTTGACATTTCTGAAAACACGCAGAGATGAGTAGTTCACAGCCATTAAACATGAAGCTTGAAGTTGGAACTTTAAAATATTTGAAAACTGTTCTTACGATTAACAACCGTTGCATCCTTCTTCAACAAAATGACACTATATCTTGTAACAGCTGCTAATGAAGTATGCATGCATTGGCAAAGTAGTAGATAATCAGACATGCCAGAATGTCAGTTAAAAGAAAAACAAAAATAACTTTTTTTTTTTTTTTTTTTTCTCCTCACAATAAAAGTGCTTTCTACTTCTGTGGATTGTAGTATGATTGTTCTGGATATGAAACACAAGGTCACTTCATGTTTGTTTGAACTCTAGTTTTATGACTGATCTTAAATCTAATTGAGTAATGCTAAGTTTCTAACTTTTGGTTTGGCAAATAAATCTCATAATTTACATGGGGCTTCTCTGTGCGTCTTCTAGAAGAATCCTAATCCTTAAGCATTCCTGCAGCAAGCAGGTTGATCAAATACAGTGTAAAATCCTGTGAGGAGATGCTGAATTACCTCAGCAGGAAGGATTGCTGTGGTGAACTGAACCTAGAGACTGTGTGTGTAGGAGGATGATGATGTCCCTTTCAAAACTCACTCAGAACCATGAAACAACATGGAAAGCATGACCCGACATGGACAAAGCATTACAGCAGAGACCATCGAAGCGCTTTACCATCCTTACAGAGCCATGGATGAGAAGCTCCTGACAATTTTTATAAACTGCTGGATAAATCCACTAGTTTAAAAATCAAACCGCAACAGATTAATGGAAAAAGTTGCATTTATGAATGTTTTGTGACTCTACTAAAGCCAATACAATTTTTCTTTTTCTCAGTACTGAATTCCACTGTTTTTCAGCCAATCATCTGAACAAATGCCACATGCTGTCTGAATTGTGAGCCAAAACATGACAATTCATTGTCCAAAAACTGCATTTTATTAAATCCTTAACTTTTATGAAGCCGTTAACTACATTGTCACTTTACAATTACTTTAACAAAGGCAAAGATGTTTTAACACTGCCCCCTATTGATTGATTTGTTCACTGCGCACACAGTTAATGTAGGCCTACTGTTAGAATATTAGAATATACAGTCCTCTCAGTAACTACATTACAACTGGGGTTTTACACTAAAGTGACCTAACTACTCAAAAGGCGTATCAGAAGATTATATATATATATATATATATATATATATATATATATATATATATATTCAACCCATGTTTTCAAAAACAATATTCAAGACTGCTGTGGAAAATATGAAAAACGAGAAACTAAACAAATAATAATTTGAAGAATCAATACTTTAAATACGCAATAAAGACATAGTTTCTTTGTCTATTTTCAAATGTATAAACTTTCTTTGAAACAACTGGAAGCTCTCTGCAAATGAAAACTGTAGCTTTAACTAGCATACTATATATTTCAACTCATGTTTCTGAAGACAAAATCGGTGTGGAAGCGAAAACTGTACGCGGGAGGTGAACAAAGGAGACGGAGAAAATAACCGGCTCAGCTGTGCAGATGCTGGAGGCAATGCATTAGATTTTGCATTACTATTTGTAAGTGTTTGTCCAGTTAAACAATTAGGCTATTAAAAGACAATTATTAACAGCAGTGGTGCCTTCCTCTAATTTGTAAACTTTGCAGAGTGTTTATTTCTTTCAAACTCTCTCAAAATTGATGATTGTTGTCATGGAAACAAGAGTTTTTACCTAATAACATGATCTCCAGTTTTTTCCGGTCCACTCGAAACCTCTCCTCGGTCCACTCGGGGTCCGGAGGTGCCGTGGGTCCGCTGGAGTCATCTTCAGACACTGGCAGAGGGGAATCAGTGCTGCGCTCGCTGTTGGAGCCCGGATCAGATTGCTGTAAATATCCGCTTAAGGGTTCACACTGAGCGGCCATGACTTTCACAGAGCACCGCTGACTCTCCGCAGCCGTCAGATCAGATCATTCCAGCGGAGAGTGAGCGCCAGTCATCGCGGCCACGGGCTCTGTGTGTGAGTTACATTGACCGGAGGAGTATAAAGTGAGGGCAGGCAAAAGTAGAGCGCCGCCCTTTGTTCAATATGAGCCAGAGAAGGGGGTCTGTGGGTAACAAAATGTTGTGAGCCAGTTCAGAGTCAACTCAACCCATGATGCCCCAAAATGCTTTACGTTCCTTCTTTGCCTAAATGCTGTCTTGGACTGGGTAAGCACTAGCAGTTCACGTTTTGAGACACACCCAGTGTTTACAAACACGAACTTTATTATGAACTTATTATTTTGGCATATGAATTGCATGCTTTGTTTTAAATTAGCAAAAATATATATTTTATATTTAAATATACATATATTTATTTTAATATTTTATGTTTGTATTTTATTGTTACTATTATAACACTGGACACGTTTTTTTCAAAATATAAAATATAATGTAATATAAAATAGTTTATTATATAATAAACAGAAGTTGTAAAATAATGTTTACAGTTTAATAAGACAATTATGTCAACATTTAAGACCATATGAGATAAATATACACTATAAATACATTTTATATTTTTACAGTAGGCTATAAATGCATCAAATAATGCATTAATATCATAAAATAACAACAGTATAATATAATATAGTCTTTTATAGTGTACCCGGATCACGTGACACATGATGCTTCTGCTGCAAGGATGTAGCCTTCAGCTGGACGAATTTGACAGATATGACTTGAGGTGCTTACACAAATTTCAAGTACGTACCTTCTTTATTTTCCCTTAGATGTACTCAAGGCAGCCGTATTCCCTTTTTATTCCAAATCCGGCTGTGTAAATGGTATAAAGTGGCATTAAAGGCTTTGTTTTGTTAGCTTAGGTTGCTAACAAAATGGAGGCGAGCGCGTCTTTAAGTATGATCTCAGTGAGCGCGCAGCAGCTATTGTTTTATATTACACCCATAAGGCTGAGGCTCTTTTTACCATTGTATCAGTGTGAGTAATCATGTATGATGTCCAAAATAATTGTCAAGGGTTGGTGTTTTCAGTAAGTGTTTCTGGGGTTTGGCAGGATGTCTGAACATGGAGATGGGGATGGAGAGGCGAGCTCATCTGCCGCTTTCAGGCCATCATTTGCTGTGGGCAGAGGACTGCCAGGCCGAGTATCACTGAATCCCCCTCCACCAGGCAGACTGACCTCTTTGCGCTCCAGAGATCTCACCCTGGGTGGATATAAAAAGGTTGCACCCTCTAATGTCAATGGTTCAGTATCGTTAGTGGGTTTTTGTGCTGCTCTTAGCTTTAAAAAAGAAAGGAAGAAAAGAAAAAAGGATGTTACAGTAAATAGATACAGCATCTTAAGTTCAAGATTAAAAGAATGTGCACATCTAGAAACTTTTACAATTGACTGACTTGTTTTCTTTTTTTTTCCCCCCACTAGAAAACCTTTGTACCAAATGTTCACTCTGTTCGCAAAAATAAAGACGAGTAAGTATTTTAGACATCATTATAAACTTTGTAGTACTTATGTTTTATAGTTGGGAAGCAGTAACTATGGCTACATGGTAAAGCTAAAGTGTAAAAATTAGGATTTAAAAAAAATAATACACGTATATATTTGGATGTGTAAATTGGACGTTTCATGATATGATCTGACATTGATCCTTTTAGCCAGTGACACAAAATTTGCTTATACCTCAGAACTTGCCGTGATGTGATTGCGATTTGAATAGATTCAGGAACCTGTGATAGATATATCAATAATTACATTTTACATTTCATTTTATTAACTCACAAATATAACCAAAATATAACATGAACAATTAAACTCACATAAAATGACCACAAAAAATAGTTGTTGTTTTTTTAAATAATGAAAAAATCAAGCAGCATATAAGATCAACGTGACTTCTTATATATATATATATATGTGTGTGTGTGTATGTATATATATATATATATATATATCTATAAAAGAAGTCACGTTGATCTTATATGCTGCTTGATTTTTTCATTCATGTGTGTGTGTGTGTATATGTATGTATATATATATATGTGTGTATATGTATATGTATATATATATATATGTGTGTGTGTGTGTGTGTGTATATGTATGTATATATATATGTGTGTATATACACACACATACACATATATATATATATATATATATATATATATGTATATGTGTGTGTGTGTATATATATATATATATGTGTGTGTGTGTGTGTGTGTATATATATATATATAAACAGTATATAACAGACTTTTGTTAACATTTTTAAGTAATAATAAGGAGTTTTTAATCAGTTCATTGAAACTTCATAATTATTTAAGTATAAGTTTATAACCCTGGATTAACTATCAGAGACTAATTTCACAGTATTGACACATCTGCAACACTCTTTGAAAGTAAATGACAGGTCATTCTGTCATGTTAACCCGTGTCAATGTGAACTCTTGTTTTCTGGAGGTTACAGGACGGGACTCGCACTGCACCAAAGAAAGAGAGAAGAGAGAGAGAAGACAGACATAGAGAGAGACGGCGACGAGAAAAACCTCAGACTATTCAGTCTCACTCCATCTTTGAGCAGGGTCCTGCAGACACCTACAGGAAACCAGGTAAAGAACACTTTTAAAGCACACAATTATTGACATTATATTTAGACTGTGGAGCCAGAGGAGGACTGGTCCCCTGGTGTTGCCTGGTTTCTCCCAAGGTTTTTTTATCATCCAACATTAAAATAAGTTTTTTATTCCTTGCCATGAACTATGTTTCCATCCAAAGTTGTGAATTTAACTTGTGTGCAAAATTGGAAAATGGGAAAAAACACTGTTTTAATCAATGTGTTCAAGAAAACAAAATTGCCACTTCCTGGAAATTGCCGGAAAATATCTGCAATATAAATGGCCACTGTGGCTCTTTTTTTCGTATATCACAAATTACTTGCGCCTCAGAGCAAGCAGACTAAACGCAATAAATGTTGTCATGTTATATTGCATTCGAATGCCTGGTGTTTGTTAAGAGGGAACAGTGGCATTTTCATCACACACTCTTGTCTCAGCAGAAACGAAATATTTCAGGGTAGAAAAAGAGACATTAGCATGTGTGTGGGCCACAGAGTGATGGATGACCTACCTGTGGGGATGACACTTCACATTGTGGACTGATGACAGCCCACTGACCACTCACTTGTCATCTAAACGCCAAGGCAGAGCAGGTATTCGAATACCCAGATGGTCAGCTGAGCTGATGGCATTTACCTATGACATTCAGTATAAGTCAGGACGCGAGAATGTGACCGCAGACTGTTTATCTCTCTTCCCAGTACTGAACCTAATCTGGAAAAGTTGTGGCACTCACTGCTACGCTCACTGTAATCAACACTGAGTTCAAAGCTGCATGGAATTCTTGTCCTAATCAAGCCGAGCTGTGCAGACTGCTCAAAATGGCCAAAGTGTGCTAGGGCTCTGGATCATGCTTTACAGCCATGCTTTCAATAATGTCTTGAACTTTCACTCGTACTCGATTTAAAATGTTACCCGTGTTGAGTAACTAGCAATTCCACAGACGAGAATCCATGAACTGCATTATTACACCATTTTCTAACGCTACACAATGTATTAAAGCCATTTAAAAACCACAGGGCTGCGATTGAATTAAATAAATATATACCCTGCGGGTTTAATAGATACAGTTGTGCTCAAAATTATTCATACCCTTGGTAAATATGACCAAAGAAGGCTGTGGAAATAAATCTGCATCGTTAATCATTTTGATCTTTCATTTTAAAAATCCACAAAAATTAAACCTTTCACTGGAGAATAATAATTTTAAATGGGGGGAAAATCTCATTATGAAATAATTGTTTTTCTCTAATACACATTGCTCACCATTAATCATACCCTTTTATTCAATACTTTTTGCAACCTCCTTTTCCCAAGATAACAGCTCTAAGTCTTCACCTATAATGCCTGATGAGTTTGGAGAACACCTGACGAGATCAGAGGCCATTCCCTCATGCAGAATCTCTCCAGATCCTTCAGATTCCCAGCTCCATGTTGGTGCTTCTTCTCTTCAGTTCACTCCACTCATTTTCTTTAAGGTTCAGGTCAGAGAACTGGGGCGGCCATGGCAGAAGCTTCATTTTGTGCTCAGTGACACATTTTTGATGTTTGTTTTGGATCATTGTCCTGATAGAAGATCCAACCACGGCCCATTATATGACTTCTAACAGGGACAGTCAGGTTTTGATTTTTTTTATCTGTTTTTTTTATCTGAACAAGATGTCCAGGATCTCCGGCAGAAAAATAGGCCCACAACATTAAAGATACAGCAGTATATTTAATTGTCCACATGGGGTACTTTTTGCTGCTAAAAAGCTTTTTTTGTTTTGTTTCATCTGACCATAGAACATTTGAAAAGTAACTGACACTGCTGGAACTTCAAACTGGATGGGTTCTATGGTCAGATGAAACAAAAAAATTATCTTTTTAGCAGCAAACACTCAAGATTGTTTTGGTGCACACAGGGGTAAAAAGTACCCCATGTGTACAATGAAATATACTGCTGTATCTTTAATGTTGTGGGCCTATTTTTCTGCTGGAGGTCCTGGACATCTTGTTCAGATACATGGTATCATGGGTTCTAGCAAATACCAACAGATAAAAAAAATCAAAACCTGACTGTCCCTGTTAGAAGTCATATAATGGGCCGTGGTTGGATCTTCCATCAGGACAATGATCCAAAACAGACATCAAAAATCAAAACAAAAATGTGTCACTGAGCACAAAATGAAGCTTCTGCCATGGCCGCCCCAGTTCTCTGACCTGAACCTTAAAGAAAATGAGTGGAGTGAACTGAAGAGAAGAAGCACCAACATGGAGCTGGGAATCTGAAGGATCTGGAGAGATTCTGCATGAAGGAATGGCCTCTGATCTCTTGTCAGGTGTTCTCCAAACTCATCAGGCATTATAGGTGAAGACTCAGAGCTGTTCTCTTGGGAAAAAGAGGTTGCAAAAAGTATTGAATAAAAGGGTATGATTAATGGTGAGCAATGTGTATTAGAGAAAAACATTTATTTCATAATGAGATTTTCCCCCCATTTAAAATTATTATTCTCCAATGAAAGGTTTGATTTTTGTAGATTTTTTAAAATAAAAGATCAAAAATATTAACGATGCAGATTTATTTTCACAGTCTTCTTTGGTCATATTTACCAAGGGTATGAATAATTTTGAGCACAACTGTATATGCACTTTAATTATTTACATACGTGTAGATTACATGGCATCTCAGAGCGGTTGTTTAAACAGTTGTGGAACTGTTATCATGTACATGCGTTGAGCGTCTCATACTCCATCTCTGCATATGCTGCGAGTTTGGGTTGCTTATAACTGGGAACGCAATTTGTGCCATTATATCAGAAATGTAAGGTAAATCATTTATAAACCTACGCCAGCACAGGATAATACATCAATATCTTTGTAAATATGCGAACTGTTCGTGATTTAAAAATAAAAGTTTAAACCTTCACTCTGAGTTTGCATGTTTTGATGTCCATGTATTCTTGTTCAAGAAATTACAGTGGCTGTACCATTTCTATCATAAAGAAGTTGCCAAATATTAAAGATTAAGTAAACATATGAATTTAATGTAGTTTGGTCATTAATTGGCAATATTAAACAAGGATTTGATCTGCTGTAACAACACCAGGTTGGTGCCCTCTGCAGGCATTTGTTATAATACATAATGTACAAGATGATTGTATATATTTTGTATATTATGTATTTTAACCGTGTTGTTCTATAAAACCTTATGATTTCTTGCTTTTGATATTATTGCCTGATTGTTATGTATTTTAAGTTATTTTAAAGGCTTAGGTCTATTTTTATTACCACCAAAAAAAAAATCTTGTTTTTAATTATTATTCTTATTTTTTATGATTAATCTCGATTAATTGTAAGAATAATCAGCCAATCACTCGATTACCAAAATAATCGTTAGTGACAGCCCTAGGACCAACCTCCTCCTAGTTCCAGAATGTCTAGTTCATTTCACTTGCACGCGACACAAATCAGGGCATTGTGAGAATGAAAAGGAGGCTGAGAGAACTCCTGGCCTGGCATGGATGCACAAACGGAAACGGCTGTCAAATTTTGTGTCACGTGTCAGTGACAAATCTGCTATCACACACACAACACCACTTCAACCCATATAATACTCTACCGACGCCTGGGAAAAAGTGGCCATAGACATCATGGGCCCTTTTGACGTTCGACATCCTCTGTGTATTACTCAAGAGCAAATGGGGAACGTTTCAATCGCAGCTTAAAGGATAGCTTACAGACTGCTGCACTGGAAGGAAGAGGGTGGAAGGAGTTTACCAAAGTCTTTCTGCAGGCATACCGTGCAACGTCGCATGCCACAACACATTGCACACCAACTGAACTCTTGAATGGTAGAACTTAACGTCTCTGGTCTTCCCTTGCCACCTGCAGGTAAACTGCCCTCACCTCAACAGCTTGCTTCACATGTAAGAGACAAGCAGGCAAAAAGAAAACAGTACAGTGACAAAAAACACAATGCAAAGCATGTCTCTTTTCAGTGTGGATCCTATGTCCATGTAAAGAGACCAGGAACTGTGGAAAACCCCTAAAGGTTGTGGGTAAGAAAGGACTGTACACATATAAACTGTCAGATGGATGATGCTGGAATGCAACTTAGCTGGCACCTGCAGATTTTCTGTAAAGCTGCTTTGAAACAATGTGTATTGTGAAAAGCACTATACAAATAAATTGACACTTACCACTGGCTCATAGTGTTAAAATGAATATTTAATACCAAATCAAATTTCATTGAAGTAATTTTACTGTCTGATTTTACAGGTAATTGGTGCAGCACTAACCTGAATGACTGTGATCCTGCACTTGTCACAAAATGCATTAAAAAGGAAAAGAACAATACTGAGGATGATAACGAAATTTTACAAAAACTCCAACGAGATGATGTAAGCAACGTTTGACCCATTTCATGGAGTCTTTGAGGTTAATCAGTAGTAAATTAATGTTTTTTTGTTTTGTTTTGTTTTTCTGGTTTAATTGAGCAGTTTTTGGATGATCCTGGTTTAAAAAATGATCCTAAGCAAAGACCAATCAGACTTCCACTCCATCAGTCATACACCTTTTTGTCAACAGAGGCAGCTAGTTCATGTAAGTTATAGTTTATGCTAGCAGTAATTTTATGTGGTTTGTTTTATTGCCAGTTAAAGTGTTTTCATGCTGCTTATAGTAAACAAAGAACTGAATCCAAGACATTTTTGCAGTTAAAGAGACCGCATCTGATAATGCACTGAAATCACCCAGAGCTGAGCAGAAATACCCGCTGCCATTGAGGGGAACATCTGCATTCCCGCAACAACCAACTGTTGGAGAACTTTTCCGGCAGCTAAGTGTTTCAGATCAGGAAGAACTACTGTTTATTCAGCTTCCTGATACCATACCTGGTCAACCTAAAACTTCAAGCCCAGAGAAAACCAAAAAGGACAACAAAACTGAAGACAAGCGCTCATCACAAATTAAATCTCTGGTAAGTTTATGTTTCATACTATGCCACTTGAAGGGGTCATGTCAGTTTTTTATTTTTTTTTCTGTGCCACAACTTTTCATGATTTTCCAAATCAGTTTTCAATTTTGACCCTTTTTTTGCCACTGTATATTACACAAGTTGTTTTCACAGGTCAGTTTCAGTATACACTGTTTTTCAGAATTGGGAAAACTTACTTTTAAAAGTAATGCGTTATAATATTGCCTTACTCCCTAAAAAAAGCACACAGCACATGCATGAGTAGGATTTCATAACACACCTATAAAATAGTTTGTTTCCTCATGAAATGATCCCTTGAAGACAAACCGCATTCAATTACAAACATGTAATATCATCTTTACTGTCCCCTTTTAATGCTATGATGATATTATTTTTCAGGATCAGCCTGATAAAGCCGCTGTACCTTTGCTGTCTGACTTCTCAGAGGGTCTGATTGGAAAACTGCAAATTAGAAAGTCTGGTAAAGTCCAGCTGGTCATGGGAAATGTTACGTTAGATGTCTCAGAAGGAGCGGCCTTCTCTTTCCTACAGGTGAGTTAGCACATTGTCATTTTAGTTGCATTGTAGCAAAATGATCTAGTAAAGACTGACCAATAACAAAATCAGTTGGGACTTGCTCATCATTATGCAATTAAAACACACTCTTTTGAAATATAATCATCACATTAAGCCATATCGCAAATTTGAGGATGGGAAAAACAGGAATTAAGACTTCTTGAAAATATAATTAAGAATGTTTTTATCCATTTAAAATATTTTGGACAGTTTATGGCTTTAAATTTGATCAAACTGAATTTAAAAATTTTTAACGGACCTGCAGGAACCCTGAAAAATAAATAGTCAAAGGAGTTTTGGTTAGGGGTGGGCAATATGGCAAACATATATCACAATTTTTTTTTTTTTTTTTTAAGAGAAGATCACAATCCACGATCTTGTCATGATTCTTTTTCACAACAGTTTAAGCGCAATAAGACGTGAAAGAAAACTTAGGGTGTATGCGCTCAGAAAAGCTTATGATAGAAAAGTTTAACTGGCAAGACTTTAAAACACACGTAAAAAATAAACTTTCATGATGGTGAAGAACTGAATTCACATGATTGTAATTCTACTGTTGCGCTGGTAAACATGATGTGAATCTATGCCGTGTTGTACAATATTGTGACAGGGCGCCAGAACTGCACTGTAGCACGATAATAAGATCTCTCTTCAAAGGCAGATCGTGGAGACATTTTAATCATTTACAATTTAAAATTGTGATATGGCACAACCCATAGTTTGGGTCTGTGTCCAACATTTTTTGTCCCTGCTGTAACATTCTGGATTGCCAAGCTGATATTGTCAACTGCGGATCTGTTTTATTGATTCAAGGAATGCATGACTGATCTAATTTACATGAAGGATGTTTAATGCGATATGATCATGTTCGTATTTGCAGCAACTTGTTTGTGTGCGGCTGTCAGAGGGCCTCACCGGGGACATGACTGTGCTGGGAAACATCACACACAAGCTGGTGTGTTCACCTGATTTTGAGACTTTACTGCAAGAAGCCAAATTGCCATCTGATCTCTCCTCGGCTTCAAAGTCCTGATTTTATCCCACAAGAGTATTTAAAATAATAATGTAAATAACTGTTTTTAAATGTAAAAGTTTTAAATGTGAGGTTTTGTACAAAGTACTGACAATTATAAGTCAATATTCAGCCTGAGGCCGCTTGATTTGCATTTAAAAGGGATAGTTCACATAAAAATGAAATTGTCATGTTTTATTATTTACTCATGCTTATTTATTCCTACTTCAAAGAAATGTAAAAGAGTAGCTCAGAGATTCTTTAAAATATCCGAATGTTTTAAGGCCTCTTCACACCAATGACTATAATATATATACATATATAATATATAGAATCCATCCTGCTTTAAAGAGCTCGAGTATTTAAAGTGGCAGACAACAAAACTGCAGTGTGTTTATAATAAAAAGAATGTGGACACTATAGTTATCGTTCTTGGTGTGAATAGGCCTTTACACAAAAGTCATACAGGTTTGGAACATCACGTCAAGTAAACGACTCAGTTGTCACTTTGGGGTAAACTATTTCATTTAACCCTAGAAAGCACACTTATGATGACGTTTTAAAAGTTTTCATCAAATTGTAAAGTATTCTGTTGTAAATTCCTTCTGTTGCTTTTATATAAAATGTAAATGTTTATTTTGTAAGTAAAGACATACAAAATATGGCGTCCTCTTTTAAAGCATGATATGCAAACTCATTCTAAGAAGCAAATGAAAACAGATGTCAGTAATACGGTTCAGGGTAAGTTAAGAAATGTTCTTAAGTAGTTTAAAAGCAATATAGTACTATGAAAGCAGTCATATTCAGGGTCTAAAATATTATTTACATGATATGTGAAACCAGCAAAAAAAAAAAAAAAAAAAGTTTTGAAAGGATGACTTCATGCAGGGCTCTTCGCAGTTTTAAAGACTTCATGCTTCGAACACTATATAAATGCAACTCAAATAACAGGAAGCATAGGCTTTTTTATTGAGGACGGAACTGGCCTTTGTACACCACACTCTGTCTCACAGTCATACATAATCTCACTTCTTGGTGCTCTTCACCGTCTTTTTCACAGCTGTTCCAGCAACAGTAGCCTTCTTTTTTGGTGCTTTTGCCTTTATCACCGTTTCTTTGGATTTATTCTTTATGCCTTTAATGGTTTTGGCTTTGATGGCTCTCCTCACTTGTCTCCGAACAAGGTCTTCCCTTCCGATCTCAATCATGTGCTCCTCCCACGATTTAATTTCGTTCTTGTAACGGACTTTGTCATCTTCTGCCAGCTGCGTGTATATCTAAAAACGGATCAGTGTGGTCAGATAAAGCAAAACATAGGCCATGTTCACACAGCAGTAGAATACAGTCGTCAG